>OY288275.1:9587027-10187027 GCA_958450335.1 Hibiscus tridactylites
AGGACTTTTAAACACCATGAATAAGGACCACACAAGGACTTTTAACCACCTTTGTGTCCAATGCTTGAATCACCCCAAGGACTTTTAAACACCTTGGCCCCAAGGACTTTAAACACCTTGGCCCCATGGACTTTTAAACACCATGGAAGGATCACCTAAGACTTTTAACCACCTTAGTGTCCGCAACAAGACTCATCCAAGGACTTTTAACCACCTTGATGATCTTATGTAACAAGTGTTCACTCAAGGACTTTTAACCACCTTAGTGACCTTAATATTTTCAAAACACCACTTGCCAATATACACCATTATCATCATTTAATCCACTGTTTTAAAGCATTAAACCAGCCATTTTCAACATGCATTTTAAAGCATCAATCCACATCATTTCAATGTATAAAAACAAGGTACTCCTACCTAGAGTTACCTTCAACATATGGCTTATATCATCAGCAAAATCCATGCTAAAACATGCTTTCAAAACAGTAATTAAAACATGCAAATCATCACTTTGCAAAACATCAAGTCATGGCCACCACTAGAGAGAAAATCCGAAAACTTACACTTGAGCTTAGCAAAGTTGTTTAGACTTAAACTAAGCTCCCAAAACCTTCAAACCTTGGTTTTAAAGCTGAAAATCCAATTTCCACAAATCCACTCACCAATTTCCACTTTGCTTCAAGCTAAAGCACCAAATCAAGCTTCCGGATCAACCAATCTTGGATCCAAAGATGCCTCCCATGTTTCAACACATCAAAGCAGAGGATTAATGCATCATCATGCATTAATTGCTTCAATGAAAGCACCTAAACTCGCTGCTCTCATCCAACCTCCATTTTTGGCCACCAAACACAACCGAAAATGCATCCAAACCACTTCTAAACAAAGCCCAGCCATAAACCAGCAAAACCTCACTTCCATTAACATCATATAACATCTAAAAACAACCTATTAACAACCTTATACCTCCAGCAACATCAGATCACCAAGATCACCTCAAAAACTACCTTAAAACACAAGCTAAACTTAGGAAACTCAACCTATCCGAGATTGCATCAATCAAGACTCAATTCCACATCATTTTAGAGATCATTTAACACCAAAAACATCTCTTAAAACACAGATTACTCAGATCTAACGAAAATCATCAAAAATCATCAAAATCTTGCATAATAAGCCAAGATCCATAAATCAACTTAAAAGCCTTTAATTAAACATCAATTTAGGATTGAAAACTTAGGAATTTCAGTAAAGAACTGATAGTTTAGAGGAGAAGGACGTTCTTACCTCCAAACTTGTATTTCTCCACTTTTTGCAATCAAAATGCTTGTTGAAACTTGTAGCAATTGAAGAGGTTTTGAAGATACAATGATTTGGAATCAAATGAGAGTTGAAAGGAGGAATTTAGGTGAGAAAATCAGAAACAAAACTCTGGAAATGGAGTGTTTGGGTTGAGAGAAAAAAGAGAGAAAGAAAATGGGAAGTTAGTTGAGAAAATTGCCAAAATGAGTTTTCCCTCCTTTTTGTTATCTTTAAAATCAGAAAATAGCTTATAAAACCTTAGAAAAAAAATCTGGAGAAATCACCTTTGGATTAATAGCTCCTTAAAGATTCAAAGTTCCAACCCTTTATAAAATAGCCACCAAACTTGCGAAAATTACATTTTGGTCACTAGCCAAAATGTCACACTTCCAAAACTCATTTTCCAAAATTGATTTCACAGTTCACTTAATTATATTAAAAGATGATTTTAGAACATTTTTCCATATTTTTAATGCAACCCGAACTAGGCTTTCCTAATTTAACCCCTTAAGATTCGAACAACACTTTGACCAACCGGTCAACGCCCAAAACTCCTAAGCCCAAAACCGGGGCGTTACATTAAGCCTTGATAGTGGAAACCTCTATAAATACCTCTATAAATACCAACCTTTGGTGAAGGCTTAAGATCATCTTCTTAGCTTTTGAGTATTTTTATCTTTTCCTTTGTAAACATTCTTATAGCTTCAATTCAAGTTCTTTTCCTTTATTTTCTTGTTTCGTTTGTTTTATGCCATTTAATTACTTTTCTAAAATCAAGTTAAGTATCATAATCAATATCATGCTTAGCTAAACCTTTTAAGTCGAGAACCAGCCAAGTCAATTCGATTCGTGAGAATTGAACTTTGCTTAAATTCTTTTGGGAAATCATTTTTTTATCTTTCTGCTTAGATAGTTTGGCAATCGGCCTTACTAAAAGTTTTTAACCATTTTTCAAATCAAAAAGGGCCCGTTGGTCTGAAATCGCTTAAAAACACAGTTGGGAGAAAGGATCGGCCTGTGGCAATTTTGACTTCCTATGAACACCCTTAGCGGCGGTCCGTTAAGGAAAGATAAAATCAGAAGCGATTCTTTGTAGACAATTTTCGAGTCGGGTTTTTCCTGCTTTTAATCTAAATATTTTAACGGCGATAGACGTGGTTGATTTATTTAAGAACCATCTTTCGGAGATAGACTTGGGAGGATTGGTTACTCGAGAGAGAAACAAGTTACGACGGGTTGGGCCTCGTAGACTGTAACCGACATGATCCCCGAAATAAAAATCTTTTTCAGTGATCGAAAGAATTGAAGGAGCTGGTTCGAGGCTATTTCACATACTTGGTTTTTCTTATTCTTTTTACTTTTGCATTTAATTTCTTTTATTTCATTTTCACTCAATATCTGATCACCTTTTTTTTTACTTTTCTTGTTTTCACAGATATTCTTGGAAGCATTAATCAAAGCAACCTTTAGTCAAGAATTTCGACTAATCTCCCTGTGGATCGACCCCCTTTCCCTATAACTACTTAATTTATTTATTTTATTAATTGTTGAAAGATGTTAACTATTTATTTATTTTTGACGGGTAAAACGACGCTTGTCAGTAGCTTAATCTCTTGCATGCTTTATGAGTTTTGATTAATGTGCATAATGTAGACTTGTGAGGCATGTGTTGTTTATGCATATTGTTATACACATTGATGTATGTGGTGTTTGATATATTGAAATACATGATGGATTATCATGGTGAGACTTGTTAGTATGATTGGCACTAGTTAAATTACCGGGTATAAATGATCGATCATTAGGATGAGTGTGCACACGGTTGAGTCAAATTCGCGCGTGGCCTTAGTGATGTATAGTCATCAAGGAGGAGTACGGTGATGTAATATTCCACTAGAAAATATATATATTTACGTGATGATGAGTGGAATCCCATCCATAAGGGCATGTGATGATGAGTGGAATCCCATCCATGGAAGGACCGGTGATTAGTGTAATCCCACCAAAGGTAATGTTGTTGTTGAAAAGAATGCATTGTTATAATTATCTCTATGAGCTTGAATTGAAATTGTACTTCTAAGATTGCTTGAAACTAACTCAGCAGCATACCTCCATAAACTGGCATACTCCTCAATATAATAACCCCTACTCTTTCTCTAAGAATAATTTTTTTAACTCTCTGTCACATGTTATATGTAGCACTTGCCCCTAATTCTTACCTGAAAAGGTTCATCAAGGTAGATGTTTTCATTTTTGGTTCAACTAGAATTATGTCCTTGAAGACCTTCTGAATATGCTTACATGTCAGTTACTTATTTTTATCACCCTTAAAACAAGTGTGGACAAGATTGTATGTCTTCACCACAAGACATCCATACCTTCTATAAAAACTTACAAATAACAATCAAGGACAACCCACCTCGCAACGAACTCTTAATCTCTTGAGTTCACTCTTCAAGAACTTCAAAGTTAGCATATTTTCTTATCACCTCCTTATAGTGAATATGATCCACAAAAGATATTTACAGCTTTGATCATATGCATGCCTAAATTTTTGTTACCTTCGTATGCACCACATATTTTATCCTCATCTTCACACTATCCTCGTATTCTCTTGAATTATCAGAGCATAGGTAATCACTTTCATTACCTTCTAACTTGCCATTATCTTCAATTAATCCATCTTTTACCATTGTATTATTTCCCATAAATACTTTTCCTTGACATTCAACATCATTTTACTTCTCATCTTCACCGCCATTTGTTACTCTCTTATGCCCATCATTCCTTAATTCTTCTCTAAAATGTCTTCAACTTCACCATTCAAGTCAGAAGCCACCTCAATATCAACTATGAAATCATCATCTAAATTTTGAAGTTGTTCTTCATCACCAACAACAACATCATAAAGGTTCTGTTGAGTGCATCGAATGATCAATATAAACCAAGAGGGGGTGAATTGGGTTTTTAAACTTTTTGGAAGTGGAATTGACAAATAAAAATAGTAGAGAAGGGAATTTAGAGTGGTCCAAGTTCCAATCGAACTCTACATCCACTAACTTAGCTTCACTAAGGATTTTCAACAATTCCACTAATTGCTCTTCCCCTTTTCAAGGCTAAGGAGGTAACCGTTATAATATCGGTCAAATTTTCTACCCAAAATTTGACCCAATCCTCACACAAGAATAACAAAGAAGTTGTTGGCTAAAACAAGTATCTCTCAATACACAAAGTAGCCCAATTACAAGCACTCAACCCAATTGAAAGGATAAGAATGAAAATTACAATTGGGGTTACAAGACAATAATGGGATTTAGGCACAAATGCTTGGATTTGATGTTTGGATGTTTGCTTTTGGGTCAATAGTTGTTGCTGAAGCTTTTAGAGGTCCCTTTTATACTTTCTCATTGAATTCTAGCCGTTGTGGTTGTTGCATTCATCAATAGAGCCGTTGGGATGTTATCTTCCCTCCATAAATGCAGTCTGCAACCACCCGTTTCGAAACGCCCGATCCAGTTTCGAAACAGACCAAAAAAGAAAGAGTTGTTGGGGTGCATTAAAGAGCCCGTACCAAAACGGTTACGATCATTTCGATACGCTAAGAGTCGCTTCGAAATACGTTTCGAAACATTTAGCCACTGTCAAAGCTCGTATCGAAACGGACTGAAGGTGTTTCGATACGCCTTAACGATCAATATAAAATTAGTTAAAATCAGTTAAAAACATCAACGGTCATATTTTTTAAATTTGGCTTGAATGTTGTTTCGAAACGTTTGAGGTCGTTTCGATACTATCGTATAGAAACGAGTCAAACCGTCTCGATGTTCTTAAGTCATTTCGAAACTCGTTTCAAAACAAGGGTTCACAGTTTCAAAACCGTTTCGATAGACGTTCCGAAACACAGGTTCACAATTTCAAAAGTGTTCCGGAACGCCTAAGACTGTTATGAAACGGTGTCTCGAAAATCATTGTTTTGGCTTCAAGAACACTTAGAAAAGTTTTGACAAATTAAGTTTTTAACTTAGGCATTTTCCTTTAAACATATAGAGAGGTTTGAGGACTTAAAAATTCGTTTTCTCATTTTTAATTTAGTCCTTAAATTCTTTAGTTATATCAAAATCAATTTATCGGTTTCACAATCTCCCCCTTTTTGATATAACAAAACCAAAGTTAGAATTTTTAAGAGTTTTGAAAATCTTGAAAACATTCTAACTGCTCCTCAATTTAAGATGGGTTTTAAAGTTTTAAAAAAGATTTAAATCCTAGTTTTTTTAATAAAAAAAAAAAACTCAAAACACTTAAAACACTTTAAAACGAATTTTGGCTCTTAGAATACTTCTCCCCTTTTTCGTTAGATCAAAAATAATAAACAATGCTCAAAGAGAAGAAATAAGGTTAAAAGCAATAAGCAATAAGCAACATAATATAAATTCATAGAATTCAAATATCCAAAACATAAATCTTAAACAATAAAGTTCAAAGCTTAAAAAAGCATAGGTTCATAAAACATAAAGGAAATAAAGATGCAAACTTAGATAAGCTAATATGATATGCCATGAAAAATCCTAAGCCTCGTCGTCGTCACCATCACCATCCATGGAATCATCATCGTTCCTAGCTTGAGAGCGAAGAAAATTCATCCATTGACCATAAAAAGTGGAGAATGACATGTCCATAGATTGATGTTGATTCTCAAGGGATGTGAGTCGATTCTCTATGGATTGCAAGCGAGTATTTATAGTACCAAGACCCGCCTCCATTGTGTTGAACCGCTCGGTGAGAAAAGCCATAAGAGCTTCATTGTTAGGACCCGGAGCTTGTGGTTGAGGTTCAACTTGAGGTGGAGGTGCATCCCTATCAACTCGTTCCCATTGGCCATTGTTGATGTAACGGAATCCGGCCTTGTGGAGAGAAGCTTCACCGATCTTTTTCTTGTGTGGTTATGGAGAGTCATAAGTGCAATCAAGTTTGAGCACGCCAAAGATATGGCTTAAAATAGTCCCATATGTGAAGGATTTGAGAGCATCGGTCTCACGAAGTTTCACATTGTTCACCATTTCGGAAAACATAATCTTAACGAGATTAGGGCGCTCTCCACAACGAAAACATCCAAGCCAAAAATAATCTACTTGACGAACGTGAGAGAATTTACCTCCGGGGGGGCGAATAAACCACAAGATCATCAAGTGGAGGAACCTATCATGAGCATCCAAGGCAAGCACTGAACCGGTGTGAGAACCAAAATGAGTCTCATCCTCGATTCCTTCGTTCTTAAGACCAAAGGTAGCCTCTAAATAAGGGATGTCAATGACAATCTTCTTCCCCAAGATAAGAGACTCAATGCCAACAACTTCGGAGTTGTCTTCATTATTAATAAGTTGGGCATTCGAGTAGAAGATAAGAACCATGTGCTTGTAGCAAATATCCGGGATACTCAAGAAACTAAGGAAGCCCCATTCTTGTAAACGGTGGAGATACCGAAAGAGAAAGCACCCGGAGTCAAGAAACGAGATGTCAACAACACGTTCACGACGAACGACAATCTCTTTGACATATGTGAAATGCTCCTTCATCGCGGTAGTTCTGAGACTCTTAAGAAAAAGTTGAGTAAGGTTGGGACGGATAGCGGATGGGTTTGAAGCTTCACCCGATTGAGGTGCCTTACGTTTCTTGTTAGCGGGATCCATTGGAAAATCCTAAAAACATAAAACAAGCGCTTTTTAACAAAAATTTAAGTGTATGCATGAAAATCCTTAATTCAATCCATTGGCAAATCCCACTTAGGTTTTTAAAAAAAATTAAGAACATAAAAAAATTAAGAGAAAACAATTCAACAAAAATAGTAAAAAAATACGAATGAAAAAGAATATATTCGAATAAAAAATTTTAAGATTTTGAAAAAAATTTACAAGATTTGAGAATCCCAAGTAGCAAAACACATAATCTATACAAAATTAAAATATTCTAACCTAGGATTCGAATAAAAATTAAAGGAAAAAGAAAAGATGAAAATATACCTTAGATTGGGATTTTGGATGAATAGATGAAAAACGTGCACAAGATTGTTGATGCTTGCTTAGACTTGAGTTTGTGTGTAAAAGCCCTCAAGATTTGGTGAAAAACAATGAGGTTTAGAGGGTTTTATAGGAAAATTGATCTAGGATTTTTAGGGTTTTGAAGGAATTTTAATTAAAGTGAAAGTTTAACTTTAAAAGGCCTCTTTAAAGTTGTACGACAAACCCGTTTCGGAACAGGTTTCGACCGTTCCGAAACGCGGGCACCGAATGTTAATTGACGTTTCAAGTCCAGCTGACCGTATCGATACGGCTTTTACCGTATCGAATCTCACGTTGACTCGTATCGAAACACGTTTCGATACACCCCTTGGCAGTAGCAAAAATGTTTCGAAACCATTGTAAGGATTTTTAAGGCACCCGTATTGAAATAGTTGGACTCGTTTCGATACACCTGGGCCTGGAAGTGCAGATAAGGGTCTAAAATTGCAGAAAAATGAATTTTATGAAGTCCTAATTTGCATGAATGACATGAATGAGCAGGAATAACATGTGCAAACAAAAACATACTCCCCCTAACTATAAGAATGGATGAAATTAGGAGTAAAAACACATAAACATGGCATTTTCAAGAGATCAAGCAATTTAAGCACAAAAAGGGTCCAAAAAGGTCAAGATAGGCTAGTTAGACCTAACTCTCTTATAAGGGACCATAAACGCTCTTTATCTAAAGGCTTTGTAAAGATTTCCGCTAATTGGTTTAAGGTGTCAACATACTCTATAACAACATCTTCTTTAAGGACATGATCTCTAATGAAATGATGCCTTATTTCTATATGTTTGATTCTAGAGTGTTGGATGGGATTTTTTGTCAAACATATGTCACTAGTGTTATCACACTTAAGGGGTATGGTTTCAACTTTAATATCATAATCTAAGAGTTGTTGCTTCATCCAAAGGACTTGAGCACAACAACTCCCTAAGGATATGCACCCGGCTTCGGTGGTAGATAAGGCTACACTATTTTGTTTCTTAGAGAACCAAGATATGAGAATACTACCTAAGAATTGACAAGTTCCCGAAGTACTCTTCCTATTGATTTTACACCCCCATAATCTGCATCCGAATAAGCATGAAGGTTGAAGGTGGAGTCTCTAGGGTACCAAAGACCTAAACAAGGGGTATCTCTAAGGTACTTAAAGATTCTCTTAACGGCTATAAGGTGAGACTCTCTAGGACTAGCTTGAAACCTAGCACACAAGAAAACATTAAACAAGATATTCGATCTACTTGCGGTAAGGTAAAGCAATGATCCAATCATAGAACGGTAAAGCTTAGAGTCAACACACTTACCTCATTCATCTTTGTCAAGCTTTGTAGATGAGCTCATAGGTGTGGCTTGAGGCTTTGCATTCTCCAAGCCAAACTTCTTGAGCATATCCTTGATGTACTTTGCTTGATTGATGAAGGTGTCATCCTTCCTTTGCTTGATTTGGAGTCCCAAAAAGAATGAGAGCTCCCCCATCATGCTCATCTCGAATTCACCTTGCATTGACACTCATTAGTAGATCCAAAAATGATATCATCAACATAAATTTGCACTACTAATATGTCATTTTTATACCTTTTTATGAAAAGTGTAGTGTCCACCTTACCTTTTTCAATTAAAAAGTTTGAAAGTCTTTCATACCAAGCTCTAAGAGCTTGTTCTAAACTATAAAGTGCTTTAGTAAGTTTGAAAACATGATTTGGAAATTTTGAGTCTTCAAAACCCGGTGGTTGTTCCACATACACTTCCTCATTTATAAAACCATTTAAAAATGCGCTTTTCACATCCATTTGAAAAAGCTTGAAATCATGATAACATGCATATGCAAGCAACATCCTAATGGCTTCCATTCTAGCTACGAGAGCATAGGTTTCATCAAAATCAATTCCCTCTTCTTGAGTGTAACCTTGTGCTACTAATCTAGCTTTATTTCTTACAATGTTATCACTCTCATCTAGTTTGTTCCTAAAGACCCATTTAGTTCCTATAGTAGATTGATTACTAGCCCTATCAACTAATGTCCAAACATTACTTCTCTCAAATTAATTTAACTCTTCTTGTATAGCCATGATCCAAAAATCATCTTTTAATGCTTCTTTTATATTCTTAGGCTCTATGCATGAGATAAATGCAACATGGTTCATAAGTTTAAGAGAAGATCTAGTGGTTACCCCCTTGGATGGATCACCCAAGATTTCACCATCTTTGACATAGTTGAACTCCCTTGGGTAGCTCACTTCCTTTTCTTCAAGAGCCAAGTCCTTCAAGGCTTCAAGAGGTGGATCTTGTGTGTCCTCTTCTTTTGTTGGAATCTCATCCTCCTTTGAAGTTTGTCCTTCATCAAAGGCATTAATGATTCATACATCATCATCATCACAAGAATCCTTCCTCGGAAGGAGGTTATCATCGAATACAACATGTATAGATTCTTCTACTACTAAAGTTCTCTTGTTAAATACATGATAGGCTTTAGAGTTTAAAGAATATCCTATGAAAATAGCTTCATCACTTTTTGCATCAAATTTACCTAAGTTATCTTTTCCATTATTTAAAACAAAACACTTGCAACCAAATGGATGAAAATAGCTAATGTTAGGCTTTTTAGATTTTAAAATCTCATATGGTGTTTTCTTTAAAATCGGCCTAATCATTACTCGGTTTACAATGTAGCAAGCGGTGTTTGTGGCTTCCGCTAAAAAATGTTTAGGTAAATTGTTTTCACAAAGCATGGTTCTAGCCATTTCTTGTAAAGTTTTATTTTTCCTCTCAACTACCTCATTTTGTTGATGAGTTCGAGGAGCCGAAAAATTGTGGCTAATACCATTTTCATTTAAAAATTCTTCAAACCCTAGATTTTGAAATTTGGTTCCATGATCACTTCTAATATGAGAAATTCTAAGTTCAAGATCATTTTGGGTTAATTTTGAAATTGTGATGAATTTTTCTAAAGCCTCATCTTTAGTACTTAAAAATAGAACCCAAGTAAATCTAGAAAAATCATCAACAAGTACAAATGCATAAGATTTACCACCCAAGCTCATAGTCCTAATAGGCCCAAATAAATCCATGTGAATAAGTTGTAAACACCTACTTGTAGCAACATCATTAATGGATTTAAAGGATGACTTATGTTGTCTACCCTTAGAGCATGCATCACAAATTTTATCGTTTGAGAACATAATCTTGGGTAAACCTCTAACTAGATCAGGGGAAACTAATTTTTCTAAAACACTAATGCTAGCATGTCCTAGTTTCCTATGCCATAGCCATGCATCATTTTCATTTTGAGCTACTAAACATGCATGGGATGTATGTATGTCATCTAAATGCACCATGTAAATGTTACCTATGAGATGACCTATGAGCATAATATTATTTGATTTAATGTCAACAATTTTGCACCCATTTTTATCAAATAAGACATTAAATCTTTTATCACATAGTTGACTTATGCTCAACAAATTATGTTTAAGACTATCGACATACAAGACATTTTCAATAAGAATGGTAGAGTGATTACCTATGGAGCCAATACCTTTAATGTGGCCTTTGGAGCTGTCACCAAAAGTCACTACTCCTTCACTTTTTGGCTTTAAGTCCATGAATCTACTCTTGTCTCCGGTCATATGCCTCAAGCATCCACTATCAAGGTACCATGAATTTTGACTTTGTGCTTTGGCCTTGTAGCAATGTTCCCCCTACAAACAAAGATATTAAACTTTTGATTTTGGTACCCAAATCATTTTGGGTCCACGAGTGTTAGCTCCCAATAGCTTGGTTCCCTTAGGAATCCAAGGTGACATAGCAACAATATTATTAGATTTGACAAGTTTCTTAGGAACCCATACACTCCTAATCTTTTTAGTTCTATTATGTCTAGGGAAGCTACTGTGTTTGTAGTAATTAGTCTTTTTCCTAGGTTGGTTTGTTTTAGATGATTCACCTTTTTCATGCTTCACATTACCAACATTTTTAAAGACTCTTTGAGCTTTTTAAGCTCATCTAACACCTTTTGGTGTTCGCTATTGCATTGAGAAAGAAGATTATTTAGGTCAACATTTTCATCTTGGAAGAATTTAAGTTCATCTTTCAAACCTAAAATATTTTTCTCAAATTTTAAGTTAGCTTGAGAGAGTGAGTCATTTTTATCATTTAATTCCGAAATAATTTTCTTATTCCTAATGACCGAAATAATTTTCATCATAAACCTCTTGCAACTCATCATATGCATCATTTAATTCATCAAATGTAAAGTCAAAAGATGATGAGTTAAAGGTTACCATGGAGGAATCCTCCTCAAGTGTCATGAGGCAAAGGTTGGCCACTTCTTGTTCGTCATCCTCGAATGACTTCTCATCACTCCAAGTAGCAAGCTTGGCTTTGAGCTTCTTCTTCTTCTCAAAGCCCTTCTTCTTGATTTGAGGGCACTCCGAACGAATGTGACCGGGCTTTTTGCACTCGAAGCAAATGATTTGATCTCTATCTTCTTCTTTGTTTTTACCCTTGAAGTCCATCTTTCTTTGAATCTTCCTTCCTCGGTTGGACCTCATGAATCGTGAGAATCTTTTGGCTATCATTGTCAATTCTTCTAAATCATCCTCCTCACTAGAAGTGCTCTCCTCAAGTAATGAAGCTTTGAGAGTCACTCTCATTTTCTTCTTCTTTTCTACCTCTAGCTTCTCCACTCTTTTCTTTTCCTTGCTTCATAATTTCATGAGTAAGGAGAGAACCCACTAGCTCATCAAGTTTTAGAGTCTTCAAGTTTTTGGCCTCGATGATGGTGGTTCTCTTCCCATCCCAAGATTCGGGTAGTGAGTAGAGTAGCTTCCGGAAAAGTTTGTCTTCCGGGATAGTCTCTCCAAAGCCCTTAAGCCCGTTGACGATGGTTGAGAAGCGATCGAACATCTTGGACACCGTTTCGTTGGGCTCCATCTTGAAATTATCATAACTAAGATTGAGAATTCCAATCTTGGTCTCCTTCACATCATTGGTTCCTTCATAGGTGGTCTCTAGAGTATCCCACACTTCCTTGGCACTTTCAATGGAGGAGACTTTCGAGTAGATGTCGGGACCGAAAAAACAAAAGAGCATGTGTAGAGGTTTGTCATTTATTTGGATCTTCTTGCTCTCATCTTCACTCATCTCGATCTTCTTCTTTAGAACCAAATTTCCTTCATCATCTCTCTTCAATGGAATGTAGGGACCATCTTCAATGACATCCCAAACCAAGTAATCGTTGGACTTGATGAAGAGGCCCATCCGGTTCTTCCAAAATGGATAGTTGTCACCATTGAAGAATGGCGGTTTTGTAGTGGATTGAGACTCGTACATGCTAGATCTGGAGGTAGATGACATAGCTTGATTTTTGGATGATCACACTCTTCCTAGGAACTCCTCTTGTGGTTGTTAATCCTTCAAAGAGGTAGGCTCTGATACCAATTGTTGAGTGGATCGAATGATCAATATAAACCAAGAGAGGGGTAAATTGGGTTTTTAAACTTTTTGGAAGTGGAATTGACAAATAAAAATGGTAGACAAGGGAATTTAGAGTGGTTCAAGTTCCAATCAAACTCTACATCCACTACCTTAGCTTCACTAAGGATTTTCAACAATTCCACTAATTGCACTTCCCTTTTTCTAGGCTAAGGAGGTAACCGTTATAATATCGGTCAAATTTTCTACCCAAAATTTGACCCAATCCTCACACAAGAATAAAAAAGAAGTTGTTGGCTAAAACAAGTATCTCTCAATACACAAAGTAGTCCAATTACAAGCACTAAACCCAATTGAAAGGATAAGAATGAAAATTATAATTGGGGTTACAAGACAATAATGGGATTTAGGCACAAATGCTTGGATTTGATGTTTGGATGTTTGCTTTTGGGTCAATAGTTGTTGCTGAAGCTTTTAGAGGTCCCTTTTATACCTTCTCATTGAATTCTAATCGTTGTGGTTGTTGCATTCATCAATAGAGTCGTTGGGATGTTATCTTCCCTCCATAAATGCAGTCTGCAACCACCCGTTTCGAAACGCCCGATCCTGTTTTGAAACAGACCAAAAAAGAAATAGTCGTTGGGGTGCATTAAAGAGCCCGTACCGAAACGGTTACGATCGTTTCGATACGCTAAGAGCCGTTTCGAAACACGTTTCGAAACATTTAGCCATTGTCAAAGCTCGTATCGAAACGGACTGAAGGTGTTTCGATACGCCTTAACGATCAGTATATAAAATTAGTTAAAATCAGTTAAAAACTTCAACGATCGTATTTTTTAAATCTGACTTGAATGTCGTTTCGAAACATTTGAAGTCGTTTCGATACTATCGTATCGAAACGGGTCAAACCGTCTCGATGTTCTTAAGCCGTTTCGAAACCCGTTTCGAAACAAGAGTTCACAGTTTCAAAACCGTTTCGATACACGTTCCGAAACACATGTTCACAATTTCAAAAGTGTTCCGGAACGCCTAAGACCGTTCCGAAACGGTGACTCGAAAATCACTGTTTTGGCTTCAAGAACACTTAGAAAAGTTTTGACAAATTAAGTTTTTAACTTAGGCATTTTCTTTTAAACATATAGAGAGGTTTGAGGACTTAAAAATTCATTTTCTCATTTTCAATTTAGTCCTTAAATTCTTTAGTTATATCAAAATCAATTTATCAGTTTTACAAATTTGCATTATGTCCTAAATCTTCAATTTTAAACTCAAAATCTACAGTAATGGCTCCACTATAACCCCTATATTCATTGCTTCCATCATGATAATTATCTCCACTGCCTCCACCATGATCACTATCTTCACTATGCTCACTATCTTCACTGTGTATAGTAATTTTATCTCCACTGCCTCCAGTATTTTCAACTCCTATAATATTTTCGAACAAAAGTTCTTTTTTTGATCCTAAGTCATCTTTCTACATATGATTTATTATCACCACCAATCTTAGCCACATCATTAGTATTTTTAATACCTCACTTATTTTATTATCTTTTCCAAAAAAACTCATAATTATTTTTTTGTCCACATAAAAGCCTACAATGCCCCTACTATTTAAAAAACTCAAACATTATTTAACTGTATTATCATCGTTTACTAGAACCAACGCATCACAATTGAATTTTATCCCTGTCACCCTATAATATACCCATGAATTAGTCTCATACTTCGGTTCCTTTGTGTTATTAATTATGTCCCAGTAATACAAAATATCTAGATCAATTTGAAATTTCTCAATATTCTCACCAATATAATCAAACTTAGGTGATATTACAAATTTACAAATATGGTAATATTGTAACACAAAGACATTATATACATTGTCCATCATGCATACAAACAACATGAAAAAATTTAATACAAATTAAAGACATTTAACTAATTATGGAGTTACTAATTCAACTCTTACTTTACACACATATCTAAGTCACACAATAGTATATGTGTATACATGCAATATGTTTCTACTTCAATTTAAAATATTATCTTAATATTTGTCATGTATCCTTTCAATGTCATTCACACATTTCAATATAAAACAAAATATTACAGTCAAAAAGTAAACAAAAATCGCTATTCAAAAACGCATTCCATATAAAACAGAATATCAATATGTTTCAGTCAAAAAAAACAAACACAAAAGACATTAATATCGAGATTCAAAACACATTTACGTGTTATTGGGGTCATGCTCACTGAAAAGAGGGACCAAAACACATTCACGAGCAAAAAAAAAGCAAAAAAATATTAGTAATAGAGAAATTTAGGGTGTAAAATATAATTACTTTTACGCTTATATATCCTACATTTCACTTTTTATTTTGGGTGTAAAACCCTAACATTTCTACACACACAAAATTAGGTCAGACAATCTCCCTAAAACATCTGCAAGACCAAAACACTTTTGGGTGAAAACCCCTAAAACTTCTATTAGAGTTAAGAAAAGTTACCGATTTAAACTTCCTGATTTTTGCTAGCCCTTTGAATTTCAAAATAATCACCTTTAGCACCTTTGAAAATCGATCAAGAATCTTTCGTTTTGCATAGAGTTTTAAGAATATTTTCAATTTGTGCGAATGAAAATAAAGTTTTTAGAGTTTTACCGTTTAACTATTTCAGTACTTAACCCTAATTAATTTTGAAATTAATTTTTTTAATATATGTCCACGTCAACATTAGGCCACACCATCAAATTTGACTATGCAACGTTCAGCTTGGCATGCCACATGGGAATAACGGGGGACGTGGCAAGTTAATGTGCAAAACCTAACAGTCATGTTAGTTAGGGGTGGGAATTGTCGGGTACCCGGAAAACCGGGTACCCGGTTCATCTGGGTACCTCATTAAACGGCCCGTGTCCCGGCCCATTATATTCGGGTACCCGGAATTCGGGTACCCGTAAAATTCGGGTATCGGGTACCCGGTTCATATTTTTTTTATTTTTAAAATTAAAAAAAAATCATATGTTAAACAAAAAAATATTTTAAAAAAATTAAACTTAAAACTTAAAAGAATATAATACAAACATAAAAAAAATGTAGGGATTTAAACTTAATTTTAGAGTGAAAATATTAAGAAACATAAAATAAAAATATAATTTTAAATATAAAAAATATATATTAAATTTTATCGGGTCGGGTCGGGTCGGGTACCCGGTAAGGGAAAACTCTCGACCCGTGTCCCGGCCCGTGTCCCGGGAATTTTGTCGGGTCGGGTACCCGGCCCGGTCGGGTAATTTTTTTTCGAGAATTACCCGGTATTTTTTTCGGGTCATCGGGTTTTCGGGTCGGGTCAATTGGGTCAGGTATTTTCTCCCACCCCTAATGTTAGTCAATAACGGTCACGAGTAAAGTTGCCCCTTTAGCCTATATAATATATATAAACAAAAAAATTAACGTGATATATATAGGTTATATTTTGATACACAACCCTTCATATTTAAACTATAAAATCTAAACCATAAATCTCTAACCCTAATACCACAACTCCTAAACTATAAATCTTAAACCCTTAACTCTAAATTCTAACCATAAATTCTAAATTTTATGTCATACAACCTAAACCCTAAAATTAAAAAGCTTGTGCAAACTAAATTTTACACAAACTTGTGTATCAAAGTATTTTTTCATATATATATATATATATAATGAAAAACATAAGTGCACGTACATAAAATTTATATTTGTCAACGATCTCTAGATCATGTGTTTAAAAGCTTTTTGTTGACAACTTCCCCTTAGGTTGTGGGTTCAATACCTATTAGGAGTAAATTTCTCCTTCCCGGCTCCCTAGGTAAAAATTGTTAAAAAAAAAAAAAAAAAAAATAATAATAATAATAATAATAATAATAATAATAATAATAATAATAATAATAATAGGAATAGGATCCAATTACACAATGCAAGAATTTTTAATTTTTACACGTTTTTTAGATCAATGGATGGCTGAGATTAACAGTAGGTTATGGGAAGATTGTCACTTGAAATAAAAAAATAAGAAGTTAATCTCGACCATCCATTTTAGTTATCTAACGTTCCGAAAAATGTGTAAAACTCATAAATTTACATTACATGTGAGTGGATAATAATAATAATAATAATAATAATAATAATAATAATAATAATAATAATAAATTTAACGTGTGAACACAAATCCAATTGCAAGTGACTTTTAAACGCGTCACATGTTTTTTAACATTAAATGATAAGTAGCAAAGTTATCAAATAAAGATAAACATTAGGTAAACTACGCTAGATGCCACTCAATTATAGGAGGTAACTCGTTTTTGCTACTAATTTTCGAATTGGTCCAATTGTACCATTAAACTTCAATTTCAGTTTCAATTACTCCCTGCGTCCCATAAAAATGTCCTTTATTTACTTTTTGAAAATAAAAATTTTTAAACTTTGACTATTATATTAAATATTTTAAATAATTAAATTTTATAAAAAAATATATTTGAAAACTACTCGAATAAAGGTTTTTAAAATATATTTTTTTATATTTTTATCAATGATACATTTTAAATAATTATGAGTCAAAGTTGAAAAAAATTGACCCAAAAAAGTCAATAAGGGACAAAAATTGTGGGAGGGAGGGAGTATACCACTACGCCGATAAAACATGGATGACGTGATGACATGTACACCCAATTCAATTACAGTGCTAACTGTGTTTATTAGACATTATTTTTTCCAAGTAATTATTTTTTAAAATAAAATAATATTAAATGGTGATAGAAAAACGACGCCCTCTTTTTTTTTATTTAAAGGGAAAAATGTTACAACTACACACCTAGTTAAAAAACATTCCTAAACTTAATAGAAGTAAAAGAGTACATGTGGAAATAGTTACATCGAAACAAACAAGGCAACAACGGCAAACAAGGCCCATAAAAATAACCCGCACGGTTAACCTCACTCCAACCTCAGCAAGATGTTACAAATATTTCTAACCAATCCCAGTAGCTTGCTGCCGATCACATAGCTGCAGGTCATGTGTAAGCAAGGCTCGAACCAGACCTGGGGGCTCCTCAAAGAACGCCTCACTTATCGCTTGACCACGCATGTCCGTTACTAACCAATCCGCAACCATATTCGGTTCACGACAAATATACTCCACTGAGAAATAATGCCTGAAAACCTCCCAAACAAATCAAAATGTTGTCTCGAACTGCAACTATTCTCCACCACCAACTCCACCGGTGCCCCCACAAAGCAAATCAAAGTCCAAAATACCATTTCCATTATCAGAAACACATTAATCTTCTTCTCTGAACTTGTATTTTTTTTTTGCCTTTGTTTTGGAGGTTTAAACGATAGGATTTTCAAGCATAATTTTTCAATAGGATTAAAAGAGAAAATTAGCTAAACTACGTTGTTTTGCTATCACCATTTAATATTATTTTATTTTAAATAATAATTACTTAAAAAAATAATATTTAATAAACACAATCTGTTAGACGATGAAACCCTAGAAAACATTTTACAACAAAAGAAAAAGGATATTTTGATTAAACTTCGAAAAGAAAAATAACAAAGAAAATTAAAAGAGTGGGCTGAAAACAGAGAAATGTAGGCCACAAACTCAACGATCTGGGCCAGAGTCAGAAGACTCTAATTTATATAGCTCAGCTAGCCATAACCGAATATTAGTAAACTTTAACCAAATCGGTTAGGCTAAAATGAGCTTGGGCTAAAATAAGCCTGGTTGTTAAAACAGAATGTAACAACCCATAAGATGGGCCAGCAGGCTTGTGTACCAATTGCTGGATATTAGACCCAGCATCCAACATTCTCCCCGCTCCTCTTCTTCTTCACTGCTAATAGAAACCAATCAATCACATAGACTCATGAACACCAATCTTATGACGAAACATTTGAAAATAGGACTTGGAAAAGGGCTTAGTGAGACCATCAGCAACCTGATGTTTAGCCGGAACAAAGTTAACTTGCAACTGAGCTTCGGAAATTTTCTCTTTAACGAAATGAATGTCTAACTCAACATGCATAGACCGAGAGTGCAAAACGGGATTGGCAGAAATTGCAACAGCGCTTGTGTTATCATTCCAAATAATTGGAGTCATTGAGGAACAAAGTCCCATGTCACGCAACACAGCACTCACCCAAATAACATCGGAGGCAGCATCGGCAATGCAACGATACTCAGCCTCGGTTGTTGAACGCAAAATTGATTTTTGCTTCTTGGAGCTCCAAGCCACCAGACAGTTATCGATATAGACGCAATACCCGGTAGTGGACCTACGATCATCTAAGTCACTGCCCCAATCAGCGTCAGCATAGGCTACAACATTCTGAAGACATGAGGAGGAGGCAGTGAACAGCAAACCATATGTAAGAGTACCAGCAAGATAGCGAAGAATTTGTCGAACTGCAACAAGATGTCCTTCACATGGCTTGTGCATAAATTGCGCAACTCGATTGACGCTAAATGCAATATCGGGCCGAGTGTGGCAAATATAGAGCAACGCCCCAACTAGGCTTCGATATTCATGTGGATCAAGAATGGGACTGCCAGCATCCTGAACCAACTTAGAGGTAGACAGCATTGGAGTAGGAGTGGCTTTAGCTTGACTCATCTTAGCTCGCTCAAGGAATTCCAATATATATTTTCACTGATTTAAGAAAACAGAATTCTCATTTCTTTGTACCTCAACACCGAGAAAAAATTGAAGATCACCAAGATCCTTTAAAGCAAACTTCGTACTTAGACTAACGATTACATTCTCAATGTCAGTCTCGAATTGGCCAGTGACGATGATATCGTCAACGTACACTAACAAGTACGTAACGACATTCTTGTTGTCACGAATAAACAAAGACGCATCAGCCCCGGATTGTCGAAACCCAATGTCCAACAAATAAGTACGAAGTTTATTGTACCAATTTCTTGGTGCTTGTTTGAGACCATATAACGCTTTTTAAAGATTGCAAACTAGAGGTGTGCCATCAGGTGAGTGTTGTTCAAACCCAAGAGGTTGTACCATGTACACCACTTCAGTCAACTCTCCATTAAGAAAAGTGTTGTTAACGTTGATCTATCGAAGACGCCACTTATGCGAAATAGCAAGGGCTAACACAACATTAACTGTGGTGAACCGAACCACAGGACTGAACGTGTCTCGGTAATCTTGTCCGGGTATTTGTGAGAAGCCTTTCGCAACCAATCGCGCTTTATACCGAGCAATCGTACCATCAAAATTTCGTTTAACCCGGAAGAGCCATTTACACCCAACTGTTTGTCGACCTTCAGGTAAGGGAACAAGTTTCCAAGTGCCGTTGGTGACCAAAGCATTGTACTCGGCCAAGACGGCTTCTTTCCAAGCAGGTGAAGCCAGAGCTTGTTGTATGTTATCGATAACTGAAGCATCAGAGGGACCAGTAGCAGTGAACACTTTGGGTTTGAACACACCCATCTTACTCCTTGTAACCATGGAGTGACTGTTGCCAAGTGAGGGAAGAATAACAGGAGGAGCAGGAATATCAGAATTCGCAGGCATTGGCTCCACACGAGTTTCCAAACTAGAGGAGGGAGGGACCAGATCAGGGAGAGAAGAAGACGCAGGCATTTCAGATGGAGGAGCAGTACTGTCAACAAGTATAGTACCAATAGAACACACAGGACTAGGAGAAGAAACAGGTGAGGTTACACAAGGCAAAGAGGCACTGGACACTACAGAAAGATGAGCAGAAAGAGAAGAAGGAGCAGAGGTGACAATATCAACAGGAGGAGAGGCATGTGATGGCTCAGTAACATGTCGAACCTGGGTGTCAACAGCGGTGGGGGAATTGGATTGAGGCATAGTAGTAGCTGAAGAAGATGGGTCAGCAGTATTGAAAGGGAAGGTATTGCCCAAAGACACATGAGGTACAACATGTAAAGGATTAGACCGAAAGGAACCATTAGACTCAGCTTGATCCAAATGAACTTTCTCTGCAAAAGAGAACCTAGCCTCATTGAAGACCACATGCCTAGAAATAACTATCTTACCAGAAGGGGTAAGACACTGATATCCTTTGTGTTGAGGACAGTACCCTAGAAATGTGCACGGCTGAGAGTGAAAGTCAAATTTATGCGATTGAAAGGGTCTCAAAAAAGGAAAACAGAGACATCCAAAGACCCGCAAGAGATTGTAATCAGGCTTATGACCAAGCAATTTTTCCATAGGTGATACATGACCAAGGACCTTAGTAGGCAAATGATTGATAAGGAAAATAGCAGAGGTAACAGCATGTGACCAGTAACTAAGAGGCAAGGAAGCCTGAGCAAGAAGGGTGAGAGCCAACTCAACAACATGCCTATGTTTACGTTCCACTACCCCATTCTACTCAGACGTATGAGGACACGTGATACAATGTCGAATCCCAGCTTCAGTCAACACAGTAGACAAAGTCCTATACTCACCCCTCCCAGTCACTTTGCACTTCCTTAACGACATAGTCAAATTGAGTATGAACCATTTTAGAAAAAAGTTGAAAGGCATGAGTAGCCTGAGACTTGGTTTTCAACAGGTACAACCAAGTATGTCTAGAAAAGGCATCCACAAATGCAACATAATATACAAAACCAGAAGAACTCACTTGAGCAGGACCTCACAGATCAGTATATACTAATTGGAAAGGTTTAGTATAAACAGTAGATGAATCAGAGAAAGGTAGTTTATGAGCCTTACCAAGCTGACAGGCAGAACACAATTCCATTTTATTATCATTACTGGAAACAGAAACATTACATTGTTTCATAATATGGGCTACAGTAGATTGAGCTGGGTGCCCTAATCTACGGTGCCAAAGTTCAAAAACATAACAACCTAACTGAACAGCATTCAACTCAGCAGTATTAGGCAAAGAACAACCAGCATTATTAAAAACATATAAACCTCCCTCTTGAGTGCCCCTCAACAGCACCTCACCAGAATCCTCATCACGCACAATGGAATGTGTAGCATGAAATTGAAAGTATACTCTGTTATCCCTAGAAAACTTAGATACAGAGAGCAAATTTTTTGTCACTTGAGGCACCACAAGTAAATTATGTAAAGACAAAATACGAGAATCATATGCAATATGAGAATGACCTATTTTTGAAATATGAAGACCATTACCATCACAACCAAAAAGCTTACCAGGCCCCGAGAAGTCCATAGGAGATGAGACCCCCAGCTGCATCCGGTGTGACATGGTGAGTAGCACCAGTGTCCACAAACCACTGATTGTGACTACTCGCTGTAGGAGAAACATGCCCAAGGTTCACTGAGGAACAGTTAACACCAGATGAAGCAGCCTCTGTACCAGAACAAAAAGAGGTACTATTAGGATCATAAGAACACACATTAGCTGAAACAGAACCTTCTGTGGTACGAGGCTTAGAGGTAGTAGTAGTGACTCCTGGAAACGACTGGTCAAACCGTTTGTAGCATCGATCAACAAGATGCCCCATCTTGTCACACAGCTGGCATTGATATCTGTTTCAACTACGACTTCGCCCACCATAGCCTGACTGCTGCCCACCATAGCTAGACTACTGTCGAGGTTCACGATTCTGATGGACGGAACTATTGACTTCAGACTTATCACTATTGAACTGAACAATATGAACACTCATGGGCATAGAAGAACCATGATCGAACAAAGATTGTTGGGCCTCCGCGTCAATCAGAAGAGATGTGGCAGCGTCTAAGGAGTAAGGCTCACGACTCGTCGTGATGACAGCAACAAACGGCTTGTAGTCAGAAGGGAGCCCGTTCAAGATCGAATCAATCTGCTCGGTAGAGGAGAAAGGATTACCACAGGATGCTAGAGCATCACAGATCTCTTTCACTTTGGAGAGATACACCTGCATACTCTGATCGCCCTTTCGAATGGACCGCAATCGGAAGTGAAGACTCATGACAGACATCGTAGAACGACTGCTAAAAAACTCCACCACAAGTTTCAAGATCTCAGTAGAGGTCTCAGCCCCAACAAACTGAGATAGAAGATTCGGACTCATTGTTGACAGAAGCCAGGACGCAAGAGCGCTATCCTGAGCAACAAACTCCTCGTAGGCTTCATTCTCCACAGTAGTACCATCGGAAGCCCTAATCGTGGCCGCCGGAGCAAAAATCGTCCCCTTGAGATACTTCTCAAGTCGGTGGCTACGAACGGTGATGAGGACTTGCTGCTTCCAGATGAGAAAATTGGACTCATCCAAAAGAACATTAACACGTTTATTCGTAGACGCCTTCGTCGGATTAGAAGAGATCACAGAACCCGACGAGTCATCTTCTCCAGATCGCACCTCTGTGTTCGTCATTGACTCCACCAAAGACACAACGACAACAAAAGAACAGAGACGAGAAGCGAACAACACCAATGAAACTCAGAGGAACACAAGCAGATAGCAGCGGCGGAGCAAGAATCGGAAGGCGACTGATACCATGTTAGACGATGAAACCCTAGAAAACATTTTACAACAAAAGAAAATGATATTTTGATTAAACTTCGAAAAGAAGAAAAACAAAGGAAATTAAAAGAGTGGGCTGAAAACAGAGAAATGTAGGCCACAAACTCAACGATCTGGGCCAGAGTCAGAAGACTCTAATTTATATAGCTTAGCTGGCCATAACCGAATATTGGTAAACTTTAACCAAATCGGTTAGGCTAAAATGAGCTTGGGCTAAACTAAGCCTGGTTGTTAAAACAGAATGTAACAACTCATAAGATGGGTCATCAGGCCTGTGTACCAATTGCTGGATATTAGACCCAGCATCCAACACAATCAATACCGTAACTGAATTTTTTTTTGGATAATTGTTGTAATATTATTATCCAAGAAGCAGTGAAAAACTGCTACAAGCAACCCTATAACAATCCATAGGCCATCTTACAAAATCCCTCTGGCAGTACAAATTTCTCTATTTACAGTATCTAATCTAGAGTTCGTATATTGTACTCTATTACAAACATTATCTTTAATACAATCAATCAAAGAATCAGCAGTTCTAGAAGTGCCACGAAAACATCTCCAATTTTGTTCAGTCCACACATGGTATATGAAAGCTTGCCAAGCAAATTTAAGGACAAAGACGATGAGTGACTTCCCCTTGAGTTGTCGAATGCTCCATCGTAATTCACCATTCCAATTAGTTACATCTCGATGCAAGCCACAAAGCTGAAGTACGACTGCCCATACTCTTCTCGAATAAGTACAAGAGAAGAAAATGTGCTCTCGTGTTTCCAACTCCTTCATACAGTTCATACACATACCATTACCCACCTCAATCCCCATCCGAATCAACCGATCCTTAGTAGGAAGCCGATTGAGAACTGCCAACCATGCAATAAATGCATGCTTAGGAATATGATTGGGAAACCATATTAGTTTGTGCCACTCAACATGCGGAGCTGTCACACGAATCCCAGCCCAAATAGACCTCGTTGTAGAAACATTGCCAGTCGTGAGGACAAAATGAGCCATGCCTCTAAGTTTGAGCATCCTCCTTATGCACCAGCTAAAATGAGGCTTGCATTCCAAATGCCAGAAATCAGTTCCTCTAAATACATACTCTCTCAACCAAGCAATCCACAGAGTATCACTACCCATGAGAAACTTTTTCATCAACTGAATGATACAAGCTTTGTTCCACGACTTTAGGTCTTTGACCCCAAGCCCTCCCTCAGACTTTAATAAGCAAACATGCTGCCAACTAACTCGAGCTCCATGTGCTGCAACATCTCGCCCCTTCCAAAGAAACCTGCTGCAAAGCTGTTCTATTTTCACAATCACACTGTTGGGAAGAATAACCTGCCTGCACCAATAGTTCACAATGCTAAACAGAACAGCTCGAACTAGTTGCAGACGCCCAGCATAACTAAGCCTTTTACTCAACCACTGATCCAGTTTCACACTCACCTTTTCACCAGCACACAACAATCACGAATGGATAATTTCCTAGTAACCAAGGGTATTCCAAAATATCTCACTGGCAAAGTACCAATCGTAAAGCCAGTAACATCTTGTATATGAGTGAGTTGAGTATGGGTCACCCCAGCAACAAATAACTCTGACTTGGATGCATTTATCTTCAGACCAGAATACTCATAAAACTTCTCCAAAATGCATTGCACACCTATAATATAACTCAGATTGCCTTTACAGAATATCAAAAGATCATCTGTGAAGCATAAATGAGTCAATTTGATTCTTTTGCACTTAGGATGGAACTGAAAAATGCCACATTTAGCTGCAGCATCAAGCATTCAAGAGAGCACAGTCATGGCCATTACAAACAAGTAAGGTGAAAGGGGATCACCCTGCCTAATACCCATTTTCCCTCGAAAAAACCCTACTAAGCTTCTATTAAGAACAATAGAAAATCTTGATTCAGCAAAACAAACTTGAATCCAACCCCTGAATTGAGCAGGCAAGCCCAAAGCCTCCAGCATATGTGACATGAATTTCCAACTGAGGGAATCGAAAGCATTTTGCAAATCAACTTTCAAAGCACACCTAGGATACATAGACTTCCTAGTGTAGCCCCTGAATAACTCTTGTGCCAGCAAGGTATTATCCACAATGTTCCTTCCCTTAACAAATGCATATTGATTTTTAGCAATCATACCAGGGAAATAGTCAGCCAACCTATTCACCAGGACCTTAGTGATGGTTTTATAGAAGACAAAACAACAAGAGATAGGTCTAAATTCTCTAGCTCTACAAGCATTAGGCACCTTAGGCACTAAAACAACAGCAGTAGCATTGAAGGCGAGCAAAATAGAAGAAGAGCTGAAAAAGAATCTTACGGCTGCTAGAAAATCAACTCCAACTACTGACCATGCAACCTTGAAAAACCAGGATGTGTATCCATCAGGCCCTGGCGCTTTATCTTTCCCTTGTCCAAATATGGCTTGATTAATCTCCACATCTGAAACTTCTTTGACTAAATCATTCTGAGCATTATTTGGGAGAGTATAATTAAGCAAATTATGTAGAGTCTCCACTCTACACCCCTGCACTCCATCATCCTCAGTGCCCACCAATCCAGTGAAGAATTTAACAACTTTATTAGACAAATCATCAAAAGAATTCAATCTATTATTCTGGTCATCAAGAAGCATCCTGATAGTATTCTTCTTCCTCTTAGTAGATACTGCAGAATGAAAGAATTGAGTCCCCTTATCTCCCTCGTTCAACCACCTAATCTTAGCTTTTTGCTGATAAAACAGCATCTCAGCCTTCTCAAGCTCAAGTAACTCAGCTTGTAACTTCTTTTCCTCCCCAATATCACACTAACCAACATTGGATAGATTGTAAATCTGCTGAGCTTCCAGTTGCTCTCTCTTCTGCAATACCTGCTGAGAGATGTTAGCATAATGCTCTTTGTTGAAGTCTCTCAGTCTAGCTTTTATTCTTTTTAGTTTCCCAAACAATATCTGCATAGGGCTCCCCGAAAGTGGCACAATCCATGATTCCCTCACCACATTCAAAAAATCTGGATTGAGGGTCCAAAAATTGAAAAATTTAAACGGCTTTGGTCGATCAACATGCATTTCCTTTAAAAGCCAAACAACAGCAGGGCTATGGTCAGACATGCCAGGAGCTTGAAATTCCACATGTGAAGTAGTAAAAATAGTATCCCAAATCACCACAAGAACTCGATCCAATTTCCTAGCCAAGAAGTGCTCCTCCTGTTTATTCGACCAAGTAAACAGAGGGCCTATATAAGGGTGATCAGCAATACCACAATCAGAAATACATTCTTGCAGTTCTTCCATGTCCCTAGTAACATTAGGTCCAACCAGCTCACAGCTAGAGCTTTCAGATACAGCAGCAGAGACATTGAAGTCACCCCCTACCAGCTAGGGATTAGAACCAACCAAACTTGCAGCTTCCCTAAGTTGTTGCCACAAGCCCTGTCTACAAACACCATCATTGCTGCCATATACAGCAGTGATACACACTGTCTTTCCCTCCAATGACCCTGAAATAGTAATAGATTGATCATTAGAAGAGAGTATGGAAAAATGCAAATTCTTTTTCCATAAAATCCAAATCCTACCATTAGCAATCGAAGCATAGTTGGAACAAGAAACCCAGTTATCAGAATACTTTGAAAAAATCTCAGCAGCATTTTGTTCTCTCACCCTTGTCTCCATTAAGCATAGAACATCAACATCCAGTTTACAAGCCTTCTGCAGCACCTTCTTTTGCTGAAGAGGATTGTTAAATCATCTTATATTCCAAAAGAGGACTGTCATAAGGCAACTGGGGAAGTATTAGCTGCTAAAATAGCTACAGCATCCTGAGATGCAGCATGGTCATTTATTTTCTCCAATGTATCCTTCTTTTTGGACTTCATTTCTTGCAGAAGGTTTGCCACTCCCATAGGAGCCACTCTAGGCTTCCTACCCTCAGGTTCAGGCCTAATCTCTTCACTTTCAAGACCACTGAGTTTATCAAACCTGTTTTTTGACCCAACATAAACAGGTTTAATATTTTCCTTGAGATTTCTCCCTTTCCCCTTCTTCTTTCGATTCGTCAATGGAGGGAATTCATCAATAGATGACTCAACAACCTGCTTTCATTTCACAGACTCAACTACTTGACCATCAGATTCGACAGCAACAGATTCAACAATCTTATCCTCCATCTCTTTAGCTTGAGGAATCTCCTGTTCCTCAGTTGCATCAGCGTGAGAAGTAGAAGCTTCATCAACAATATCAACAGGAGCTTTAACTCTCCATTCCTTAACTTCCTTAGTGAAACGTGCAGGGCAATTCTTAGTGTTATGGCCAAAAACTCCACAATTGGAGCAACTAGATGGCATCCATGGGACAAAAACCCTCACCTCAATAACCGATTTATCCTTCAACTGCACAGGGATAGTATGAGGAATTCTAGCTCCCACACCCACTTCAACACAGACTTTGGCATATTCTAGTCTCTCCTTAGACACAGTAATCGAGTCCATGTACAGAGGGTTGCTAACAGCACTCGAGATATAGCTAAGCCCCTTCCGAGAATACAACTCTAAAGGCACACTATGCAATTGAATCCAAACAGACATTCGAGTGAGGTCAAAATCCAAATTCTGAATATTCGGTTCCCACTTACGAAGGACCAGAGGCTTATGTTGTATATGCCAAGGTCCATTTTCTAATACCCAATCACGCGCAGTATTATTGGTGAAGGAAAAAACATACAAGCTAGGGTCAGCAAGACTCACCTTAACCAGCGAGTTCTTCCCCCAAAGTGTATCAATAATCTTCTTCAACGCACTGAAATTCGGCGCAGCCCCGATGAATTGCCCAACCAAAGCATGGCGCCACTCCGATATACCCTCCTCAAACACCTCAGGAGCCGGAACAACAAGAACAGAATCATCAGTCGAATTGGTAGGGAAGAACTCTAGGGTTTGCTCCTCCCCGCCCACAAACAATTCTTCCAATCAATAGACATCCAAAGCAGCAAACAGAAAACCAGAAAGAAAGCAGAGAAGGAACGCAAAATTGAAGCAAGAAGACAAGCAATTTCGTCGAAGAGAAGTCAAAAAACGAGAAATCCCCATCGGCCATTAGTCCCGCTAACGTACGCCTCCAAAGAATTCATTGCCTCCTTTAATATTAGTTTCAAATTCTCTTGGTATACCGTAACTGAATTGGGTGTACATGTCATCACGTCATCCATGTTTTAACGGTGGGGTGCTATGAATAAGACTGAAATCAAAGTTTGGTGGTACAATTGGACCAATTCGAAGGTTGGTGGTAAAAACGGTCACCTCCTATAGTTGGGTGATACCTATCGTAGTATACCCTAAAAATTAATTTGTTAAAAAAATTCAATGGTTTATATCGCATCCTAATTCCTAAAACTAAAATTAAAGGGGAAAATTCAAATATCGCAAAATTTATACAGTTATTAATAGGTTTAAAATACAATTGACCCATTAATTCGACAATTTTTTTGCATTTGATAACTAATTTTTTTATCAATTTGGTACCTAAATTGAATTTTTTTTATCAAATTAGTACTAGGTATTGATTTGTCATTTTAACAACAAATATGACTGCTGATGTGGCAATAAAGGATTAAAACACTTATGTTGCTAAGTGTCGCATGACAACCTAATTAATTTTTAAGGTTACATGTCAACGTCAAATACCAATTAGGTAAAATAATTTCAAGTTCAAATATCAAATTGATAAAAAAAATTAATATCAAGTTAAGAAAAATTTATTAAACCTCGTTAGTAAATTTATTTAAAAATGACAGAAATTCATATACTATTTCAAAACTTAAAATTTAGTCATTATACTTTTTTTTAAATTGGGTTTGTATATCATTTTTATTTTATGGTCTTACCTCTATTTTCAATTAATTTTATTTTCAATTGTTGATCTGACAATATACAGTAAAACCTATATAAATTAATAACTTGAGACCATGAAATTTCATTAATTTAGATCGATATTAATATATCGATAAATTAATAATTTATTAATTAAAATAATTTTTTTCAATTCAGCAAATATTTTAAAAAGAATCTTGAATTGAGACCTCAACGTCGGAACTTGTGGGTGCAATTAGAAAAGTTAGAGATGAAATTGAATTAGATTTGAATTTTAATAAGAAACAGATTACAATAGATTCATATTTTAGCAAGTTACCAAAGTAGTAATTGTAATATTTATAAATTATTAATTTATAGTTTTGATGGGACCTTTATATTTATAAAGTGAGTCTCCAAAAAAATATTACATTATTATCTTATCGAATTCGATGATTTTTTACATTGGCCCAAGTCGGGACCAGAGAAATTTATTATTTAATAGAGTTTATTAATTTAAAGAGTATTAATTTATAGAAGTTTTACTGTAAAAAAAGATAAAGTATTTTTAACCCAAGCAGGGTCATCTCGAACTTTTTCGTGACCTTGAGTGAAAACTAAAAATGGATTTTATATAAGAAAAGTATAATCTATTACTTTGAACAATTAATTTAATATCTCATTAATAAACCATAGAAACGTTATTAATAAAATACTTTAAATACAATAAATTGAGCTGAGTACGAAACCTGAGTTGAAGCTCATGTTACTTTTCGGGTAAAGTTCACAAATGGTTATTAAACTATCTTAAAATGTTTGTTTTGGTAACTAAATTTTCAAAAATTATAAAATGGGTATTAAACTTTAGATTTTATTACAAAATGGGCATTTAGCCATTAAAAGTCGTTAACAGCCTAACGATAGACTAACTGGGCAACTAAGTAATATATTAGTTGTTACAAAATGGCCATTGAACTTTGTAAATATTACAAATTGGTCATTGAACTATTTAATTATTACAAAATGGTCAAATAATCATTGAACTATTTAATTGTTACAAAACGGTTGGTTATTACATGTTATGCTGCAAGTTTTTATTGTAATTGATTACAAGACTTTATTTTCAGAAACGTTTCAAATGAATGGAATTAAGAGCTTTTTGTTTCCAAAATTATTTTAAATGAAAGGAATTAAAGGTTTTTTCCAAGAAATATTTCAAATAAAAGAAGCCATAAGTCTTTTTTCCGAGAAATGCTTTTGGAAACCAAAAATTCTTTCATTCCTTCATTTGAAACGTTTTTTTTTAAATAAAGTCTCTTGAAATCAACAACAAAAATTTACAATATAACATGTAATAACCAACTATTTTGTAACAATTAAATAGTTCAATGATCATTTTGTAACAATTGAGAAGTTCAATGATCATTTTATAACAATTAAATAGTTCAATGACCATTTTGTAACAATTAGATAGTGAATTCACCATAATGTAATAATTAAATCATTAAATGATCATTCTGTAACATCTACAAAGTTCAATAACCATTTTGTAACAACCAATATATCATTTTAGTTGTTCAGTCAGCCTGTTGTTAACGGCATCTAACGGCGCAGTCCGTTTTGTAACAAAATACAAAGTTTAATGTTTATTTAATAATTTTTGAAAATTTGGTGACCAAAATGAATATTTTAGAATAATTCAATGGCTATTTGTGAACTTTACCCCTGCTTTTCCCATTGGTCAGCCTGAATCCGAGACCTTTGACGTAATTAAACCTAATAAAATTTGTGTGGTAGGAGACAAAGCGCAAGAGAGGGAGGGACCCCAAAAGAACCGTAGTAATTCGGAATAAGGACAGAAAAGGAGACACGTATTGCAGATATTAGAGGGGCAGTATAGAGCTGATGTGCACGTGAACATGGTACAGTACATTGTCGTCTTGTCTCACGCTCACTCTTTGAAAAACTCCACTAGACTCGAAAAAATCGGCTTCTTTTAATTTATTTCGTAACTTTATAAACTCAGTTCGAAAAAAATTAAAATAAAGTTTGAGTTGTAAAATAAAAATTTGAATAATTCAAACAAAAGTTGTAATTAGTTAACCGATTTTCAAATTCGAGTCAAGTCTCTCAGTTTTGCTTTATATATGTGTGGATTATACATGGATACAGAAAGTTGTTTAGATTAGAATAAATCTGTATTATAACATTATAAATAATAACAATTAAATTTGTACATAAACTCAAAAATTTGACTCGAATTTCATAAAATCGGCTCAAATTAAAAAAAAAATCAAATAAAGTGAGTCGTAAAATAAAACTTATAAACTCGACTAAATCAAAATATTTTTACTTGACTCCACTAAACTCTCACTCCTACTCCTCCTCCTTTGACATCTCTTATGGGCGATGGCAGCCACCAAGCTCTTTCTTTTTAAGAGAAAAAATCAAATATTTGTTCTTAATTTATCCTTCTAATTGTCTTTATGAGGTTGGAGTTAAGCATGTTTAGGCAAAGTAAATGTATGATGGAGAAGATGATAATGTAGGAAAATAAGAATGTTGTAATATAAGGTCCACTAAACATCGAATTTTGGAGGCGTACCTATTTTGACCACCGAACTATCGAACTCGTCAATCAGGTCATTCAGCTTCATAAATTACCTATTTTGACCAACGCAGTTAAAAAACTAACAAAAGGGTGACATGGCAGTTAACGAAAATTTATAAAATTACACATTTAGTCCATGTTATTTACTTATTAAATCAATTTGATCATATTTTTATTTTAATTAAATAAAATTAATCAACTAATCAGATGATGACACGTGTCATCACTCAATTGGGTTAATTTAATTTAATTTAATTTATTTTATTTAATATTTAATATATTTTCTCCCCAAATTAGGTGGTGACACATGTCACCATCTGGTTAAAGGAAATTTAAAGAAGAAAGAAAGAATAGTAATGTGGAGGATCAAATCTGGGACAAGGGAAGTAATTCACATGCCTTTAACACTGGGCCAAGCTACTCTCAGTGAATATATTGCACTCTTTTATACATATCTTACAATGCAGTAAATGTCATGAAAAAAAAAGTAAAAATGGTTGAAAGATGACTCGAACCTAGATCACTTGGATGTGTATAATTACAAAAACATTTGATTTAATATAAATATGAAAATTATTAATATTCAATATTAAAAAATATTCGAATATTTTTCTCATATTTAAATTAAATCGAATATTTATTAAAATATTATATATTCGATTGAAAAAATAATTTGATTTAAAAGAAAAGAAATTTGATTTAAAAAAATACTAAATCGAATATTTAAAGTATTTTAAATTCGATTTAAAATATTTGAATATTTTTAAATTTGAATTAATTTCTTTTAAATCAAATTATTTTTTAAATCGAATATTTAATATTTAATAAATATTTGATTTAATTTAAATATGAAAAAAATATTCAAATATTTAATAATTTTTAGATTTAAATTAAATCAAATGTTTGTGTGATTATACACATCCCAAGTGAGCTAGGTTCGAGTCTCCTTTCAACCTTTTTACTTATTTTTTTCCTAACATTTACTGCATTATAAGATATGTATATAAAATGGTGCAATATATATGTAGAAATATGTGTTTTGATATAATAATTGAAAATTAGTTTTGGACTAAATTGAAAAGATTTCAAAATACTTTTAAGTCCAAACAACTTGAAAATATGTTTGAGAAATTCTTAAAGGGGTTTTAATGCGTTTTCTAAAGCCAAATTTTGCAAAACCACCAGGTATTTCGAAACACCCCTAGGTGTTTCGATACGACCTTTTATAGTGTCAAAACGTTTCGATACAGCTCTGTTTGTTTCGAAACGGGCTTAATCTGGGTGAGGGTTTTTACATATCGTTTTGATACGGGCTTCACTGTTTCGATACGCCTATGTGGTAAAGACCTCAACGGTCAAAACCCCCTAACGGCTATTTCCCAACGGTATTTTAAATTGCAGCTCAACTGTCACTCGTACTAAAACAGTTTCTAACTGTTTCGATACAACTCAATACCGTTTCCATACGGCTAGAGGCGTTTCGATACGGCTTGCTGCATCTGGCTTCAACGGCTAGTTCTGAAGAAGGTCGTTTCGATACGAGCTCATGTGTTCCGATACAAACATCACCAGAACTGCATTTATGGTGGAAAATAAAGTCTCCAACGGCTCCAATTCAACCCCAATAATCCTTAACGGCTACAAACTCAATTGAGAGTATAGAAAGGAACTTCAAGCATCAAGGATAGGTTAATACTTCAATTGTAACAAACTCAATTCGGTGGTTAAAATAGGTACGCCCTCAAAGTTCGGTGGTCACTGGTGTAGCTTACCCAAAATTTAAATTATACACTATAACCTTAAATTCTAAATCTTAAACCCTAAAACTAAATCCTACTTATTAAACCATAAACCATAATCTTAAACCAATTTTTAGTGCTGAAACACATACATAATAATATAAAAATGGGGACAAAAAATTTCTATTGGCTTTTAGGTGGAAAATGTTATTATACAAAAAATGCATTTTTAGAGTCAGAAACGATTCTAAATATAATTATAGCTTTTCATGTCGTTTTTTAAAAAAATATTTTTTAAAATTTCATGTTTTTTCATGGAACATATACAATTATTAAATTTTTATTTATTTTTAATAATATTTTATATATTTTATGATAATTTAAGTTGATGTAATTCATATATTAAAATATTAAAGAATTTAAATATTATATAAAAGTATTTTTTTAACATAACCATGTTTAAAAATGATTATTTATCTTATCAAAAGCACAATTTGACATTAATACTAAACATTAAATCTTAAAGCAAATAATTCAAAAACATTTTTCATCACATTTTTTTAAAACAATGCTAAATTTGCCCTAAAAATAAAATTCAAGTTGTAAGAAATAAAAGAATTTAATTGTGTTGTGATATAAATCATTACCTTGTAAGTAAATTCGCCTTGATTGGTTAATCGTAGGATGATATAGCGTTTGAGTGTTGCCTTATCCCAAGGTCTCATGTTCAAATCTCTCCATTCTCGTTCCATATTTTTCTTATTTTCCACCAATAAATTGGTTCCCCAACCCACGACCATAACACCTACTTTAAACCCGCTGTCAAAACGACCAGACCTGTAGAAAAAGCCAACATGAAAGTTCAACCGGCCCAAAAAGTCCTTGCCCGCCTCTCCTTCGTTGATGGAGACCGATGATGCTTCTCGGGGGAGATTCACACCACCAGGACCCACATTCGAGCAACAAACCACCAAAAATCAAGAACTCATAAAGGAGAGAAGAGGGAATCCAAAAATCTAGGATCATGTCCCAAAGTGTGTTTTCACATTTTTTTTTAAATATAGGTCGGCCCATTTTATACATATTCACATTTAAGCACATCATGGACATGGATAATTCATACAATTCACTCTAAATATTATATTAGATCACATCTACAATCGTAAAATAAAAAAAAACATTTTAAGTAAAAGTATATTTGTATATAAATTTTATTTGACATGTGTACAATCCTTGATTATGTATTTTTTTTTGACAAATATTATTTTTACTTCTACCTAAAAGGGGTAGAGATACTCTAATAAAAAGAATATTCCTGTTAAGTCTTGAACCTGAAACTTAAAAAAAAAAAAAGAAGCAGATGTTCGCAGCACTGACCAACCAACCATCAACTCTTGCTCTAATTATTTTATTTAAAAGAACCGTCGTGTTGTAATTAACATTTTGTTCATTTCTCAATTGAATTGATGTTAAATAAACACGTAACCGAGAAAGAATGATTGTAATCTTCTCGTGGATTGACAAATATAGGATATTTTTATAAGTGATAAATATAAAAAATCATTCTTAAGAATCTTAAGTGTACTTTGAGCTTTTAATTTCTTTAAAATATTTGGTTCATTTTGATTGGTGATATTTTTAGAGTAATTTTTTATGTATATATTGTGTAAAAAAATACACATGTTTACATATTTATTCTTTAAAAAAAATAAAATTTAAATTCAAAACCCTAAACTATAAATTCTAATAATAATATTTGAATTGTAAACACTAAATCTCGGGATCTAAATCCTAAACTAAATCACTAACCACTAAAACAAAAAAGATTACGGCTCTGTTTGGCAATTAGCGGATAGGTGATAGCGGATTGCATTAGCTGATAGCTGATTGCTGATTGCATTAGCTGATTTGACTAGCGGATTGTATTAGCTGATTGTATAAAAGTGTTTGGTAAAATTAATTGCTAAGCTGATAGCTGTTAGATTATTTAAACAAATAAAATGACATATAAGGACATGTTTATATTCAATACTTGTTTGAATAGTTTATTAGTTATCAATATTTTGTATGTAATTATTATAAACTAGATCTATAAAATTATTTTTAATATAACTTTTCTAAACATATTTAAATGATTTATATATTAATTTATTCTTTATATAATTATTTTAATATAATTTAATTAATTAATAAATTTAAATACACATATAAATATGTAATAATAAAAAGAAAAAAAGTAAATAAGATTAGCTTATAAATAGAGTGAGAAAATATTTAATTTAGATTATTTTGAGATTTTTGGTATCTGGTAAGGGTTAAAGAGTCTTTACAACTCTAATATCAAACCTCTAATCTCAAAAACTCATATTATGAGCTTTTTCAAAATTAGCGGTTTCACCCTAATCCGCTCTTTCAATCCGCTATTTACCAAACAACAATATTAGAAGTTTTGATTGGTCAAACCTCTAATTATGCCTCAAACCTCTAATTTTTGCCCAAACCTCTCTTTACCAAACAAGGCCTACGTCGTCTAGACCGTACCAAACATGTATATCAAATAATTGTTCATATTTTTATTTAAATAAATATTTTTTGTAACACCCCTAAAAATATATGGTTATATTTAAAGTTAAAAAAAAAAGAAAAAAAAGAAAGAAAGTGAAGGTTGTGGGAATCAAACCCACAACCTAGCATTGTTAAGCCAGTCACCCAACCGCTTGAGCTATAGAAACTCTTACTCATTTCTTACACCAAGTTTAATTTGAACCCATGGTTAAAGAGGTACCGGAATATAATAATAATAAGTTCAAAAATATCCCAACCACCCCCTTTTTTTCCCCAAATTAAATATGCATCAGATGAATAAAAAAAATGGGGATTAGATCTGAATTTTTTTTTGTTCCATTCGAAACCCTTCACCTTCCCCCCGTTCACCTTCCCCGACCTCCCTCACCGCGCCGCCGTGGTCACCACCGCCCTCACCAGCACAACCATCGCACCGCCCCGACCATAACTTCGGCCACCACTCGCGGAGATGCGCCGCCGTTCGCCGTGAAAAAGGCCTAGAAGGATCGGGCGAAAACCCTAAATCGTGCGCCTTCATTTCCTGCATTTTTCCGGTCGCCTCCGCCGTCACCTTGCTGTATGGCCACCGGATCTAAACTCCCCACACCGAGCCGAGCAAAACCCTGCTTGTTGATCGACCGTCCGCCGTCGTTAGAGTCGTCGTCGGGACTACGACGGTTTCGGTTCCCATTTTCATTTCGGGGTAAGTTCGGTAAGATTTCCAACTTTAAATCAAGTTTTTGCAAGATTGTGTTGAGAAAATGGCGTTTTTATGGCGTCGCCCGGTGATTTTCCGGCCATTTTAGGCCGCGCGTGGGCCTCACGCGCCGTCCGAGGCAATTTCCGGCCGCCCTGGACGGTGGCCGTTGAACCGGCCGGCTCAGATGGTCTGACCCGTTGACCGACCCGACCCGTTGACCGACCTGACCCGACCCGACCCGTTGACCCGTACCCGACCCGTTGACCGAGTCAACTCGCCCGAGTTAACCCAGTGAGTCAATTCACTGAGTCAACCCGGTCAACCAGTGATGTCAGCATGACGTCAGCGTTGACTGCTGACGTCAGCGTTGACCGTTGACCTGCCCGTTGACCGTTGACTTTGACCAAAAAGTCAAAATTTCCAGAAAAGTCCTATTTTATGTTTTTCGACGTCCTGAGTCCGATTTTGAAGCCTGTTTCGTGAAATTCTAACCCGAAAGTCTCCAAATTGGACCTTAAACTCGAGTCTACTTATGTATTTTAATAATCAGTTGTGGGCAATGTGATTAAGGACTGAAATTGGATTTTGTGTGATTAAAGGTATTCAAGGTTCCTTGTATTCGGGATGTTGAGGACGTCGCATTCAGGTTCGAGAGTGATCAAACGGAGTATAAGGGTCGACCGATATAGCAAGTATTAAAGGTAATACACTACTACCTCTTGTATGCTTTGAGAACATGTTGATATTTGTTAATGCATGCATGAATATGATAAGGAGTGTTGTTAGTCCTACTTAACTCAAACTAAATATGAAATTGAGTGTGATAACTTAGATAAGACCGAAATGCTCGAACGAGGAAGATAATAAAATTTGAAGTATCTGAAGTTCATTAAGTAATTAATGAGGCAGCTAATCTCCAATTCCGAGCATTAGTGTGAAATGTTTAAAAGTGAAAGATACCTAGACATGAAATTACGAAAATGCCTTCAAGGTATGAGAATGACTAAAATACCATTGGAATTGGAAGCAATCTAGAAATCTACAGTGGATATGGTAAAACAACTCGATTCGTCTGGAAACCTCGATCTACTTGTAAAGTTATGGAAAACAAGAATTAAACCTTCGAGATTGTAAGGTGTTAGGTTTCTTTGAATTTGGAATAAATCTCCGAATGTAAATTTACGGGAAACTATCCATGCCTCCGAATTAAGCAAGCGACTCAGAATATTGAATTGATTGAAAGGACTAAAAGTATTAAAAAATACTATTATTGTTAATAGTAATCGGAATGATCGTATTGACAAAAGGGATGATGTATTCTCGGACATCGAGGTTCGCAATTAATTGGAAGGATGGATAAACCCTTGAGTTCTGAAATGAATGAAGTGGTTGGAGGTACCGAAATTTCTTGAATGGCTGAAACACCTACGAGTACTTAAATGATCGAAATATTATAAATGGTTCAATTGACAGAAATGATAGAGATCCCGAGCTCCAGAATAATTGAAATACCCCCTGTCTGAAATAAATAAATTTACCTTTGATGAAATTCTAAAAATGCTAATAAAGCTGAAAATGACTAAAAAGCCCTCAAGGGTTGAAACATGACTTACGTACGTCGAGCACTCTTGATATTAATATAAGGGTGGAAGTCTTCCCGCGCAGAGTATTAGTTTGACTACTCCAAGGTGAAATATGAAAGCAACCGTTCAGATATACGATACAGTTGAATGCATCGGAAAGGTTGGTTAGTACTACAAGGTTGGAATATGTTAGTTCGAATGGTTTTGAAGGCTCGATAAACTTCTGGAAATCTTAATCACTGTAAATCATAAATTCCTCATGATCGAGCTAAGTTACAAAATCACCCTTGATATTTAAATGACCAAAATGCCCTCGTTGGCCAAAGTAATCAAAATAGCCCCGAAGGTATCTGATATAGTGAAAGGTCTTGGCGTAGAAATCTCTGAATGCCTGGTTGGATACCTGGTGAACAAATAGAATTTCTGAGCTACCGTTTACGCCTTGTTGGTATAAATTACCAAAATGCCCATGTATGATAAAATGACCATAATGCCCTGGTAGGCTTAAATGGCTAAATCACTCATGATATGCCTAAACTCTCAAGATCTTGATGTATCATCTCCTGACTATCTGGTTTGGACCGTTAGTACAAAACCCCTCTTTTAATAGGGGCCTTGTTCAAAGATCCATTCAATTGTCAAAATTTTAATGTGTTCTCTTCCGTAAATGTCCAGTATCTCCAAGGAATAAATTGTTCCACCTAGTGTGTTCCATGTGTGCCACACGACTGTTTTGCATACTGTTTTACATGTTATGATACCGATCACGTGCACTTGGTTGACATATTTGGACTCACATGACATGTTTTATAATTAAGCATGATCGTATTATATTTCTGATATTTGCATATGCACCCGATATGGCAAACATGCTACATGGATAATGTGTTACTAAAAATACAGTTATTGATTAATGAACTAATGATGATCTGATTCACTGGGGTAATTGGGATATAATATGAAGTTACCTACGGCTCAGCCCTTATCCAGCTGGTAAATCCGCCCGTTTTCGGATCCTAGGCTTCGGCCAGGTCCGCCCGTTTTCGGATCCTAGGCTTCGGCCAGGTCCGCCCGTTTTCGGTTTCTATGCTTCGGCAAGGGCCGCCCGTATTCTAAGGTATATCCTTAGGATGGTACCCATGCCCAATGGGCTCGGGTTAATGCCTGTACATGATACCGCACTAGGGAAACTATATACTGGAGTATGGTTGGAGGGTAAATAAAGAATTAAAAGGAACTTTACGGCTACATAAAAAAAAATGTATTTAAAATGAAAAGTTTTACCGCATTGTTACATTTCATGCATTATCGTTGCACCGTTGGAACACACTAGACATTAAACTCTCGGATTCCTATCTCTTATGTTACCGGCCTATATAATTCTCGTCTAATTCTCGAGGTTTGAATAAAGAACAAGTATTGTTATTCACGAGTATGATGCAACCTCGAAATAGTAGAACAGAAATGGAGACTGTTACTACGTGGGACATCATGAAAATGTTATGCTTACCATATATCTGCATGAGCTTATAGCATCTTTTGGTAGTTCTGTATTACTGAGCTTTTCCAAGCTCACATTGTTTTTACCATCGCAGGTTAAAGGAATATATCATGGTATAACGTTTGACATCAATGTTCGGAGTTCTCTCGGCGTTGCTTTTGGAGTATGGTACTGTACAGTTAGTGGGCATGTATGTCATGTATCGTTTTATGATAGTGTTTGTAAAGCACTTACTGAAATTTCTGTTATGAGTTTAAATGATTTCCCGAAATGATATTTTAAACAGAAGATAGTTTTTTTTAGTTTAATAAGTGTTTTGAAGAAAAATGTTTTTACGTGTATTTTTATCGTGGGTTGCTCTTGTGACCCTAATGTGACTTCCTAGGATCCGTTGTAACGCATAGGCGGGTCTAGGGGGTTACATTTAGTGGTATCAGAGCTTAGAGTTGCGTCATTCTGGGTAGATCAGCCGATCGTCTGTCATAGGGTGTTTGGTCTGTGCATGCCCCTAGATCATAACCGTACTCCTCCGTGCCGAGGCTCCGTTGTTGAATCCTTTCATGTAATAAGTGCATCTAACCCTTCTGTCCATAATAGCTTGATCTGTACTGTAAAGGAATATCGGTAATGTATGTCTATGAATTAGATTAAATTGATGGATTTGAATCCAGATAAAGAAACTGAGATGGTTAATGTGTGTGCAATTGAAGATATGAATTTGATAGAGAATGAAGGTTTGATCATATGAGGTAACTGATATAAGATTACTTGTAAGGTAGCTTGGTGATGATAATTGTGTTTGAAAATATTCTGATGAAAATTTAATAAAAGTCTTATGAATTTAAAAGAAATGTGTTTGTGAATGTGGCGAAAGTGTAAAGCTCTATGGTGACTCTGTAATATACGAAGGAATCAATTGTCAAAAAATTTCATTAAAGGTAAGTGATATCTGTATAAAACTTTGATTATGTTTGATTACCAAGGAGAAAGTTATTTCTGCGATAATGTGGCATGGTGTATAGTTATACATATCATCCCTGACTGAAATTCGGTGTTACGTCTTAATTTTGGAAGACTATGTTGGAAGCTTGGATTACTTGTTTGGATTTCAAGTACAGATTCTCATACGTAAATTGATGGTTGACTTAAAGGATTAAATCATATCCTACAGGAGATGCTTCTAGGAGGTATGATTATTTCTGTGGTTGTTGGAAAGGTTTCGCATCCCTGACTGAGACCGCATATAATGAAAGTTGCAAGATAAGTGTTTGTTTAGCTTCGTACAAAGTTCTGTATGGATTCAAATACCGTAATATGATTAGTTCGCATGTGTTGTATGATACGATGACATTGCGTTTAAAGAATAGCTGAGCGACTACGGACACGACCAAATTGATATGTGGCCGCAAAAAAAAGGCATAGTGTTCCGCTATATATCGATTCTAAATGAAATTTAAAGTCAACATCATGATTATGGAGGACTCTCTTTGAGGCCTTTGAGTACCTGAATGGATTCCAGATATAGTTCTACATTCGTAAATCGATGATCAATTTAGTAAAGTAAGTTGGGTTTTTAGAGGATATGCTTTCGGGTTGTATGATTAACTTTTGTGGTACCAGAAGAAATTTCTTATCCATGATAGAGACCATTTATTATAAAGGTTATGAAACAAGTGTTTCTTTGGCACCACATGAAGCTTATATGGATTCAATTATTATATACTGATTAGTTGGTCTAGGAGGTATGGTGGAGTGACTTTGAGTCTAGAGACAGTCCGAGTGACTGAGAACGCTACCAGATTAATCTATGACCGCCTCAGAGTCCCGAGAATTAAGGATACTCTGATAGGTAAGTTTCAGTACATGAATGGATGGAAGGATGATTTTTGCATTTCACCGACTTCGGTAAATTTCGAGGACGAAATTTCTTTTTAGGAGGGGAGAGTTGTAACACCCCTAAAAATATATGGTTATATTTAAAGTTAAAAAAAAAGAAAAAAAAGAAAGAAAGTGAAGGTTGTGGGAATCAAACCCACAACCTAGCATTGTTAAGCCAGTCACCCAACCGCTTGAGCTATAGAAACTCTTACTCATTTCTTACACCAAGTTTAATTTGAACCCATGGTTAAAGAGGTACCGGAATATAATAATAATAAGTTCAAAAATATCCCAACCACCCCCTTTTTTCCCCAAATTAAATGTGCATCAGATGAATAAAAAAAATGGGGATTAGATCTGAATTTTTTTTTGTTCCATTCGAAACCCTTCACCTTCCCCCCGTTCACCTTCCCCGACCTCCCTCACCGCGCCGCCGTGGTCACCACCGCCCTCACCAGCACAACCATCGCACCGTCCCGACCATAACTTCGGCCACCACTCGCGGAGATGCGCCGCCGTTCGCCGTGAAAAAGGCCTAGAAGGATCGGGCGAAAACCCTAAATCGTGCGCCTTCATTTCCTGCATTTTTCCGGTCGCCTCCGCCGTCACCTTGCTGTATGGCCACCGGATCTAAACTCCCCACACCGAGCCGAGCAAAACCATGCTTGTTGATCGACCGTCCGCCGTCGTTAGAGTCGTCGTCGGGACTACGACGGTTTCGGTTCCCATTTTCATTTCGGGGTAAGTTCGGTAAGATTTCCAACTTTAAATCGAGTTTTTGCAAGATTGTGTTGAGAAAATGGCGTTTTTATGGCGTCGCCCGGTGATTTTCCGGCCATTTTAGGCCACGCGTGGGCCTCACGCGCCGTCCGAGGCGATTTCCGGCCGCCCTGGACGGTGGCCGTTGAACCGGCCGGCTCAGATGGTCTGACCCGTTGACCGACCCGACCCGTTGACCGACCTGACCCGACCCGACCCGTTGACCCGTACCCGACCCGTTGACCGACCTGACCCGACCCGACCCGTTGACCCGTACCCGACCCGTTGACCGAGTCAACTCGCCCGAGTTAACCCAGTGAGTCAATTCACTGAGTCAACCCGGTCAACCAGTGACGTCAGCATGACGTCAGCGTTAACTGCTGACGTCAGCGTTGACCGTTGACCTGCCCGTTGACCGTTGACTTTGACCAAAAAGTCAAAATTTCCAGAAAAGTCCTATTTTATGTTTTTCGACGTCCTGAGTCCGATTTTGAAGCCTGTTTCGTGAAATTCTAACCCGAAAGTCTCCAAATTGGACCTTAAACTCGACTCTGCTTATGTATTTTAATAATCAGTTGTGGGCAATGTGATTATGGACTGAAATTGGATTTTGTGTGATTGAAGGTATTCTAGGTTCCTTGTATTCGGGATGTTGAGGACGTCGCATTCAGGTTCGAGAGTGATCAAATGGAGTATAAGGGTCGACCGATATAGCAAGTATTAAAGGTAATACACTACTACCTCTTGTATGCTTTGAGAACATGTTGATATTTGTTAATGCATGCATGAATATGATAAGGAGTGTTGTTAGTCCTACTTAACTCAAACTAAATATGAAATTGAGTGTGATAACTTAGATAAGACCGAAATGCTCGAACGAGGAAGCTAATAAAATTTGAAGTATCTGAAGTTCATTAAGTAATTAATGAGGCAACTAATCTCCAATTCCGAGCATTAGTGTGAAATGTTTAAAAGTGAAAGATACCTAGACATGAAATTACGAAAATGCCTTCAAGGTATGAGAATGACTAAAATACCATTGGAATTGGAAGCAATCTAGAAATCTACAGTGGATATGGTAAAACAACTCGATTCGTCTGGAAACCTCGATCTACTTGTAAAGTTATGGAAAACAAGAATTAAACCTTCGAGATTGTAAGGTGTTAGGTTTCTTTGAATTTGGAATAAATCTCCGAATGTAAATTTACGGGAAACTGTCCATGCCTCCGAATTAAGCAAGCGACTCAGAATATTGAATTGATTGAAAGGACTAAAAGTATTAAAAAATACTATTATTGTTAATAGTAATCGGAATGATCGTATTGACAAAAGGGATGATGTATTCTCGGACATCGAGGTTCGCAATTAATTGGAAGGATGGATAAACCCTTGAGTTCTGAAATGAATGAAGTGGTTGGAGGTACCGAAATTTCTTGAATGGCTGAAACACCTACGAGTACTTAAATGATCGAAATATTATAAATGGTTCAATTGACAGAAATGATAGAGATCCCGAGCTCCAGAATGATTGAAATACCCCCTGTCTGAAATAAATAAATTTACCTTTGATGAAATTCTAAAAATGCTAATAAAGCTGAAAATGACTAAAATGCCCTCAAGGGTTGAAACATGACTTACGTACGTCGAGCACTCTTGATATTAATATAAGGGTGGAAGTCTTCCCGCGCAGAGTATTAGTTTGACTACTCCAAGGTGAAATATGAAAGCAACCGTTCAGATATACGATACAGTTGAATGCATCGGAAAGGTTGGTTAGTACTACAAGGTTGGAATATGTTAGTTCGAATGGTTTTGAAGGCTCGATAAACTTCTGGAAATCTTAATTACTGTAAATCATAAATTCCTCATGATCGAGCTAAGTTACAAAATCACCCTTGATATTTAAATGACCAAAATGCCCTCGTTGGCCAAAGTAATCAAAATAGCCCCGAAGGTATCTGATATAGTGAAAGGTCTTGGCGTAGAAATCTCTGAATGCCTGGTTGGATACCTGGTGAACAAATAGAATTTCTGAGCTACCGTTTACGCCTTGTTGGTATAAATTACCAAAATGACCATGTATGATAAAATGACCATAATGCCCTGGTAGGCTTAAATGGCTAAATCACTCATGATATGCCTAAACTCTCAAGATCTTGATGTATCATCTCCTGACTATCTGGTTTGGACCGTTAGTACAAAACCCCTCTTTTAATAGGGGCCTTGTTCAAAGATCCGTTCAATTGTCAAAATTTTAATGTGTTCTCTTCCGTAAATGTCCAGTATCTCCAAGGAATAAATTGTTCCACCTAGTGTGTTCCATGTGTGCCACACGACTGTTTTGCATACTGTTTTACATGTTATGATACCGATCACGTGCACTTGGTTGACATATTTGGACTCACATGACATGTTTTATAATTAAGCATGATCGTATTATATTTCTGATATTTGCATATGCACCCGATATGGCAAACATGCTACATGGATAATGTGTTACTAAAAATACAGTTATTGATTAATGAACTAATGATGATCTGATTCACTGGGGTAATTGGGATATAATATGAAGTTACCTACGGCTCAGCCCTTATCCAGCTGGTAAATCCGCCCGTTTTCGGATCCTAGGCTTCGGCCAGGTCCGCCCGTTTTCGGATCCTAGGCTTCGACCAGGTCCGCCCGTTTTCGGTTTCTATGCTTCGGCAAGGGCCGCCCGTATTCTAAGGTATATCCTTAGGATGGTACCCATGCCCAATGGGCTCGGGTTAATGCCTGTACATGATACCGCACTGGGGAAACTATATACTGGAGTATGGTTGGAGGGTAAATAAAGAATTAAAAGGAACTTTACGGCTACATAAAAAAAATGTATTTAAAATGAAAAGTTTTACCGCATTGTTACATTTCATGCATTATCGTTGCACCGTTGGAACACACTAGACATTAAACTCTCGGATTCCTATCTCTTATGTTACCGGCCTATATAATTCTCGTCTAATTCTCGAGGTTTGAATAAAGAACAAGTATTGTTATTCACGAGTATGATGCAACCTCGAAATAGTAGAACAGAAATGGAGACTGTTACTACGTGGGACATCATGAAAATGTTATGCTTACCATATATCTGCATGAGCTTATAGCATCTTTTGGTAGTTCTGTATTACTGAGCTTTTCCAAGCTCACATTGTTTTTACCATCGCAGGTTAAAGGAATATATCATGGTATAACGTTTGACATCAATGTTCGGAGTTCTCTCGGCGTTGCTTTTGGAGTATGGTACTGTACAGTTAGTGGGCATGTATGTCATGTATCGTTTTATGATAGTGTTTGTAAAGCACTTACTGAAATTTCTGTTATGAGTTTAAATGATTTCCCGAAATGATATTTTAAACAGAAGATAGTTTTTTTTTTAGTTTAATAAGTGTTTTGAAGAAAAATGTTTTTACGTGTATTTTTATCGTGGGTTGCTCTTGTGACCCTAATGTGACTTCCTAAGATCCGTTGTAACGCATAGGCGGGTCTAGGGGGTTACATTTTTGAAATAAAAAATAATGCTAGAAAAAAGTTAATTTTACTATTTCCCCACGTTTCTTGAATGGGATTTGTAAGTGGTCGGCCATTTAGGAAGAGCAAGGATCAAACATCGTCAAGAGTTGTCAAGAACCGACTGGATCTCTTGCAAATCTTTTCTTGGCCGTTGATTATATCAATTGGGGCCCACATGTCCCCACATCGGGTGGCCATGGAAAGTCAATTTTTCCTACTACTAATCATGCTTAATTATCTAACTTGTTTTAACACGTTAATTAACAACTAGATTACATGACACCCATAAATGTGTGTGATCCAAAGAAAAATGTAAAAATTATATTTAATATTTAAGTTAAGGATTTATATCCAATACACTAAAGTTTTAATTTCTATAAGCGTCTTAATTTTAGAGTTTAGAGACTTAGTTTAGGGTGTAGGGTTTAGAGGTGGGGTGTATAGGTTTAGAATTTAGGGGCCATGGCTAGAATTTAGGGGTTATGATTATGGGTTAGGGTTTAAGTTTTAGTGTAATATATTGAGGGTTTATGTTTTAGCCTATAAACTCTAAATTCTAACCTTAAACCCTAAATTCTATTTACAATCCTAAACCCCTAAATCTTACATGCTAGGTTGAGTCCTTAAACACTAAAATTAAAGTTTTTGTGGAAATTTTTAGTTTTCACCGCCAGTGTATCAAATAATTATCCTTAAGTTAATGATAGCATTCCAAAGTGAAAATATTAATTTTAATTAAGGATTTATATTTAATACATAGTGTATCAAATAATTATCCTTAAGTTGACGGTAGCATTCCAAAGTGAAAATATTGAATTTAATTAAGAATTTATATTCAATACATAAGTGGTGTAAATAAAAAATTTCACAAGTGTCTTAGTTTTAGGGGTTATGGTTAGAATCTAGGGTTTGAAGATTAAGGGTTTAGGTTCATGGGTTTATAATTTTGGGCTGTAGTTAGAATTTAAGGTTTAGGTTTAGAATTTAGGGTTTAGATGTTAGGGTTTAGAGTTTAGGGCAATATAGTTAGGGATTTAGGTTTTAACTTATAAACTTTAAATTATAACCACAAACTCTACATTTTAACCACAACTTATCAATTTCAAACCATTAAACCTAAACCCATAACCTCTAAACCCTAAAGTCTAACCCTAAATCCTAAAAGTAAAGCGATTGTGGAAACTTTTTTATTTTCACCGCCTATGTATGGAATAATCAGTGGGGGTTTTGGATAGGAGCGACCGCACAGGGTCCCCAAGAGAGTGGGGCCCCGAAAATAAGAACCTAAATTAAATTAAATATTTGTAAAAAATATAAAATTATATATATAAAAAAATTATCTAAAACTTAAAGCATACAAAAAGAATGATAATTTTGAAGTGAAAATGTTTGATTTTTAAATGTTTATAAGTTAATTTTTTGTTGCTCAAGAGGACAATTTAATAAAAAAAATTTATAAAGTATTTTAAAAAAACACCTATATCTCTTACCGGTTATAAATTAAGAACCCTATTTTAATAAACTGCACAGGGTTCCCAAAATCTTTGAACCGCCCCCGGGAATAATTACCCATTGATTAATTGTTATAGTAGTATAGAGTGATTTATTATCCATAGATGAACTGAGTTGAAGTAGCAATGTCCGTGAACGACAAAATGAGAATATGAATAATATAAGACATTAAAAAAGTATGTAAAATTGATTGTTTAAAATTATTTTATAAAAAATCAAAACATATAAAATATTAATTATTTAAAAAATAAAAATGATTTAAAAAAAATTCTTACTATGTTGAGTTGATAAACTGAAAAAATTAATTGTTGAAAAATTAAATAGTGAAAAGTTGAGTGTTGAATTTAAATGGTAAATATGTTTTAAGACTTCAAACAAGGGACCCGAACACCAATAGGACCAAAGAGAAATACGTTAAGAATGAGCCCAAAATTCAACCCAACAACCGTACAAGACCACACTCTAATTTCCCCAAATATCCAATTATAAGACCCGAGTCATAAAATCGATACCCGAAACTCGAGCCATTACAAGAAAATTTAATTGAAAGTCATGTTCATTTTTAAACTTGATTTAACAACTCAAGTAAATTCAAGTTACAATTAGTGTGAGCATTCAATCGAGTTGAGTAATTTTTTTTGAGTTAGTTTCGTCTTCGAGTCTTATTTTATAACTCAAACTTTATTTGAAATTTTTTCGAGTTGAGTTTATAAAATTTAAGGCAAGTCGAAGCGAGTTGTTCGAGTTCCTGTCCAAATTTAATTGTATATATTTATAATACTATGGTAGTAATTGACTTCAATTTAAACATCTATCTATAACCATATACATATACATATACATATATATATATATATTTCTTCATATTTTTTCATATGTAATATACCCATACCAAGTAAAGTTGTGGGACTCAACTCGAACTTGAAAACTAATCCACTAATTTCTAAAAATTTCGAGTTATTCAAGTTATTATTTTATAACTCAAACTTTATTTGATTTTTTTTCGAGTTAAGTTTATGATATTACGATTTGATTTATTTCGCATTGAGTCGAAAATTTCAAACTTTTCAAATCAAGTCAAATTGTACTTTAACTACAAAGTGTAAGCTGACTAAAATACTACTTACAACTTGTGTATAGATTGCAATGAAGCATTCGCTAAAATTAAGGATATAAAAAGTTGACCCGACTTGTAAAATTAACTGAAACCAATTTGAGTCAGAACTGCTTGTGACCTGAGATAGCGGTGACCCGAAATCGATTCTCATCCGAACTAGTGTTGACCTGAACTCGAGTTGGACATGGAAATTTTGAATATGAACTCGACCTGCACCCGACCTGAGAACAACCTGAACCCGAGTTCAGCCTGATAATGTGGTAACCGAACCCGACCTGCATCCGACCTGATATGAACCCGAACCTGAAATTAACCTGGTAAATAACTGATATTACCCGACTTGTTATGAACCTGACTTGTTATGAACCGGAACTGTAATTGACTCAACTTGTAAATGACCTGACTTGTTATTAAACTGATATAATATTTACCTGACTTGGTATGTATCTGACTTGTAATAACTAATAAGTTACAATTGATGAAGTTGTGATATTATGAATTTATTTATATTATAGTGTGACAAAATACATCTTCACAATTTAAAGTAATAATTAGCTATGATCATTAAATTAATATTTTTACTTTTTATAGTTTATAAATTATAATATATAATAGTATTTAAAAGTTTAATTAAATTAATAACTTGAGATGGATAAATTTAAAACAAATTATTAAAATTTTAAACCAACTCGTTAATTATGACCATTAAATTAATAAATTTACTTTTTGTATTAAGTATGATCATTATATTAAAATAAATTAATTGTAACCATTAAATTAATTTTATTAAATGATTCATTTCTTGATTATTAACTTAATCATTAGAAATAGGTGACTTTAAATATCAATAAGTTTAATTATTATTTTGATGTAATAATTAATGAATAATTTAAATATAAGTTAAATTCATATATATAATTATATATATTTTATATTTGAACATGATTTTACATTTGTACAATTGTACTTATGATAAATTGATAATATCAAATAATCAAAACATGAGATTGATAAATCTAGTAACTTCACAAATTCTGAAAAATTAACCGTCTAACACAATTTATAAATGTAAAAATTAAATTAACTAAATAAATTTATGTTAAAATTTAAGTTCTCGGATTTTATAGAAAAGTTTTACAAAAATGTATAAATGTACATTATAATAATGGTTTGCACTTATCAATAATTTAAAATCATTTTATATAATCTAATGTATAATATAATAAAATTAATAATAACAAACTAATCATTTAATAAAAACAATTTAAATTAATAAATTAATAATTTAAAATAATAATATTCCTTTCAAAAGTTAAAAACAGATATAGGTTGTTTTTTGTTTTTAGGAATTAAAAATGGAGAACGGAAGCAGCGCTACGGGGAGGAGCGAAGATCTTCTGAGGAATACTTCGGCGGCGGCCAACACAGAAACGAACAAGAAAGAGGAGTGGATGTTGTTTATTGATAATCTGAGTAAAAGGGTTTCACGCCTATCTCTCAGGGAACTTTTTAACCACCATGGTTTGGTCCGACGGGTCTTTATTCCGGCAACGAACTTGAAAACAAAATATAGGTCTTCTACTTTTGCGTTCATTACCATAGAGTCGGAAGAAGATATGGAGAATGCTATCAACAAAACTAACCAATCCCGTATTGATGGGCTCATCATCAGTGTTTCAAAAGCTATGTTTCCGCGGCCGACTACTGGTTTTGGTCCTCGAGGGGAAAGCTCCGGCGTTTAACAGAACTGCTTCACCCCGAGACAAATGACTACATAAAGATCATAGGAAAAATCCTAAGGTTCATAAGACAAGGGATTTCAGAACGTACAGGGAAGCGCTGATGGGTAACCAACAAAAGATGACCGGAACTAACAGTATTTCGGATCCAGTGGATGCTGGTCGTGGTAAGAACATTCCCGAAAAGAGCACTATAAATTTTCAAGTACCTATCAAGGATACGGAATGACTAAAACGTTGCATGGTTGGTGTCCTTAAAGAAGGTTTCGACCAAGAATTTGTTCAAAGAGCCCTTTTGAACGATGACATTGAGGTTCTAATATCGAAATGGGGAGTGGACAATGACTCGTCAATCCTTATGTTTAAATCAGTGGCGTACATGGAGGAGGTCTGGGAATCAAAAAAGGAAGAATTATCTTATTGGTTTACTCACATTGGTCCGTTGCTAATACAAGGCGTCCCCCACTATTTTGTATCTCTGGTTCTCCAAGGTGTTCCTCTTTTCTGCTGGCATAAAAACTTTTTTGAGGATCTGGGCAATCGATAGGGCCAATTTGTTGGCTTAGATCCAGTGACTCAGAATGGAGAAAGATTAGACTCAACAAAATTTTTCATTAGGGCGGCAAGCACTTCTGTTATCCTGGAAAAGATAACTATCTCTTCCATGGGATATCCATATCGCATCAAAATTTCATTAGGGGATTTTGATGCAACAGTGAATGAAGAAGCTCGAGAGGATCCCATCGGTGGTTTCACAAATGGTTGGGAGAATTCAGATGATGCTGGGTTGGCGGAGGCGGATGATAGATACAACGCCGGAATTTCAGCGTCGTCGGAGGAGCATGACCAGAATAGTCCTGGGATCGGAAAAGATAATCTACATCGGGATCGAGGCTTCCACAATCATTCAAACGTCTCTGGTAATAATGGCTCTAGTTCCAATGAAATCATAAGGAATATCAATAGACGGGTTGAGAATAGTGACGTCGTTTTCGTGGAAGACTCTGTTGACTCCCTCGAAAAACAAGACCCAGCTGGCAAGCTTTTCGATAGTAGGAACAAATATTCGATTCTGCCGTTGGATATTTCTCCTGGGCCAAATATGGCTATCGGGCTTGTGCTGGGCACTAGCCCAAATGATGAAATTGCGCCATTTTCCTCTAATTCTATTAACATGTTCGAGTCGGTTCCACAGCTTGTAAACAATAATTTGGTCAGATCCCCTTCTATTTCAATTGAATTCGTTCCAGACAGTCTTGTAGGTTGTGATAGAAGTCTCTCCGGTAATGTATGCCGAGAGAGGCAATTCTCGTTTGCCACTTCCCTCCCGGGCGGTTATAAAAAAATTTCGTGCTAAAAAAAGACAGCTTGTAAGATGCCTTGTTAGAGATTCCATGGATGAATCTCCTCATATGTCGATTAATGCTGCTCAAATCACTGATATGGAATTTGAAAACTCAGCTGCTGGGCTTGAAGCTGAATCAGTCTGGGAAATGTGTAATTTGCTAGAAATCTCTTTCAAAGGTGGGAGGGAGGCAGTCATCAAAAGGGTTTACAGCTTAGAGAAGGACTTGAGGAGCAAGGATTAATTTGAGCACGGTAAGGGTATTTTCTAATCTTTTTTTATGAATTTTGCTGCTATCACTTGGAACATCAGGGGCTTTAGACATCGAGAGAAAAAAAAGAGCTATTAGAGAGGTGATTCGAAAGCTTAGACCTACCTTTGTGTTATTTCAAGAAACTAAAATGGAAGAGGTGTCGTTGGGGGATATCAAATCTATTTGGCACACGGGTGATATGGACTCTGTTTTCTCTCCTGCTTCTGGATCAACAGGAGGATTGTTATGCATCTAGGATACTGTATTTTTTTCAAATTGAAGAGAAGATTGTGTTCCCTGGGTTTATTGCAGTTATTGGGGTAATTAAAAGTATTAATTTTCACTGTGGTATAGTAAATGTGTATGGCCCTGCTACGAATTCTGATAAAATAAACTTCTTATCCGAGCTGCTGAACTTCTTGAAATCTAAGGAAATTCCATGGTGTTTGGGAGGTGACTTCAACTTGTTTCTAGATCAGGAAGAAAAATTGGGACTATCTATGAAACTACAGCTTATAACGGCATTCAGAAACTTCATTTTTGAAGCTGAGCTGATGGATTTATCCTTGATTGGGGGGAAATTTACATGGTGCAATAACCGTGATCCTCCAACGTTTGTGCGACTCGACAGGTTCTTAATTTCAGCAGACTTTAATTTGGCCTTCCCTGGTTTCCTTTAGAAAGTTCTCCCCAGGTCTCTCTCTGATCATAATACAGTCGTTCTCGTTTCCGAACAATCCAATTGGGGCCCAAAACCGTTTAAATGCTTCAATTATTAGCTTGATATGGAGGGCTTTGACACGATGGTTACAAAATCAATTGAGGGTCTCAGGAAGAACAGTGTAACAATAGAAATAGGGGGTATTTTGAAAGGTACTAAGAAGGCATTGAAGGTATGGTCAGAGAATCTATCTAGAAATATAGGAAAGAATGCGGCAGACATTGAAAAGGAAATTGATTTGATCGAAACACAGTTGCAGCAAGGTATTGTTATCTCCGGTTCGTATGATACTCTTAGGAATCTGAGATCTTAGTTGTGACACCTGGGTTTGGGGGTCGGGTGAAATTAATATTAAAATAATGTTTCGGGTTTTCCCTTTCCGTTTTAAAATTCATTTAATATGTTGGATCCAATTTTAATTTAAAACCCCAAAATTTCATGGATTTTAGAATAGTGGAAGATGGCCATCTCATTAATGGCAATCTTGTAAATATTTGGTCTTGTGAAATAAAAACTCATTTTATTTAAAACACCCATTTTATCATCTTCCTCCCTCTTCTCTTCTAAGTTCCAACGACAACTTCTTCTCTACCATTGGAATCACTATTCCATCACCATACTCTCTCATCTTTGGTGATTTTTGAAAGGTGAACACATATTTGACTTGTCCTCACTTTCCTCTACATGTTTGTACCCTTAGATTTCATTAAAACCCATGGTTTTGCATTTTGGTGTTTTGGATTAAAAATGTCATCTTTGTTAGCTTTAACTCAAGTTTTCGATTCGTTGATGTTATATAAGTTATTTGCTATCTAAAAGTTCCAACATATGTAATTTTTACAAGGTTTTACAATGATTCACGAATTTGGGTTTTAGAGAGGTTTTAGGTTGATTTTTGGGGCTGTTTTGGGTGAAGTCTTGTTGGATGATGGTTGGTTGATGTTTAAGGGTTGTTTTGGAAGCCTTTAGGTGTATTAAAAGTATTGGAATCAATGGGTTTTGGCTGTGCATAAGAGATGCTCGAAAATGGGGTTTTTAGAATGCTTTTGGGTCGAATACTTGCTTGAATTGTGTTCCGGGTTTGTTACAGTGATTTGTGGACTGAAATATGGTTGTTTTGATTGTGTTAAATTTCTTAGAAGCGAGGAATTGTGTTGGTGAAGCTTTGGGATCGAATCCGGAACCGTTGGGAGCTTGATTGGCTAGAGTTGTTGAGCTTGGAATAGTCAGTGAGTGGTTATACGTTTTTAAATTGGTTTTCAAGTGTTGGTTCAAGCTTGTGGACCTAAGTTGGGCTTGGTAAACCCACCTAGAGTTGAGATTAGATTGGTAGTCTAATCCCAAGCTTTAGTTAGAGACTTTGGTTGAACTTTAAATGTTGAGTATGCCTCATGTTTTAATTGTGATTATTGTGGTTGTGTATATTGCGTTATACATGTGTGTTGAGGCATGATATTGGATGCATTGTTATTTGCATGTGGTTATGAAATGTGGTTTGTGCATGATGGTAGATCATGGTGAGTACGTGCTAAGCACGAAATTTGGTAAGAAATTGTGTTGTGAAAGGTTGTGAAATGTGTTAGTATTGGCACTAGTATGCTTGGGTACAATGATCGATCATTAGGATGTTTAGTGTGCACACGAGAGTCAAAATTCGCGCATGGTCTTGGTGATGGTAACCATCAAGATGGAGTACGGGTTCGCCCGGAAATCTTCATATATATGTTAGTCGGTGATGAGTGGAATCCCATCGACGGGGCGTGAGGATGAGTGGAATCCTCTCCGCGTGAAACGATGATGAGTGTAATCCCACCGTAAGGTAATGGATGTGTTGTTGGATGTGAGTTCCAACGGTTATCCGCGTATTCGGGTCATAGCTAGGTGCCAATACGGATTGTGGAATGTGTTTGCTAATACATTGATATATGTGTTCCACATATTGTGATTATGGACTTGTTGAGCATGGCATGATATTGATATTGTGTTCATGCATCATTTATATTTTGACTAATGTGGTTCGAAGGTAAGAACTCATGCATTCTACCTTAGTTGAATTGCTCCTGCTTGGACCATGCATTGTCGAGGTTTGTTTTATGAGCTTACCCTCACTAAGATTTATGCTTACGCTCTCTTTTGTTCGACAATGCAAATCCGTAGTTCGTGGGTTGCTTGTGCAAGGAGAGGGCCTCCAAGTGTGCTAGTTGAGCTTTTGATTTTATCAAGTATGGATTTCTAAGTTATGGATGTAATAGACAAGCAATGGGATTTGAGCTTTTGATTTATGTTGTTGTTATGTGTTAAGAGCATGTTTAGACTCCTATGTTTTGTGGATGTCTTGCTTAAGGCTTGCTTATGCCTAGTATATTGGCCTTGTGCCCCTATCATGAATGCTTGTGAATGTTGTCTAAAGCATGAAATCTTAAATGCTATGTATGCTTCTTTTGTTGAATCGATGATTCCTTTTAATGTATGGTTTTTATATGTATGTTATGTGTTAAACATGCTTGTTGTAGGGTGTCTTGCCTTTAGAGTTCATTCATGTTTGGTTGGAGGTCTTTGTTGGTGTTTTTGAGGCAGCCTTGTGCCTTAAACCAGCTAAAACATGTCTGTTCGCAGCAGGCGTATCGAAACGGTTGGTCCCGTTTCGATACAGTCCTCTTGTTTCAGGCCAAGCGTTTCGATACGCGGGGAGGCGTTTCGTTACCATTTTGCTACTGGAAATATGAGATTTTGACGAGAAATTGAGGGTATCGAAACGGGCTCAGGTGTTTCGAAACGGTCTTCGTAGCGTTGACCACGAGAAGTTGACCGTTGAGGGCGTATCGATACGGTCCACCAGCGTTTCGATACGGTCTCCTCGAGTTGACTTTGGCCAGTTGACCTAGTCAAGGCGTATCGATACCCTCTTTAGGCGTATAGATACGGCCTGCAGCTTAAGCTAAAATGGGCTGATTTTGATTGGCTGTTTGTTTGTTCGCCTCGCTTGTTGCTTCCGCTGTCGTTGTTTCACATAGGACATATTAATGCATCTAGACAAGATAATAATAAATGAAAAAGTTTCCTCGGGTTGTTAACCGAAGTGAAGCCTTAACGAGTTTCGCCTCGGTTATCCCTGTGTAGCCCGCTCGGACCGGTCAAGCGTTTGAACCGGGACGAGGGGGTTACACTTGTTGGTATCAGAGCCTGAGGTTTCCGAGACCTCGAGCAGGTAAGTGAGGTAAGTTAAGTTCTTGTATTACGATTGCACGGTGTTTGCTTGCCATGTAAGTACGTTTGCTTGCTTATCAAGTATGCTTTGTTGTATGCTTGTTTGATCGTTTATGTATGTTGTTTGAAGCATGTTGAGTAAAGTACCATTGCTTCTATTTCATCGGAAAAATGATTTTTAAGTGAAGGAAGCATACTTGAGCCACTTGGACCCTTGCCCTTGCTAACCCTATGCTTGTGTGTTGTTGTTGTTGTTGTTGTAGTTGTTAACTGTGAGCGCTTATGTCGAGGCCTAGAGGTAGACCGAGGTTGGTTCGTCATGAACCCCGGGTTGCGACTCCTGTTGATGAGCCGGTGGCTGGAGTAGAGGCTCATGTGGAAGAGCCTGCTGTTGGGATCGGGGCTCCTCCACCACCACCACCTCCTCAGCCTGAAGTGGGAGGCGAGGCTGGAGTTGAGGGAGCAGGACCTCATGTTGGCCAGGGTGGCCAAGGTCCTGCAGGGATAGATATGGCTCTGCTAGTTCAAGCTATAGCGGGAGCGTTTCAGGCTGCAGTTGCCGGAGCTCAGGCTGCAGCTCAGCCGAGTGGGGATGATGCTAGCTTACCGTTAGAGAGGCTTCATAGCCTATGAGCATGTGAGTTCAGGGGATCTACGCCTGAGAGATCAGAGTTGTGGTTGGAGAAGACAATCCGTATCCTAGCTCAGATGGGATGTGTTAGAGCTTGTAAGTTGGGTTGTGTGGTTTCGTTACTTCAGGGTGATGCCTACACCTGGTGGGTCACCATTACTACCGGCGTGCCTGAGGCCGAGATCAGTTGGAATTTCTTTGAGACCGCTTTCAGAAAGAGGTATTTAGGCCCGAGATATCTGGATGAGAAGAAGCAGGAGTTCATGGATCTTGTTCAGGGAGATGCATCAGTGACAGTTTATGAGATTCTCTTTGTCTGTCTGAGTCAGTATGCTCCGGAGTTGGTTCCTACAGAGAGGGACCGTTGTGATCGGTTCAGATATGGGTTTCATGAGGAAGTCAAGAGGTACACCTTGACTTCAGATTATTCTAATTTTGATGTCTTCGTCGCTAGGGCCAAGGACATCGAACATAGCTTGGGGCTGACCAAACGTTAGGGAGGATCCAGTTCAGGGAAAAGGCACAACAACTTTGATCGTGGTGATGCCAAGAGGCATCGGGATAGTGGACATCAGTTTGACCATAGGCGTGGCGGTGGCCACCATGGTAGAGGCCATCAGGGCCATAGAGCTGGAGGGCGTTTGCCCGAGTGTGCCCGTTGTGGGAGACATCATTCAGGAGAGTGTTGGGGGAATTACCACGCTTGCTGGAACTGTGGATCGAGAGACCACTTCAGGAGAGAGTGTCCACATCAGGCGACACAGGCACCGATTCAGGCACAAGCTTATGCGAGAGCTACCGACTATCAGAGAGGCCGTGAGCGCGGTTACTTCCACCCGAGGGCTGATGCACCTAGGATAGAGGCACTGAGGAATCTTGCTCATGTTGTGGCAGTTCAGCCAGACGCCGGTGGACCAGCTAGAGTCTACGCACACAGAGAGGCAGGGAATGACACAAATGTGATAGCAGGTAATTTTGAGTTACAATCCATGTCTTTGCTTTCCTTAGTTGATTCGGGTTCCACGCATTCTTACATTTTGAGTGAGCATGCAAAGAAGTTAGACATACATGTTGAGATCTTAGATGTAGGGATGCATGTGACTAGTTCCTTCGGTGAGACAGTTGTAGTTAGACGAATGTATAAGAGGTGTCCGTTGAAGATTCAAGGTTATGTGTTTCCTGTTGATATGATGTAGCTTCCGTTCTACGGGTTTGATATTATTTTGGGTATGGATTGGTTGGTTGAGCACAGAGCTAGTGTAGATTTTGAGACAAAGGGAATTTCGTTGAAGTTTTCCGATGACTACGAGGTAGTGGTAATAGGCGGTAACGTTAAGCTCTTGTCGAATGTTGTGTCAGCTTTAGAGGCTCATAGGTTGATGGATTCCGGTTGTGGGGCTTATTTAGCGTATGTGATGAATCCGAATATGAGTGAGTTTAGACCAAGAGATATCAGAACAGTTTGTGATTTTCCGGATGTGTTTCCAGAAGAGTTACCGGGTTTGCCTCCTGACAGAGATGTAGAGTTTGTGATTGAGACTGTTTCAGGGTCTACTCCAGTTTCTATTGCTCCGTACCGTATGGATCCGAAAGAGTTGAAAAGTCAGCTTCAGGAGTTGTTAAACCGTGGTTTTATTAGGCCTAGTAGTTCGCCTTGGGGTGCTCATGTGTTGTTTGTGAAGAAGAAGGATGGTAGTATGGGGATGTGTATTGACTACATGCAGTTGAACCAGTTGATAGTACAGAACAAGTATCCGTTGCCTCGTATAGATGACTTGTTTGATCAGTTGAGGGGTGCCTTAGTGTTTTTGAAGATAGATTTGAGATCAGGGTACTATCAGTTGAAGGTAAAAGAGTGTGATGTTCCGAAGACAGCCTTAAGGACTAGATACGGTCATTATGAGTTCCTTGTGATGCCGTTTGGGCTCACGAATGCACCAGCAGCTTTCATGGACATGATGAACAGAGTTTCCCGAGACTATCTAGACCGATTTGTAGTTGTTTTCATAGATGACATCCTTGTGTACTCAAGATCAGAAGAAGAACATGATGAGCACTTGAGACTTGTTTTGCAGAGATTGATGAGTAATCAGTTGTATGCTATGCTGAGCAAATGTGAGTTCTGGACTCGAGAGGTTGTTTTTCTTGGCCATGTTGTGTCTGTTGAAGGTATCCGAGTTGATCCGACGAAGATTGAAGCTATTGTTGAGTTGAAACAACCTAAGTTAGTGACAGGGATTAGGAGTTTTTTAAGATTAGCTGGTTACTATAGGAGGTTCGTTGATGGTTTCTCTAGAGTAGCTGCTCCGTTGACTAAATTGTTGCAAAAAGGAGTGAAGTTTGAGTGGTCAGATGTGAGACAGAAGGCTTTTGAGAAATTAAAAGAAGCTTTGACGAATGCTCCAGTGTTAGTACAGCCAGTTTCAGGGAAGGAGTTCGTGATCTATAGCGATGCTTCCTACGTAGGTTTAGGTTGTGTTCTGATGCAAGAAAAAAGAGTTGTTGCTTATGCTTCGAGATAGTTGAAGGTGCACGAGAGGAACTACCCTACGCACAACATTGAGTTAGCCGCAGTTGTGTTTGCGTTGAAGATTTGGCGTCACTACTTGTATGGTGAGAAGTGCACGGTTTACACTGATCATTAGAGCTTGAAGTATTTGATGACTCAGAGAGAGTTGAACTTGAGACAAAGAAGATGGCTTGAACTGTTAAAAGACTATGATTTAACTATTGAGTACCATCCGGGTAAGGCAAATGTAGTAGCCGATGCGTTGAGCAGAAAAGTTGCAGTTGAGTTGCGAGCTATGTTTGCTAGACTGAGTGTATCAAGGGATGTTGGTTTGTTTACCGAGTTGCAAGTGAAGCCTTCGTTGATTCAGATGATCAGAGAGAAACAATTGCAAGATGTGTCATTAGCTTCACATGTTCAGGACATAGCCGAAGGTAGACTGACCGAGTATAGTTTCAGTGATGAGAATGTGTTGTGTTTTAGAGACAGAGTTGTAGTACCTGAAGATGTTGAGTTGAGACGTACGTTTCTGAGCGAAGCACATTTGATTCCTTTTTCTATGCATCCGGGCAGTACTAAGATGTACCGAGATCTGAAGAGTGATTATTTCTGGGTTGGTTTGAAGAAGGATGTAGCCGAGTATGTGAGCCGTTGCATGGTTTGTCTGAGAGTGAAGGCAGAACATCATGTTCCCTCAGGTTTGTTACATCCTTTGAAGATTCCAGAATGGAAATGGGAGAGAATCACTATGGACTTTGTATCAGGGTTACCGTTGTCTCATTCGAAGAAGAATTCTGTCTGGGTTATAGTTGATAGATTCACTAAGTGTACTCACTTCTTAGCCGTGAACACCACAGATTCCTTAGACAAGTTGGTGAATTTGTATATTCGCGAGATTGTGAGACTTCATGGAGTTCCGAAGTCTATTGTATCAGATAGAGATCCGAGATTCACAGTGAGGTTCTGGAGTTGTTTGCATAGTGCCTTAGGTAGCCGTTTGCATTTCAGTACTTCGTATCATCCGCAGTCAGATGGTCAGTCAGAGCGAGTGATACGAATTTTAGAGGATAAGCTCTGTTGTTATGTGATTGACTTCCAGGGTTCTTGGGAGAAGCATTTACCCTTAGTTGAGTTTGCTTACAACAACAGTTGCTAGGCTAGTATACATATGGCTCCTTATGAGGTATTGTATGGTAGACGATGTAGGACTCCGATCTGTTGAGCTGAAACGGGTCAGAAATTGCTACCTATGCTAGATTTTCTTAAGAGGACTACCGATAAAGTGAAGTTGGTTTGTGATCGTTTGAAAGCAGCTTCCGATCGCCAGAAGTCTTATGCTCATTTGAAGAGAAAAGAGATTGAGTTCTCAGTGGGTGAGAAAGTGTTTCCGAAAGTATCTCCTTGGAAGAAGGTAATGCGCCGGAAAGGCAAGTTGAGTCCGAGGTTTATTGGTCCGTATGAGATAGTTGAGCGGATTGGGCCAGAAGCTTACCGTTTGAGATTGCCTTCAGAGCTAGAGAAGATCCATGATGTTTTCCATGTGTCGATTCTTAGGAGATATAGATCAGATCCGTCTCATGTTATGCCCGTTGAGGAGATAGAACTGAATCCGGATTTGTCTTACAATGAAGAACCAGTTCAGATACTTGCTTCTGATAGCAAGGTGTTGCGTGGCAAGACCATAGAGTTGGTCAAGGTGTTGTGGAGACATAGAGCTGTGGAATAGGCCACGTGGGAGAAGAAAGCTGATATGCTTGAGCAGTTTCCGTACTTGTTTCCGTCAGGTAATTTCGGGGACGAAATTCCTTAAGTGGGGGAGAGTTGTGACACCCAGGTTTAGGGGTCGTGTGAAATTAATATTAAAATAATGTTTTGGGTTTTCGCTTTCTGTTTTAAAATTCATTTAATATGTTGGATCCAATTTTAATTTAAAACCCCAAAATTTCATGGATTTTAGAATAGTGGAAGATGACCATCTCATTAATGGCAATCTTGTAAATATTTGGTCTTGTGAAATAAAAACTCATTTTATTTAAAAAAACCCATTTTATCATCTTCCTCCCCCTTCTCTTCTAAGTTCCAACGACAACTCCTTCTCTACCATTGGAATCATTATTCCATCACCATACTCTCTCATCTTTGGTGATTTTTGAAAGGTAAACACATATTTGACTTGTCCTCACTTTCCTCTACATGTTTGTTCCCTTAGATTTCATTAAAACCCATGGTTTTGCATTTTGGTGTTTTGAAGTTTTGGATTAAAAATGTCATCATTGTTAGCTTTAACTCAAGTTTTCGATTCATTGATGTTATATAAGTTATTTTCTATCTAAAAGGTCCAACATATGTAATTTTTACAAGGTTTTACAATGATTCACGAATTTGGGTTTTAGAGAGGATTTAGAGGGGTTTTAGGTTTGTTTTTGGGGCTGTTTTGGGTGAAGTCTTGTTGGTTGATGTTTAAGGGCTGTTTTGGAAGCCTTTAGGTGTATTAAAAGTATTGGAATCAATTGGTTTTAGGCTGTGCATAAGGGCTGCTCGAAAATGGGGTTTTGAGAATGCTTTTGGGTCGAATACTTGCTTGAATTGTGTTTTGGGTTTGTTACAGTGATTTGTGGACTAAAATATGGTTGTTTTGATTGTGTTGAATTGCTTAGAAGCGAGAAATTGTGTTGGTGAAGCTTCGAGATCGAATCCAGAACCATTGGGAGCTTGATCGGCTAGAGTTGTTGAGCTTGGAATAGTCGATCAGTGGTTATACGTTTGTAAATTGGTTTTCAAGTGTTGGTTCAAGCATGTGGACCTAGTTTGGGCTCTGTAAACCCACCTAGAGTTGGGATTAGATTGGTAGTCTAATCCTAAGCTTTAGTTAAAGACTTTGGTCGAACTTTAAATGTTGAGTATGCGTCATGTTTTAATTGTGATTATTATGGTTATGTATATTGTGTTATACATGTGTGTTGAGGCATGATATTGGAGGCATTGTTATATGCATTTGGTTATGGAATGTGGTTTGTGCATGATGGTAGATCATGGTGAGTACGTGCTAAGCACAGAATTTGGTAAGAAATTGTGTTGTGAAAGGTTGTGAAATGTGTTAGTATTGGCACTAGTATGCTTGGGTACAATGATCGATCATTAGGATGTTTAGTGTGCACACGAAAGTCAAAATGCGCGCGTGGTCTTGGTGATGGTAGTCATCAAGATGGAGTACGGGTTCGCCCGGAAATCTTCATATATTTGTTAGTTGGTGATGAGTGGAATCCCATCGACGGGGCGTGAGGATGAGTGGAATCCCCTCCGCGTGAAACGGTGATGACTGTAATCCCACCGTAAGATAATGGCTGTGTTGTTGAATGTGAGTTCCAACGGTTATCCGCGTATTCGGGTCATAGCTAGGTGCCAATACAGATTGTGGAATGTGTTTTCTAATACATCGGTATATGTGTTCCACATATTGTGATTATGGACTTGTTGAGCATGTCATGATATTGATATTGTGTTCATGCATCATTTATATTTTAACTCATGTGGTTCGAAGGTAAGAACTCATGCATTCTACCTTAGTTGAATTGCCCGTGCTTGGACCCTGCATTGTCGAGGTTTGTTTTATAAGCTTACCCTCACTAAGCTTTATGCTTACGCTCTCTTTTGTTCGACAATACAGATCCGTAGTTCGTGGGTTGCTTGTGAAAGGAGAGGGCCTCCAAGTGTGCTAGTTGAGCTTTTGATTTTATCAAGTATGGATTTCTAAGTTATGGATGTAATAGACAAGCAATGGGATTTGAGCTTTTGATTTATGTTGTTGTTATGTGTTAGGAGCATGTTTAGACTCATATGTTTTGTGGATGTCTTGCTTAAGGCTTGCTTATGCCTAGTATGTTGGCCTTGTTCCCCTATCATGAATGCTTGTGAATGTTGTCTAAAGCATGAAATATTAAATGCTATGTATGCTTCTTTTGTTGAATAGATGATTCCTTTTAATGTATGGTTTTTATATGTATGTTATGTGTTAAACATGCTTGTTGTAGGGTGTCTTTCCTTTAGAGTTCATGCATGTTTGGTTGGAGGTCTTAGTTGGTGTTTTTGAGGCAGCCTTGTGCCTTAAACCAGCTAAAACATGTTTGTTCGCAGCAGGCGTATCAAAACGGTTGGTCCCATTTCGATACGGTCCTCTTGTTTCAGGCCAAGCATTTCGATACGCGGGGAGGCGTTTCGATACCATTTTGCTACTGGAAATTTGAGATTTTGACGAGAAATTGATGGTATCAAAATGTGCTCAGGTGTTTCGAAACGGTCTTAGTAGCGTTGACCACGAGAAGTTGACCGTTGAGGGCGTATCGATACGGTCCACCAGCGTTTCGATACGGTCTCCTCGAGTTGACTTTGGCCAGTTGACCTAGTCAAGGCGTATCGATACCCTCTTTGGGGCGTATCGATACGGCCTGCAGTTTAAGCTAAAATGGGTTGATTTTGATTGTTTGTTTGTTTGTTCGCCTCGCTTGTTGCTTCCGTTGTCGTTGTTTCACATAGGACATATTAATGCATCTAGACAAGATAATAATAAATGAAAAAGTTTCCTCGAGTTGTTAACCGAAGTGGAGCCTTAACGGGTTTCGCCTCGGTTATCCCCGTGTAGCTCGCTTGGACCGGTCAAGCGTCCAGACCGGGACGAGGGGGTTACACTTGTTGGTATTAGATATTGAGGTTTCCGAGACCTCGGGCAGGTAAGTGAGGTATGTTAAGTTCTTGTATTGCGATTGCACGGTGTTTGCTTGCCATGTAAGTATGTTTGCTTGCTTATCAAGTATGCTTTGTTGTATGCTTGTTTGATCGTATATGTATGTTGTTTAAAGCATGTTGAGTAGAGTCCCATTGCTTCTATTACATCAGAAAAATGATTTTTAAGTGAGGGAAGCATATTTGAGCCACTTGGACCCTTGCCCTTGCTAACCCTATGTTTGTGTGTTGTTGTTGTTGTTGTAGTTGTTATCTGTGAGCGCTTATGTCGAGGCCTAGAGGTAGATCAAGGTTGGTTCGTTAGGAACCCTGGGTTGCAGCTCATGTTGATGAGCCGATGGATGGAGTAGAGGCTCCTGTGGAAGAGCCCGCTGTTGGGATCGGGGCTCCTCCTCCACCACCATCTTCTCAGCCTGAAGTGGGAGGCGAGGCTGGAGCTGAGGAAGCAGGACCTCAGGTTGGCCAAGCTATAGCGGGAGCGTTTCGGGCTGCAGTTGCCGGAGCTCAGGCTGTAGCTCAGCCGAGAGGAGATGATGCTAGCTTACCGTTAGAGAGGCTTCGTAGCCTAGGATGAGATGAGTTCAGGGGATCTACGCCTAAGAGATCAGAGTTATGGTTGGAGAAGACAGTCTGTATCCTAGCTCAGATGGGATGTGTTGGAGCTCGTAAGTTGGGCTTTGTGGTTTTGTTACTTCAAGGTGATGCCTACATCTGGTGGGTCTCCATTACTACCGGCGTGCCTGAGGCCGAGATTAGTTTGAATTTCTTTGAGACTGCTTTCAGAAAGAGGTATTTAGGCCCGAGATATCTGGATGAGAAGAAGCGGGAGTTCATGGCTCTTGTTCAAGTAGATGCAGGGAATGACACAGATGTGATAGCATGTAATTTTGAGTTATAGTCCATGTCTTTTCTTTCCTTAGTTGATTCGGGTTCCACACATTCTTACATTTTGAGTGAGCATGCAAAGAAGTTAGACATACCTGTTGAGATCTTAGATGTAGGGATGCATGTGACTAGTTCCTTCGGTGAGACAGTTGTAGCTAGACAAATGTATAGGAGGTGTCCATTGAAGATTCAAGGTCACGTGTTTCCTGTTGATATGATGGAGCTTCCGTTCTACGAGTTTGATATTATTTTGGTTATGGATTGGTTGGTTGAGCACATAGCTAGTGTAGATTTTGAGACAAAGGGAATTTCGTTGAAGTTTTTCGATGACTACGAGGTAGTGGTAATGGACGAGAAAGTTAAGTTCTTGTCGAATGTTGTGTCAGCTTTAGAGGCTTATAGGTTGATGGATTCCGGTTGTGGGGCTTATTTAGCGTATGTGATGAATCCGAATATGAGTGAGGTTAGATCGAGAGATATCAGAACAGTTTGTGATTTTCCGGATGTGTTTCCAGAAGAGTTATCGGGTTTGCCTCCTGACAGAGATGTAGAGTTTGTGATTGAGACTGTTTCAGGGTCTACTCCACTTTCTATTGCTCTGTACCGTATGGCTCCGAAAGAGTTGAAAAGTCAGCTTCATGAGTTGTTAGACCGTGGTTTTATTAGGCCTAGTACTTCGCCTTGGGTGCTCCTGTGTTGTTTGTGAAGATGAGGGATGGCAGTATGAGGATGTGTATTGACTACAGACAGTTGAACCAGTTGACAGTGAAGAACAAGTTTTCGTTGCCTTGTATAGATGACTTGTTTGATCAGTTGATGGGTGCCTTAGTGTTTTCGAAGATAGATTTGAGATCAGGGTACTATCAGTTGAAGGTAAAAGAGTGTGATGTTCCGAAGACAGCCTTCAAGACTAGATACGGTCATTATGAGTTCCATGTGACGCCGTTTGGGCTCACGAATGCACCAGCAGCTTTCATGGACATGATGAACAGAGTTTTCCGAGACTATCTAGACCGATTTGTAGTTGTTTTCATAGATGACATCCTTGTGTACTCAAGATCAGATGAAGAACATGATGAGCACTTGAGACTTGTTTTGCAGAGATTGATGAGTAATCAGTTGTATGCTAAGTTGAGCAAATGTGAGTTCTGGATTCGAGAGGTTGTTTTTCTTGTCCATGTTGTGTCTGCTGAAGGTATCCGAGTTGATCCGACGAAGATTGAAGCTATTATTGAGTGGGAACAACCTAAGTCAGTGACAGGGGTTAGGAGTTTCCTAGGATTAGCTGGTTACTATAGGAGGTTCGTTGATCATTTCTCTAGAGTAGCTGCTCTGTTGACTAAATTGTTGCAAAAAGGAGTGAAGTTTGAGTGGTCAGATGCGAGACAGAAGGCTTTTGAGAAATTAAAAGAAGCTTTGATGAATGCTCCAGTGTTAGTACAGCCAGTTTCAGGGAAGGAGTTCATGATCTATAGCGATGCTTCCTACGTAGGTTTAGGTTGTGTTCTGATTCAAGAAAAGAGAGTTGTTGCTTATGCTTTGAGATAGTTGAAGGTGCACGAGATGAACTACCCTACGCACGACATTGAGTTAGCCGCAGTTGTGTTTGCGTTGAAGAATTGGCGTCACTACTTGTATGGTGAGAAGTGCACGGTTTACACTGATCATAAGAGCTTGAAGTATTTGATGACTCAGAGAGAGTTGAACTTGAGACAGAGAAGATGGCTTGAACTGTTGAAAGACTATGATTTGACTATTGAGTACCATCCGGGTAAGGCAAATGTAGTAGCCGATGCGTTGAGCAGAAAAGTTGCAGTTGAGTTGCGAGCTATGTTTGCTAGACTGAGTGTATCAAGGGATGGTGGTTTGATTACCGAGTTGCAAGTGAAGCCTTCGTTGATTCAGATGATCAAAGAGAAACAGTTGCAAGATGTGTCATTAGCTTCACATGTTCAGGACATAGCCGAAGGTAGACCGGCCGAGTATAGTTTCAGTGATGAGAATGTGTTGTGTTTTAGAGACAGAGTTGTAGTACCTGAAGATGTTGAGTTGAGACGTACGTTTCTGAGCGAAGCACATTCGATTCCTTTTTCTATGCATCCGGGCAGTACTAAGATGTACCGAGATCTGAAGAGTGATTATTTCTGGGTTGGTTTGAAGAAGGATGTAGCCGAGTATGTGAGTCGTTGCATGGTTTGTCAGAGAGTGAAGGCAGAACGTCAGGTTCCCTCAGGTTTGTTACAACCTTTGAAGATTTCAGAATGGAAATGGGAGAGAATCACTATGGACTTTGTATCAGGGTTACCGTTGTCTCCTTCGAAGAAGAATTCTGTATGGGTTATAGTTGATAGATTCACCAAGTGTGCTCACTTCTTAGGCGTGAACACCACAGATTCCTTAAACAAGTTGGTGATTTTGTATATTCGCGAGATTGTGAGACTCCATGGAGTTCCGAAGTCTATTGTATCTGATAGAGATCCGAGATTTACATCGAGGTTCTGGAGTTGTTTGCATAGTGCCCTAGGTAGCCGTTTGCATTTCAGTACTTCGTATCATCCGCAGTCAGATGGTCAGTTAGAGCGAGTGAAACAGATTTTAGAGGATATGCTCCGTTGTTGTGTGATTGACTTCCAGGGTTCTTGGGAGAAGCATTTTCCCTTTAGTTGAGTTTGCTTACAACAAGAGTTACCAAGCTAGTATACAAATGGCTCCTTATGAGGCATTGTATGGTAGACGATCTAGGACTCCGATCTGTTGGGCTGAAGCGGGTCAGAAATTGCTACCTATGCTAGACTTGCTTAAGGGGACTATCGATAAAGTGAAGTTGATTTGTGGCCGTTTGAAAGCAGCTTCCAATCGCCAGAAGTCTTATGCTGATTTGAAGAGAAAAGAGATTGAGTTCTCAGTGGGTGAGAAAGTGTTTCTGAAAGTATCTCCGTGGAAGAAGGTAATGTGTTTTGGCCGGAAAGGCAAGTTGAGTCTGAGATTTATTGGTCCGTATGAGATAGTTGAGCGGATTAGGCCAGTAGCTTACCGTTTGAGATTGCCTTTAGAGTTAGAGAAGATCCATGATGTTTTCCATGTGTCCATTCTTAGGAGATATATATCAGATTCGTCTCATGTTATGCCCGTTGAGGAGATGGAACTTAATCCAGATTTTTCTTACAATGTAGAACCCGTTGAGATACTTGCTTCTGATAGCAAGGTGTTGCGTGGGAAGACCATAGAGTTGGTCAAGGTGTTGTGGAGACATAGAGGTGTGGAAGAGACCACGTGGGAGAGGAAAGCTGATATGCTTGAGCAGTTTCTGTACCTTTTTCCGTCAGGTAATTTCGGGGACGAAATTCCTTAAGTGGGGGAGAGTTGTGACACCCGGGTTTGGGGGTCGGATGAAATTAATATTAAAATAATGGTTCAGGTTTTCCCTTTCTGTTTTAAAATTCATTTAATATGTTGGATCCAATTTTAATTTAAAACCCCAAAATTTCATGGATTTTAGAATAGTGGAAGATGGCCATCTCATTAATGGCAATCTTGTAAATATTTGGTCTTGTGAAATAAAAACTCATTTTATTTAAAAAACCCATTTTATCATCTTCCTCCCCCTTCTCTTCTAAGTTCCAACGAAAACTTCTTCTCTACCATTGGAATCACTATTCCATCACCATACTCTCTCATATTTGGTGATTTTTGAAAGGTAAACACATATTTGACTTGTCCTCACTTTCCTCTACATGTTTGTACCCTTAGATTTCATTAAAACTCATGGTTTTGCATTTTGGTGTTTTGAAGTTTTTGATTAAAAATGTCATCTTTGTTAGCTTTAACTCAAGTTTTCGATTCGTTGATGTTATATAAGTTATTTTCTATTTAAAAGGTCCAACATATGTAATTTTTACAAGGTTTTACAATGATTAACGAATTTGGGTTTTTGAGAGGTTTTAGAGGGGTTTTAGGTTGGTTTTTGGGGCTGTTTTGGGTGAAGTCTTGTTGGCTGATGGTTGGTTGATGTTTAAGGATTGTTTTGGAAGCCTTTAGGTGTATTAAAAGTATTGGAATCAATGGGTTTTGGCTGTGCATAAGGGCTGCTCGAAAATGGGGTTTTGAGAATGCTTTTGGGTCCAATACTTGCTTGAATTGTGTTCTGGGTTTGTTACAGTGATTTGTGGACTGAAATATGGTTGTTTTGATTGTGTTGAATTGCTTAGAAGCAAGGAATTATGTTGGAGAAGCTTCAAGATCGAATCCGGAACCGTTGGGAGCTTGATCGGCTAGAGTTGTTGAGCTTGGAATAGTCGGTGAGTGGTTATACGTTTTTAAATTGGCTCTCAAGTGTTGGTTCAAGCATGTGGACCTAGTTTGGGCTTGGTAAACCCACCTAGAGTTGGGATTAGATTGGTAGTCTAATCCCAAGCTTTAGTTAGAGACTTTGGTTGAACTTTAAATGTTGAGTATGCCTCATGTTTTAATTGTGATTATTGTGGTTATGTATATTGCGTTATACATGTGTGTTGAGGCATGATATTGGATGCATTGTTATACGCATGTGGTTATGGAATGTGGTTTGTGCATGATGGTAGATCATGGTGAGTACGTTCTAAGCACGGAATTTGGTAAGAAATTGTGTTGTGAAAGGTTGTGAAATGTGTTAGTATTGGCACTAGTATGCTTGGGTACAATGATCGATCATTAAGATGTTTAGTGTGCACACGAGTGTCAAAATGCGCACGTGGTCTTGGTGATGGTAGTCATCAATATGGAGTACGGGTTCGCCCGGAAATCTTCATATATATGTTAGTCGGTGATGAGTGGAATCCCATCGACGGGGCGTGAGGATGAGTGGAATCCCCTCCGCGTGAAACGGTGATGAGTGTAATCCCACCGTAAGGTAATGGCTGTGTTGTTGGATGTGAGTTCCAACGATTACCTGCGTATTCAGGTCATAGCTAGGTGCCAATACGGATTGTGGAATGTGTTTGCTAATACATTGATATATGTGTTCCATATATTGTGATTATGGACTTGTTGAGCATGGCATGATATTGATATTGTGTTCATGCATCATTTATATTTTGACTCTTGTGGTTCGAAGGTAAGAACTCATGAATTCTACCTTAGTTGAATTGCTCGTGCTTGGACCCTGCATTGTCGAGGTTTGTTTTATGAGCTTACCCTCACTAAGCTTTATGCTTACGCTCTCTTTTGTTCGACAATGCAGATCCGTAGTTCGTGGGTTGCTTGTGTAAGGAGAGGGCCTCCAAGTGTGCTAGTTGAGCTTTTGATTTTATCAAGTATGGATTTCTAAGTTATGGATGTAATAGACAAGCAATGGGATTTGAGCTTTTGATTTATGTTGTTGTTATGTGTTAGGAGCATGTTTAGACTCCTATGTTTTGTGGATGTCTTGCTTAAGGCTTGCTTATGCCTAGTATGTTGGCCTTGTGCCCATATCATGAATGCTTGTGAATGTTGTCTAAAGCATGAAATCTTAAATGCTATGTATGCTTCTTTTGTTGAATCGATGATTCCTTTTAATGTATGGTTTTTATAGGTATGTTATATGTTAAACATGCTTGTTGTAGGGTGTCTTGCCTTTAGAGTTTATGCATGTTTGGTTGGAGGTATTTGTTGGTGTTTTTGAGGCATCATTGTGCCTTAAACCAGCTAAAACCTGTTTGTTTGCAGCAGGCGTATCGAAACGGTTGGTCCTGTTTCGATACAGTCCTCTTGTTTCAGACCAAGCATTTCGATACGCGAGGAGGCGTTTCGATACTATTTTGCTACTGGAAATCTGAGATTTTGACGAGAAATTGAGGGTATCGAAACGGGCTCAGGTGTTTCGAAACGGTCTTCGTGGCGTTGACCACGAGAAGTTGACCATTGAGGGTGTATTGATACGGTCTACCAGCGTTTCGATACGGTCTCCTCGAGTTGACTTTGGCCAGTTGATCTAGTCAAGGCGTATCGATACCCTCTTTGGGCGTATCGATACGATCTGCAGTTTAAGCTAAAATGGGCTGATTTTGATTGGTTGTTAACCGAAGTGGAGCCTTAAAGGGTTTCGCCTCAGTTATCCCCGTGTAGCCCGCTCGGATCGGTCAAGCGTCCGGACCGGGACGAGGGGGTTACATCAGTTATGGGCAGCCTATTGAAAGGATTAGAGCGAATGGCTCCAAAAGTCGCGTCGCCGTTGGTTCTCAGAAGGAGACTGAAACACCCGATTTTTTCATCTAACGGCTATAGAAAGAAGAAGGGTGAACCAAATAAAGCTTTTAAAAAGAGACAGGGTTGATATCAATAATCCTTTTTTGGTGAAGAAGATGGTTAGAGAGCATTTTTTTGACTCTTACAATACTCAGACTGCACTGGAGGTGAAGGATTTAAATTTGAGCTTCTACAAATTAAGCGAAGAACAATCCTTCACCCTTCAAGACAGGTTTAGAGAGGAAGAAGTATGGGCGGTTCTGGTTTCTTCAGATAGTAATCGTGCCCACGGGCCTGACGGTTTTAACCTGGGATTTTTCAAAAAAATTTGGAATGTTCTGAAGGGGGACATAATGCGATTCTTTGAAGACTTTTACTGTGGGCGTAAATGGGATGAAGGCATAAATCATTCGTTCATCACCCTCATTCCAAAGGTAAAAAACCCTACTTCTCTTGATGAATTCAGACCTATAAGCCTCGTAGAAGAGATGTACAAACTCTTATCAAAGGTCCTTGCAAAACGATTAAGTGCGGTATTGGGTTTCATCATTAGAGAACAACAATTTGCTTTCATCCCCGGACGTCAAATTCTTGACTGCTCCTTGATTGCAAATGAGGTCATTGATTCGATGTCTAAATTGGGTAGTAATGGTATCGCTTTCAAAATAGACTTCCAGAAGGCATATGACACGGTTAGCTGGGCTTTTTTGATCCGCGTATTGAAGAAGTGTATATTTGGAGACAGATGGTGTGATTGGATCACCAAGTGTATTTCTTCAGCCTCAATTTCAGTCTTGGTGAATGGCTCGCCTACAGAAGTTTTTAATATCTCACGTGGCCTCAGGCAAGGTTGCTCTCTCTCACCCCTCCTATTCAACCTCGTTGGAAAAGCTCTTAATTTGTTATTCAGGAAGACTGCTCAGTTGGGATTCTTTTCAGGTTGTAAAATTGGTAGGGATAGCTCTCTCATGGAAATCACGCATTTACAATTTGCAAATGATTTATTGATTTTCTGCGATGGGAAAGAGAACCAAATTCGCAATGTGAAACGTGTTTTGCGCATCTTTGAATTAGCCTCGGGGCTGAAACTCAATTTGAAAAAGAGCAAAGTTTTTGGGGTAAACATTGGTGATGAAATGGTTAAAAAAATGGGCCATGGATATCGGTTTCTCATTCGGCAAACTTCCGACTGACTATTTAGGCCTCCCTCTAGGAACAAGTAGGAACAATGCGTCGCTATGGGATCCTATTTTCAGTAACTTTGCGGCCAAGTTGGGTAGTTGGAAATCAAAATCTCTTTCAATAGGCGGTCGTCTCACCCTCTTGAAGTCAGTCCTGAGTAGTCTTCCTACGTATTTTCTATCTCTCTTCCAGATGCTGGCTCAAGTATATAATCGCCTAAATAATCTAATGGCTCGATTTCTCTGGGGTGGTAACGATGATAAATCCTGTATTCACTGGGTGAAGTGGGCTCAAATATGCAAACCACGAATGGCGGGTTGTTTGGGAGTTCTCAACCTAGAACTGCTAAATAGAGGTTTGATGTGTAAATGGTTAATCAGATTCGGTAATGAACAAGAAAGCTTTTGGAGGCGGGTGATAAGCACAAAAATCCCCAACTCATCTTCTCCCCTTCTCCCGTCTCTCCCAAGCCTAGACAAGCTTCTTGGATATGGAAGGGGATAACGAAATCCTCCCTGGGGAATGATCCAACTGGTACCATAATAAGGCAAAATATCTCATTTCAAGTTGGTGACGGTAGTTCCATATTATTTTGGTCCGATCGTTGGCTTAGGGATTTCACCTTGAAAGAAAGTTTTCCCCGTATTTTCGCTCTTTCGATTCAGAAATTTGGCCTCGTCTCGAAGTATAGAGTCAAAAATGATACAGGATGGTGTTGGTCCATCCCACTCTGTCGCCCCTATTTTGATTGGAAATTACCCACCTGAGACCTCTTCATGAATTTCCTAAGGAACTTCAAACCTTCCCACTCAGAGAGAGACTGGGTCTATTGGGGGGGGGGTTCGAGCGATGGCTCTTTCTCCATTAAATCCTATCGATCTATTCTCGCTCCTTGCGACTACAGTAATCCAGATTGGAAGAAGCAAGTATGGTTAGGATTCGCCCCCCCCCCCCCCCCCCCCAAAGTTGAGATCTTCGTCTGGAGACTCCTATGGAGACGTATCCCGGTGAAAATTGAACTTGCTAAGCGAGGCGTGAGGAACCTGGATTTCACTCTTTGCCCTCTTTGTAAGGATTGTCCAGAATCTTGTGTACATCTATTTTTTACTTGTGCAGGAGGTATGTCGTATATGGATGGGTTTTTGCAGAATGGTGGGAATAATGGTTGTGTTTCCATGCGACCCTGCTAGTTTCTTTGATGCTTGGAATGGTCTTGGTATGGGCTGCAATCTAGCATGGTTAAATCTTGTTCCTTTTGCCGTAGTTTGGTCAATTTGGTTATTCAGGAATGAAATAGTGTTTAAAAAGAAGGTGATGGACTGGTTACAGTTAGATTTTCTGGTTAAATTTTGGCTTGCCTCATGGTTCAAGGCCAAATATCAGGACTGTGATTTTTCTTTGAACGACCTTATGCTGCCTTATTGTCGGACTCGATAGGTGGAGTTGGAGGACTGCTTAGGAATAACAAAGGAGAGGCATTATTTGAGTTTTCGGAATCTACTAACATTGCTCCCCCAACAGTTTTGAAGTTTGAAGCAATGTTCAGAGGAGTTTGCAAATTCCTGAAATCAACGTGGGCTACTAATTCCAGACTTATTGTGGAATCAGATTGTCAATTGACTGTGGATTTGTGCCTTGGGAAGGTGGCTCCTCCCGTCCATATTCGAGAGCGAGTTTTGAAATTGGCGGCACTCACTCGGAGAAAAGGAGTTTGTTTTCGCTGGATTCCTAGAGCGTGCAATATTGAGGCTGATAAGTTAGCTAAACAGGGTATCCGATAATATGTTCGGCATAAAATTCTAGCATGTATCAGGCATGATTCGACAATCATGGTGACATGCTTTATCTTTCGTGTCTGATTACTTTTATGCTCAATAGTTATTGTTTGTAGGTCTGCCGTTGCAGCTTTGGTTTAGGAATGTTATACCAGCAGTGGCTTTATCATGAAAAGCTGGAATTGCAGGCTAATTGGAAGATCCCATCAATTTCCAGTAGCTCACTAGAGGAAAAGCTCGGGTGCGATCGGGTTATATACTGTTTTGAGGACTTTTAGTTGGATCGTAGGTGGTGTTAGTGGCCGCATTTGGTGTTAGACATTGGATTGTTTGATTCGATTTAGACCCTTATGGATTGCTATGGTTTTGATGTTCGCCTTATTAGCCATATATGGTGCACTCTTTTTCCTCCACCTATGCTTATGGAGGTTTTTTAACGAGGCCCATAGCTGTGCTATTTTGTATGATCGTTTCCATTAATCATACAAACTATCTTTCAAAAAAATTAATAATTTAAAGTTATTATTAGCAGTAGTGTTTATTAAATTTATAAATACTAAAATTACTAAAATTTATTAATAATGGGTTATTTTGTGGGATTAGCACTTAAAATTTTAAGGTTTAAGCTTTATAATTTAGGCTATTATGATTATATTTTTGTTTTCATAATGCTATAATAATTAGGGTTATTGGTGTATGCGATTAATTTTGATTCTTTAAGGTTTATGTTTTAAGGTTTAGCGCTAACGATTTATGGTTTAGTTTAAGGTATTGGTTTATGAGATTAGTTATAATTCCTTAAGGTTTATGATTTATGGTTTAATATTAACAATTTGTGGTTTATGGTTTAATTTAGTGTTATTGATTTATGAGATTAATTCTAATTCCTTAAGGTTCATGGTTTAGTTTAGTATTTAGTTTAGGGTTGTTGGTTTTGATTCCTTAAGGTTTAGGGTTTAGTATCAATGGTTTATGATTTAGCCTAAGGTTATTGGTTCATGAGATTAATTCTTATTCCTTAAGGTTTCATGGTTTTGTGTTTAGTATTAATGGTTTATAGTTTAGTTTAGAGTTATTTGTTTACGGGATTAATTCCGATTCAACTTGCTAATTTGTGCATTTGAATTTGATTAGATGTTTAAATCAAAGCTCATGTGTACAATTGAACTAAATTAAAGTTTCAACTTTCATGTGTACAATTACTTGTTTGCATCCAGAATTTTTTGTGTACAATTAAACCAAAGTTTATATGGTATAACAATGATAATAATGTCTTAATTGAATTGGCTTATTAAACTTAGAATCTAATTGAGCTAAATTAAAACCTATAAGCATAAATCACAAACATAATTAAAAAATCTAAAACTAAGTGTGAAATTTCAATTAAATTAATCTAAATTATGACTCAATTGAATTAAACTAAAATCTAAAAATGAAAATTTAGGGCTTAAATGAAAAACATCTAAAGTTGTAAGGGCTAAAAAGATAATTACCCTTAACTTAAAAGTTCACGCGAGTTAATTCCCGCCCACCCTCTCATTTTAATTAAAAATGAAAGAAAAAATGGTAAAAAAAAAAAAGAAAAGGACGGGATTTTGGAGGGAATCAGGGAAATAAGCCGCCTAAATTTTAGGTTAGGGATTAATTACCTTTAGGTCATGCTGCATTTTAAATGTTACATTTTAGTCCTAATATTCACTTTTAAGTTTTAGTTTAATTCAATTTAGTCTCAAGTATCCCCGCAGTTTGGACTTCTGATATAACAATCCCCTCCCTAGGGTGATATTTAGTCCTTAAAATTTTACTTTTAGCCAAAATTGACCCCTATTTATTTCTATTTTTTGTAATTTAGTATAATAATTTCAATATGATGATACCTTTGTTCATTTTAGCTCCTAATAATTATTTTTAGCCGAAACTGACCCCTATTTATTTCTACGGTAAAATTGTGAAATTGGTCATTGGACTGTCAAATTTCTCCACTTTCAATTTGTCAAAATAGTCCATAATTTTGGTTTTATGCTATATTTTATGGTAAAATTGTGAAATTAATCACTTTACTCTCAAATTTCTCCACTTCCAATTTGTCAAATTGGTCCCTAATTTCGATTTTAGACTGCATTTTATGGTGATATTGTGGAATTGGTCCCTAATTTGGTTTTTGGCTTAGGATTAATGGTTTAGAGTTTATGGTGTAGTTTAGGATTATTGGTTTATGAGATTAATTTCCATGGCTTAAGGTTTATGATTTTGTATTTAGTGTTTAGTATTAATGGTTTAGGGTTTATGGTGTAGTTTATGGTTATTGATTTATGAGATTAATTTGTACGGTTTAAGGTGTAGGGTTTTAGCTTAGTGTATAAGGTTATTTCAAGTGTTATATGGTCTATAGTCTATATTCTATATATAATATATCATATGTGATGATATTATTATTAATTTAGTGTTATAGTCTATAGTATATGCCTCTATGGTCTATAGTCCATATTGATATGTGTAACATGAATACGTCTCATATGTGTTATGTGGTTATACTTTTTAGGTGTTATATCCTATAGTTTTATGTGATTAGTTTAGGGCTTATAGATGAAATTTAGGGTTTAAGAGTTTAGTGTTCAATTAATTTTCTATAAATCTATATTTTAAACCGAAATTGAACGTTATTTATTTTTAAATTGTGTAATTAAGTCCAATATTTTTAATATAATTTTTGTTCACAAGTCGCTAAAAATGTACTTTTAATTGAAATTAACACATATTTAATTCTAATTTTCATAATTTAGTCCAATAAAGTAAATATGGTGTTGTTTTTGTTCATTTTAATCCATAAAATTATATACTTTTACCCAAAATTAAACCATATTTTTTTCTAATTTTTTTAATTTATTCCAAACCCTATAAATTTTGTAATTTATTCCAAACAAAATAAATCAAAAGTCCCTATAAGAATTCTAAAACTAAAGCTCGAATTTCAATTATAACCTAAATTGAGACTCAATTGAATTAAATTAAAAGCTAAAAGTAAAAAATTGGGACTTAAATGAAAAACATCTAAAGTTATAATGACTAGAAAATAAATTTCCCCTAACCTAAAAGAACAAGCGAGTTCCCTCCCCCCCCCCCCCCCAAATCTAAAGGGAATCATTTTTAAAATTGATCCAATAAATAATTGTCTATTTGGCCGCCTAATTTTTTTTTTAGCAATTAATTACCCTTTTGGTCTTCACTCTTTTAAAGTTTTTCATTTTATTCCTAACATTCACTTTTAAATTTTAGTTTAATTTAATTTAGTCTCAATTATATATATATATATATATATATATATATATATATATATATATATATATATATATATATATATATATATATATATATATATATATATATATATATATATATATATATATATTAGATTGTACACTTTTAAATATTTTCATCAGAAATTCACCCACAATGACCATAATGAAGTCTATTTGTACACGGTAAGACCCGACTTGAACTTCAACCAAAACTGATATTACCATACCTGAATTTTATCCGTCAACGACGTGACCCGACCTGAACATGGCTCGACCTGAAGTCCATCCGAACCTAAATTAACCCGTTAATTAACTGATTCGAAACTGAACCGTTTTGGCCTGAGCGGAAACTTACCCGACCTGAAATTAACTCGACAAGAACCCGAATTCAATCTGATTTGAAATCAACATGATAATGACCCGAATCTGAGTCGACCAGGATCAGACCAAATCCGATTCGAACTATTAAATTGACCTAACATAATACATATCTGATTTGATCTAACCTGACATGATGTGACCTGAAACCTGAACGATTACCTGATTTCACATCCCTAGCTAAAATATGTTCGCTTGTAATTTAACTTCATTTCTTGCTTGAAGATCAATTCTTGTGTTCTTGGAGTGCTATGGATGTAGGGATGGAGCCAGGATTTGGCATCGAATAAAATTTTTAAATCGATGAAGAGTAATTTACATCTTAGATCACTAAACTTAAAATCTATTTTTATTTATATCACAAACATTTAATTTAACCAAATTATGTCATTTAAATTTTATTATTTATAAATCAAATCACTTATGTTGATACCATTAAATGATTCTAATAAGAAAAAATTAAAGTTAACACTTTTATTTAACATATTTTCACATATCATCAATAAATAATGTTTAATTGCCAATTTAAATTTTATTTTTCTTTTGAATTTACTTAAATGAAATGTTTTAAATAATTCATACATGAAATTATTAAAATGATCAATTAAACCTTATTTGATGATGGTATGTGAAAAATATGTTAAATAAAAGTATCAATCTTATTTTTTCCGTTAAAATTAGTTAACGATATTAATATAAATGTCTTGGTTTATTAAATAATAAAAGTTAAATGATGTAACTTAATTAAACTAAAGGTTTGTGATGCAAATGAAATTGGATGTTAAGTATAGTGATTTAAAATGTAAATTACTTTTGTATGGATGTTTATTTATAGAGAAAATGAGTTTATAGTCGTTTGGAGCCGATGGAGATTATTATAAATGTTGAAGGTAAAATATATATGTTTTTGATAAATACGAATTTTACTGGTCGTTAAATTATGGTATTGATCGATTTCAAAATCATCTCAAAAACATTGCCACCATATCAAAGCATTTCAAACAAAGTTTTTTGAGATTTCTATGGACTAAAACTGTTTTGCGAGACTTTCAATAACTTTTTTTCTCATCAAATGGTTTGGAAATTATTTCAAAAGAAAATTGGAAATAATATGTAATTATATTCAAGTTAATACTTAATAGAGCCATTAACGTTACCGACATTAATTTTTTTGGTCATTTGTATGTTAACTAAGGATTGATGATATGAAGAGGATACATTGATTTGCTTCGCATGAAACTATCAATAAAGAAAAGCTCTGAAGCGCCATCATATCGTCTAAAAATCAGACGAGGGTGAAGAACCCTACTCTTCACTGGAATTGCAATTATCGTCACGGCTTTAAGGTGCACCAGTCGGGAATCAAACCCGAATCTGTACCGTGGCAGGGTATTATTCTACCACTAGACCATTGGTTCTTCGTTGATACTTTAGGATATTAAATTATATAACTTTAGTTAATTTATAACTTTATTTGATTGATTTAAGCTGGTCTACGGAGGAAGAAAGAGTTAAGCTGGCTCTTCTCGCTCAAAGCTTCCTCTCCAGTGCGTCTTTGCCTTACAAGCTGGGGCTGTGAGGTGTGAATCTCTTTGGCCAGGAGTTGGTTTTCGCCCGTCTCTTTTTCGACGATATTAACCCTCCCTTTTCCTTAGCTGTCCCTCGTAGCCACCTTTTACGCCTTTTAAACGTCTCCCTCCCCTCTTTTCCTCCTTAAGTTTGGGGTTGTAAATAACGGTTTCCCTAACAACCCTACTGACTCAAGCTTTCTCAGTCAAGACTTCTTGGATGAACTGGAATTAAATGAAGATGGAGAGGTGAATTTCACCTTGAAAAACCACTCCCTCGTGGGCAAGTTGTTGTCACCATCGCCCATCAAGACAGTGGCACTAACAGCTATCTTACGTAAAGCGTAGAAGAGTGACAAACTGGAGTGCCACGACCTTGGTCGGAATTTCTTCCTTTTCATCTTTCCGACTACGGAAGACCGTCACAGAATCCTTGGTTGCAAGCCCTGGGCGGTGCAGGATTCTCTCATAGTTCTCAAGGAATGGCAGCCGAAAAAAGCTCTTGAAGAGATACACTTCTCCCTGGAAGAGTTTTGGGTGCAAGTTCACCACATATCTATCGGTTTAATCACTGCGGATAATGTTAGAAGAATTGGTAAGTTGTTCCCCGTCTTCTTTGGTTTCTCCTTGGACGACGGGAGTAATACTCATTGGCAAGGTTCAGTCAGTCTGAGATTGGCTATTAGGGTTGAGGATCCGCTAAAAACCAGATTTATCTTGAACAAAAAGAAGGATAAGCCCCTTGAAGTGGCCTTTAAGTATGAAAATCTTCCAAAATTTTGCTTCCGGTATGGCAGAATAGGCCATGTCGAACGAGATTGCAGGTATGATACAACACTTTTCAAGCTTGCAGGCAAGTTTGGGCCATGGCTCTGCGCCTCCTACGGTGGCAAGCCACAATCTTCTCATCAATTACCAGTTGAAGCGTGTCGAGAGAAAGCTTTGGAAGTAAACGACAAAATTGATCCTAAGAATTGCACAAAAGACAAAAAGCTGAAGTCCCCGATGGAGATAAAATCCTTAGGATATCCCACTTTTGGGGATGCCTCGGTTAAGGAAACTTCTCTTGTCACTTCTGTCACTCAAGAAGTCAACGTCAACATTCCCTTTTTGGGTATTGGACAGCCTGGAGGAAGCTTTGGCTTACAGGGCTTATGCACGAAATTGGAGTCTGCAAATGCGATTTGCACCGAGGCAAATCCCCTTAGCAGGCAAGCTCCCAGTTAACCTGACCTGGCTAATCCTACTTTCCCGTCAGACCCGCAAAATGAATCATGGAGTAACATCCTGGCAGACGGCTTCAACAAAATGGCAGTCTCGATGGATAGGAAAAGAAAACGAGAGGCTGAAGCTGGGGAATATCTCAGCCAAGCCAAACGCAGGGAAGTGTGGGAACAGGTTTCCAAGGCCATCGTCCAGGTTGCACCGCAAAACTGGTGCATTGTTGAGACGGGATGCGTGACAAACGAAGAATTTTTAAAGGCAGCTCTATTCCCCTCTTCATATCTAAACTCATCTTCGATCATTCATGACATCGAGAGGAAGAAAAAAAGGGAAAACCTTTGGTTCCAAACGTCTCACTCTAATGTGGAAGGTTGCGAGACGCAAATTCTCAATGGAATGCACTAGGGTTATGGTGGATGAGGTGGGTCTGATCGAGCTTGGCACTGACCCTTACAGCAAGAACATCACTGAGGTGCCTTCAATGTGCGTCGACGATAATTTTTTCCTCAACGAGGAGATCCAAATCAGTGATGGTGAAGAACCAGACTCATTTTCGGCATCTAAGGATGTCAGTGACCAAGCTGCGGATAACTCCTTTTTGAGTTATCCAGAAACACCATGATCGGAGCAAGGTTTGATGCCTATGTTAGGAAGGATCATATGCGCCATTTCCACTGTCCTCCTTCCCTTGGTTTCGTTCAATGTTATTTGGTTCTCACGTGTTTTAGGTGTAGTTTTGTTTCTCTCCAGCATCTTAGTTCCGTTGGTTATGGGTTTGTGTTTCAGACATGGGCGGTTATGGGTCTCGTTGCACCCCCAATGCTCTTGTTTATGGTTCACAGAAGCATTTGCCTTGACAAGGACCATTCTTCTAGTAATGGAAGCCTGTCTCTGGATAGAGCTCTCAGGCGTTGCTCCAGTGGTTTATCCCCCTTCAGGAACGTGGGTGGCAAGTTTTGTCCCATGCCAGGCTTATCCAAGTTTGATCCTTTCTGCCGACGTTACCTTCGAATCTGCCGTTGGTCGCGGTTCTTCCCTTCCCCCATGTAGGGGTGTGTCGGTTCTCGTTTCGCTCCTAGGTTTATGTTTCGCGGTTGTAAGCCATTGCCTCTGGGCAAGGGCGCTTTTGTCTCCTTTGTGTTTAGGCTTTGTGTTGGTTGGCGGCTTACTGCTCAGATGGTTGTATGTTTCTTTTTCATGGTAATGAATCCTTCTCTTTTGATAAAAAACTAAGGATTGATGACATGACCCTTGAACGATAGGTTCAATAAGACTTTGTTAAACCAAATGTTTTGATTTTGAGATAACAAAGAATAATTTGCAAATAAATAAAATTTTAAGTTACTTTAAATTACTCATTAAAAAATAAACATTCGAACAAATTTAATTTATTTTTGAAGAAAATACTTTGTATAAGTTATATCTTTGAAAGATAAATACTTTCTAAGTGTTTTGGTATTTAAACAAGCCATTTGGTAAGTGAGTACCGGTACAGCTATAAGTGTACCGGTACGTGTTTTCAGTACCAAAATTTATTTTAATTCTAAATGGCATCGTACCGGTATGAATTTTCATCACTGTAATTTCAAATGGTATATGAGTATCGGTACGGTACATAGCGTATTAGTACCCCGTTTTAATTCCTCACTTTGTATCAATATGCAAACTTGTGTGCCGATACCCCTTACTTGTAACTGCTATTTCTACTTTGAGCATGTACCGATACCCACCCTTGCCATACAACATTATTGCGGGAAAAATACAGCCCAACGGCTCTATTCAATTACTCAACAACACAAACGGCTAAAAATCAATGAAGAGATGTCAAAACAAGTCTCCAAAGCTTCTTCAACAACAAGACAACTATTTTAAAACACCCAAGCAAATATCCAAGTTTTTGAGAGCTTGTAACCCCCTCGTCCTGGTCTGGTCGACTGACCGGTCCGAGTAGGCTACACGGGGAAAACCGATGTGGAACCCGTTAAGGTCCCACCTCGGTTAGCAACCCTAGAAAATTTCTTTTAATTATATCTTGTCTAAAGGCATATTTATTTCCTAAGTGATCACGACAGCGGAAAACATCACGAGATAAAAGCGACCAAGCCAAATCAACATGTTAAACGGCCCATTTTAAACTTACATAGCATGCTGTATCGATACACTAGTCAAGGGTATCGATACGTCTTGACCAAGTCAACTACCTCAAGTCAAACCAGGAAGACTGTATCGATACAGCACTTGGGCGTATCGATACACCCTCTCCGGTCAACATCTCGCGGTTAACGATAGAAAATCATACCGATACGTCTGGAGCCCGTACCGATACGCCAAAAAATCGTTAAAATCTCATAATTACAGTAAAGATTTGGCGTATCGATATGCCCCCGAGTATCGGTACCCTAAGCCAATTCTGAGTCCCAAAGTGTAGGACCGTATCGATACGGCCCTTAGGCGTATCGATACGGCCCTTAGGCGTATCGATACGCCCTACACTGCAAGACTCCAAATTGCAGCAAAATGACACGAGACTCAACTCTAAATACAATTTACGACTCTCCTAATCACATACAACCAACCATACACCATCTAGCAACCAAGGACTAACATGAGAACAATTTAGATGAACGACAAGGCATTTCCATCATGGCATTGATACGAAGATGGATTTGCATAACAAGGCATACTTAAAAGCTTAAAAGCCAAAAGGCACATGTCTTCACACATAAGGTTTACATACTCATCCAAAAACAACATATAGCATCCAAAGGCATAACCTTACATCTCAAGCATACGACAAAACATAACATGGTTTACAAATCCGAAGCATAGCATAAACAACATTCAACATTTATGAGTCATACAACGCTCATACAATCACATAGCAGCCTCATTACTAAACTACTACTTTATTTACTAAACCATACTTGAGCGACTACAAAAGCTTGGAATGCCCCTTTCCTTGCTCCTTGCTAACTCCACGCTAATGCTCTGCATTGTCGAAAACGAGAGCGTAAGCTAGAAGCTTAGTGAGGATGCTCTAAAACCAAAAACAACGACAATGCAGGGTTCAAGCATATCATCCTTAATATCACACACAAGCATGCATAAGCATCAATAAGCAATCTAGCTAGCAACTCAAAGGGGCAAAACATGACATCTTACTTCATGTCAAGCTCATCAAGATAAAGCAATTATCTAAACAACATCACCACAAGAGTAAGTACATTGACCACTATTAGTTTACTCGGATATGCGGATTACTCTCAACAACAACATTACCTCGGTGGGATTACACTCATCACCGGACCTCGCATGGATGGGATTACACTCATCACCACATGCCCTACGGATGGGATTCCACTCATCATCACGTATAATATAAGAATTTTCGGTGGAATGTTACATCACCGTACTCCTCCTTGATGGCTTAACACCACCAAGGCCACGCGCGAATTTGACTCAACCGTGTGCACACTAATCCTAATGATCGATCATTTATACCTGGTAAGTTAACTAGTGTCAATCATACTATTAAAACCACATCATGATAACCATCATTCATATCACACGTCCATCATCACACACATCAATGTATACTCATACATACACAATTCATGCTTCACAAGATCATACTATGCATAAACATTTAAAGCTTATAAACACATAAGAAGTTAAGCTACCAACGTAACTCCTACCTTGGAATGACCTACCAAGAACATTCCAAAACCTCAACTACACACACTTGAACCAATTTAAATAAATTTGAAAGTTTCACTCACCACCCTTCCTTAAGCAAACCAAGCAAAGCCACTCAAGCCTCCGAAATTTCCGGAATCGATCCCGAACCTTCTCTGATCTTTCCTCCTGCTTCTAACAAATCAAAAGATAAGGTATTACTCAACCAAATCATTGCCAAACTCAGCCACAATCTCATCCCACAATCACAAGCCAAAACTTCATAATTTCAAACTCAAACTAATCACAAAACTCACATTTTCGTACTCCCTTTACACCCAACTGAAATCTACCATTTCCAACACCCAAATTTCCTCTAAAGACTTTCAAAACACCTTCCTAACAACCCTACACCATCAACCCTTCAACCCAACACAAAACCACATCAAAAATTCAAGTTTTGACACTTTCAAAAATGCCCCCAAGACCCATTTCGGGATTTTTAACAAAATCCCTCCATTTCAAGATATTAGGTGTATTAAGGTAAGGTGAACTTAAAACTTAACTAAACAACCCAAAAACAAGTTGAAAACCCATTAAAGTTTCATGCTTTCTTCAACCTTGAAAAACTAAAATGATGATGGTTTTGAAATCTAAAACAATGGAAATGATTGGGATGAAAAGGAGAATTCAAAAACGAAATTACCTTGAAAGGAGCCCATGGAATGATGGAGAAAAGATATGGAATAGTGATTAGGGGCTTTGGGAGGGTTTTCACGTGAGATGAAGAAATGAAGAAGAAAACTCTTTTTTTTTTTAATTTGAAAAATGCTCATCTTTTCCTTGTTTTGAACTATTTACAAATGTGGCATTATTAGGATTTTAGGCTCATTTAAAATAAAACCAAGGTCAAATTAAATTAAACCGATTCGGACGACTCGAACCCAACACACATACCAAACTCCCAACCCAAAACATGGGTGTTACAGAGCTCTTTATTGTCAAATCTTCTACACACTTGAGCGATCTTCATTGTATTTCATTTTCAATCAAGTATTGGGTTTAGTGAACTTTAAATTGTGCAAACAATTTTCTTTGGAGGATTTTCATTGTTTCCTTCTTTGTATCCATTTTTAGGACAAGGGATTGCTAGACTTTGACGTATAAGTCTAGGATTTTGTGAGACTATCCCATTTAGCCTAAAAAGAAAGATAAATTTGTGAATTTGTAAAACCCTTAGTGTAGGTAGCTAAGGTGGTAGATGTAGACCTTGTTTAGAATGTTGAACCACTCTAAATCATTTATGTAATTTTTTTTCTTTTTGCATTTGCTTCCACCAAAATTATTAATTGTCAATTCACCTCCTCTTGACAGTTTCTATTGATTGATCAACTCAACAGACTTAATTATTTTTAATCTAATAAAATAAATTAATTATTCAATAGTTTCGTCAATTTAGTTTTCCACCTCATACTCTAAGGTGTGAAGCCCAATCTTGGTCTCCTTAACTTCATCGGTTCCCTCGTATGTGACTTCAAGCTTGTCCCATACCTCCTTGGCACTCTCACAAGAAGACATCTTCTCATAGATGGTTGGGCCAAATGCAAAAAAAAAGATGTGCAAGGCTTTGCAATTAAGCTCCATCTTCTTGCGATCGTCGGCACTCCACTCCGCTTTACTTCGTTGAGGCACGAACAGACCATCTTCAACTATGTCCCATAGCTTGTAGTCTCTTGACTGGATGAAGAACTTCATCTTTATCTTCCAATGGGCATAGTGAGTTCCGTCAAAGAAGGGCGGTTTGTCGATGGATTGCGCCATTGAGCCGGTTGTGTGAAATGATGATCGAGCTTGCTGGATCTTCTCAATAGGATGTTAATCCTCTTCGATTGAGCCATGCTCTAATACCAATTGTTGAGTTTTAAGGTGCTCGATTCCTTCAACCGATCTTGCTCACCAAGTGGTGGAGAGGTGGAATTTTGGGTGGATGTGGTGTGGAAGCTAAAATATAGACGACACAATGATTTTAGAGTGGTTCAACCTTCTAACCAAGGTCTACATCCACTGCATTAGCCTCCCACTAAGGATTTCCAATCAATCCACTATTGATTTGTCCCCTTTTCTAGGCTTAGGAGGAAACCCTTATACACCGATCAAGCTTTCAACCCAAAGCCTTGATCAAACCCTCTTTACAAAGAGAAAAGATAAGAAAACTTAAATCCCTCTAATAGGTGATTGTGATTGTTTGCACAAATAAGCTCTCACCCAAAACCTAAAACACTTGAGCAAATTTGACAATTTTGGCTCACTAGTGTTTGTCTAAACAAGGAAATGACAATTTAAGTACAAAGACAATTCTTGATCATTTGTTGATTGACAATTGAAGCATTAACCATATCTTGATGCTTGGAGGTCCCTTTTATACTCCTTAATGAGTTTGTAACCGTTACTAGCCGTTGGGGATGAATTGGAGCCGTTGAGGACTTTATTTCCCTTTATTAATGATGTTCTACAACCTTCCGTATCGATACGCTTGGACCCGTATCGGTACGACCTTCATCAAAAACTAGCCGTTGGGCTCTTGCCAGCCTATGCGTATCGATACGCTTGAGGGCGTATCGATACGGTATGACGTTTAAAAGACCATTGGGAAATATGACTGTTAGGGTTGTTAAAATGGGATCGGTACGCTGACTAAGCGTATCGATACGATCCCTCACCGTATCGAAACGGCCAGGCCTGTTTCGATACGGGTTTTGGCAGTGACCAAATTGGGCAAAAAAGATATCGATACGGGTTGGACCGTATCGGTACGGACACTTTGAAAACACAAGTTTGGTTGTTTAAAAGCATGAAAAATCTTGCCAAAAGCCTTTTAAAATACCTCAAACATAAATTCAAGTTGGTTGGACTTAAAACCAAGTTTTAAATTCTTTTCAAACTAGTCCAAACATTTTTCAATTATTATATCAAAATAGTAGTTCTACACTCTTCTTATTATATTAAAAAAATAAAATATTACTCCCTTTGCCCCATAAATATTGTCCCTTATTGACTTTTTAAAAGTCAAAATTTTTTAACTTTGACTCTAATTATATTAAATATTATAAAAAATTAAAATTTATATTTAAAATTTACATGATTAGAGGTTTTTAAAATATATTTTTTTTCATGTTTTTATCAATAATAAATTTTAAATAATCACGAGTCAAAGTTGAAAATTTTGACAAAAAAAACTCAATAAGAAACAATATTTATAGGACAGAGGGAGTAATTATAATACATTTATAGTTTTGAAAAGTATTTATTGGGTAAAGATGTATTAATTGTATTGTATTTATAACCTTAAAAATTGTTTATTGTTAAAAGATACATTAATTGCATTACATTTATTGTTTTGAAAATTATATATTAAAAATATATTGTATTATTAATTATTTCATATGCCACATCAGCTGGGTAGATGACCCAGTGGGTAGATGTAGCATTGTCCGAGGTTAAGAGTTAGAATTTAAAATTTAGAGATTATGATTTAATTTTTGGGTAATATGATTAAGTATTTAGGTTTTGACCTAAAAACTCTAAATACTAAATTTTAATCACACCCAAAATTCAAAACTCGTATACTAAAACCCTTGAACACTAGACCTAAACGAAATCATTAATCCTTAAGAAGTGGTGAGTGAACAAAACTAACAGAATTAAATCGGTAAACAACCATCAAAGGGGATCAATCTTTCTATGACCACCGAAAAACTCAGGTCAAAAACTAAGCGTCGTGAAGATCTTTTTACGAGCACCAAACAACTGCTATGGTATTCAAAAATCGTGCCAAACGATAAAGAAAACATATTACGGAAGCAGAGAAAAAGCATGCCACAAAGACAAAAAAAATATGCCACAAAAGCAGAGATTCTTGTTAAAAACTGATTCCCTAAATAAATTTACTATAATTTTAATTTTTAATATAATTATATATAATAATTTAATTATTTTTTAAAATATTAAAATTATTAAATTGATTTTTAACTTAATTAATATTAAATTATTTTTAAAATTAATTAAATTATTATATATAATTATATTAAATAATTAAAATTATAGTAAATTTATTTAGGGAATCCAAACCTGCGAACATAATTCAAAATGAATTTCATATAGTTTTAAATATTTTATTTTAAATAGTGCACGAACTATAATTTAAAAAATATATAAAATATTGTTAACTTTAATTTAATTATTAGGTTTAATTAATTAGGTTAGATGTTTATACACATATGTCATGTTCGAATTTCGTAAAATCACATTTTCTTTCTTTTTCCGAGCATTAAAATCCATATATGACATATATTAAATGTTGAATTTTGTATCATAAAAATGAGATTGTCTTAGTGGTAAGCATGTGTGCTTTCCGCTTTAATGTTCCATATTTAAATTCACTAATGTTCCATATTTTCTCTTCTTCCATTTTTCTGGGCGAATTTAAATATGGAACATTAAAGTGGAAAGCACACATGCTTACCACTAAGACAACCTCATTTTTATGATACAAAACTCAACATTTAATATATGTCATATATGGATTTTAATGCTCAAAAAAATAAAGAAAATGTGATTTTAGGAAATTCGAACATGACATATGTGTATAAACATCTAACCTAATTAATTAAACCTAATAATTAAATTAAAGTTAACAATATTTTATATATTTTTTAAATTATAGTTCGTGCACTATTTAAAATAAAATATTTAAAACTATATGAAATTCATTTTGAATTATGTTCGCGGGTTTGGATTCCCTAAATAAATTTACTATAATTTTAATTCTTTAATATAATTATATATAATAATTTAATTAATTTTAAAAATAATTTAATATTAAAAATATTAATTAAGCTAAAAATCAATTTAATAATTTTAATATTTTAAAAAATAATTAAATTATTATATATAATTATATTAAAAATTAAAATTATAGTAAATTTATTTAGGGAATCAATTTTTAACAAGAATCTCTGCTTTTGTGGCATATTTTTTTTGTCTTTGTGGCACGCTTTTTCTATGCTTCCGTAATAAGTTTTCTTTGTCGTTTGGCACGATTTTTGAATACCATAGCAGTTGCTTGGTGCTCGTAAAAAGATCTTCACTGTTGAGTGTGTAAAAGTTCTATTATTTACACCTTTTTTGACCCATATTTCTGCTGCATTCAAGCATCATTTCATTGCATTTAGGTTAGTTTACAGCAAAACATCACAAATATATTAAAGGCACAGATTCTACTAAAGAATGGCTGATTTTGCAGGTTGCTGCAATAGTAGACGGAGAAGGCAGGAGCGGGACAGAGAAGCAGAAGAGCTAAACTGGACAAGCAGACAAAGAGGACGATGCTGCCATGGTGCTGCCGTGACAGCAGAGGACGACAGCAAGTTAGTGGAGAAAAAGCAAAGTGGACCTCGATAGATAGAGAAAATTCTGCTCGTCTGTCGTGTGAAACCTTATATTTTTCCAAGCCCCGGATCAAAAGATATGTCAAGCCCAAAGCTCAAGGAGAGAAAATCCCAAGAAACAAGGAGGACGGCTGGAAAGTAGATTCCTTGAAGATTAAGTCTTTATTAGAATCATACTTTTAATTAAAGTTGTAATCCTTGTTAACTTAGATAACTTGAGCCCAAAGCTTATATAAGGGCATATATTTTAACCTAGGGAGAGATCATACCCAATACCCCATAACCGACAACCAAAAACCCTAGTCGTTTACCCGCCGCAGACATGTTCTAAATTCCCCTTAGGGCCACGGGTTGATTTGTAAAGTAGTTGCAAGGGTTGTTTTGTTTAGGAATTTTCAGTTCAATAAAATAAACTTCAAGTTCTCTTATTTTGGTTATTAATATCTTGCAAGAGCATCGGGAGAGCATTGTGAGGTTATCTATTTACTTAGCATCGGGAGAGTTAAGTATACGAAAGAAATAAGAGCGAGTTCTCTAGTTTATAGTTGAACTATCTCGCGCCTAGGGATAGGGCGAGGTTAAGTGGCTAAAGAAGAATTCATACACATCGGTGTTCATCCTTCGATTCACGCCGGGAGGTATCATCAAAGACGTGATCATCGACAGACTTGGACCTAGGGATAGGCCAAGGCAGATCTGGGATTCTTGCCAAACTTGAAAGTACTGAGTTGAGCGTTTGTTGCCGCGACGATCAACGGACTGCTGCCGTGACAGGTGCTGCTGCGACGGGTGACGACGACATAACTGGATTTCCTAAACTCTGCAATACCTGCATTACTGAGCAATTCAATACCAGCCCATTCTCTCTATCTTGATATCTTTACTCTTTATTTGCGTTTTCTTTATTATTCTCGTGACAACTTTCTCAAATATTTTCTTTACTTCGTGCAGTGAATTAAGGTGAAGCTATTAGCCCAATCCTTGTGGAGACGATATCCGATACTTCGTATCACTTTACTACTTGCGTCGTGTATACTTGCACTACCATTGCGATAGACTATTTTACACGCAACAAGTTTTTGGCGCCGTTGTCGGGGATTGGCAACATAACTCTACCTTTCTTTTATTGCACTTTTCGTTTTTATTTTTATTTTTATTTTTCTGTTTTTTTCGTTGGAGCATTCAACTCTTGCTTTTCACAAGGTTTCTTGTTTATGCGCATATCGAATCGAGGTAAAGATCCTGAATATCCATTAGATCCGAAAATCGAACGATCATTCAATCTCAAGAAACAACTTCGTCACTTACTAGCCAGGAACGAGTACCTTGAGGAACAGCTAGAGAAGATGGCCCACAATGGAGACGACCCGCCTGTCGGCGATATTATACCGCCTGTCGGTAACCCTGCTACCGCCGGCCGACGGTCCTGTCGTGACTACATGTTGAACGATCATGTAGAGCTGGAAACCACGCTGTCGGACATTGATGTTGACAACTTCGAGCTGAAACATATCATGTTTAGTATGATCAACAATGCCGGGCAGTTTAGTGGTGCTGTTACAGAGGATGCTAGGGAGCATCTCAAGACGTTCCAGGAGATCTGTGGTTCGTTTAGACTGCCAGGAGTTAATCCGGAGATACTGAGGCTTCGGTTATTTCCTCATTCATTGAGGGACAGAGCTCAAACTTGGTGGAATAAACTTACACCGGGTTCAATTAGAACTTGGGCAGATTTATCTCGTGAATTTTTATCTCGTTTTAATCCTTCGCATTTATCTGAGCGATTACGTAATGAAATTGCTACTTTTCAACAGGATGATGACGAGCCGATGCACGAGGCCTGGGACAGATTTACTACTCTTCTTCGGAACTGCCCAATGCATGGATTCCCCGTCTGGAATCAGGTAACAAAGTTTTATAATGCTGCCAACTTACAAACTCGTATTCAAATTGATTCAGCAGCAAACTGACTATTATTGGATAAAGATCCGAACGAGGCAATGCAAGTATTGAAAAATCTGGCTAAGAATGAAGAGCAGTTTCTGACAGCAAGAAGAGGGGGTAAACGGGTACTTGCTGTCAAGGATTATGAGGCCGACAGCACGATGAAATCACAGGTAGCATTCCTTACTAAAGCAATGAAATGGTTATTGAATGATGATGGACAACATGGATTTGCTGTTGAGGAGGTATGTGAAATCTGGGAGGGAAATCATGGTTCGAATGAGTGCCCGATAAAGTTAGAAGAGGGAAAATATGTTGGAAACTATAAGCCGAATTACAATTCCAACAACTATAATCCCAATTGGAGGAAGGATCCCAAATTTTCTTGGAGTAATCCTAATAATGCCCTGAATCCTCAAGCACACAATCAGAATCAGGGATGACCTATATTGCTGACGCGACAGCAACTGCCGCCGCAGCAGCAACAGCAGCAACCAACCGCCACGAGCAGTATACCGGAACAGACTCTGGCCACTTTTATGTCTCAGACAGGTACTTATATTGAGAATATGAATCAGTTTGTCAAGAAAACAGAGAATTTTATGGATAAAACAGAGATGCAGATGACAAATCATGAAGCTACTCTAAAATCTTTGGAGACACAAATGGGTCAGGTTTCCCAACATATTAAGCCGAGGCAGACTGGAGGATTCCCTAGTAATACTGAAAATGCTAGGCAGCCCACACATGAGCAGTGTAAAGCTATTACTACTAGGAGTGGGAAGAAATTACCAGGGCCGGAAAAGGAAGCTGAAACAATAAGGAAACCAGCCTTAGATAAACCTGCCGAGGAAGCTGCCCCGACAGGTGATAAACAGACTGCTGCCGATGAGCCTGTCACGACAGCAGAAGCGATAGAGGAGAAAATTGATGAACCTAAACCTCCTCAGATTCGTATGTAGTGGGAAGGATGTATTGTTGATTATCGTCCCCCACCTCCTTTTCCTCAACGGATACAGCAAGCTAAGCAAGAATCTCAACTCAAAAAGATCTATGACATTTTTAAGCAGGTTCATATTAATATTCCGCTGTTAGATGTCGTTAGGGAGATGCCCGGTTATGCTAAATTTCTCAAGGATGTCATGTCAAAGAAATCTAAACTTGGGGAATTTGAAACGGTAAAGATGACAGAAGGTTGCATGAGTATTCTCCATCGGCAGCTACCCTAGAAAAAGAAGGATCCGGGGAGCTTCATCATACCTTGTGTAATCGGAAATAAATTTGTGGGTAAGGCACTTTGTGATCTTGGTGCTAGTGTTAATTTAATGCCAAAATATGTTTTTCAGAAATTAGGTATTGGAAAGGCGCAGCCCACGACAGTAACTCTGCAGCTGGCAGACCGCTCTTATGTTCATCCAGAAGGAAAAATCGAAGATATTTTGGTAAGAGTGGATAAATTTATATTTCCTGCTGACTTTCTTGTTTTAGATTGTGAGGCGGACGAAAACGCACCAATCATCCTTGGGCGACCCTTCTTAGCCACGGGAAGATCACTGATTGATGTGGAGAAAGGAGAACTCACCATGCGAGTGAATGATCAAGAGATTAAGTTGAATGTTCTCCAAGCGATGAAACATGCTGATGTAGGCGAGGAATGCAAGGTAATTACTGACGTTGCTTTTGATCAACCTTGCATCAGGTCGGGCTGTCACGATATAAAATTTGGTCACTGACGCGGCAGCCACCTACAGGACTGTCACGACAGCACTGACGACAGCACTGACGACAACAACTCCTCTGAATCTGATACATTTGATACTGAAGATCAGGAGGAGGTAAACTGGTTAGGCAATCGTCCAGGTAAGTTATTCGAACCTTTAAATTATACTTCGGATAACCATTTAATCCAAAAGCCATCTACTGTTGAACCACCTGCTTTAGAACTGAAGACCCTGCCAGGGCAGCTAAAATATGCTTTTCTTGGTTCAAATGATACGTTGCCCGTAATCATCTCTTCTAAGCTGCCGCAGGAACAAGAACGGCAGCTAATAGGTATGCTAAGGTAGCACAAAAAGGCAATTGGATGGACGATAGCTGATATTCAAGGCATTAGTCCGGCATTATGCATGCACAAAATCCTCTTAGAAGAAGATCATAAGCCGACTATAGATGCCCAAAGGCGGCTAAACCATGCGATGAAAGAGGTGGTGCGTAAAGAGATAATCAAATGGTTAGATGCTGGAATTATTTACGCCATCTCCGACAGCAAATGGGTGAGCCCGGTGCAATGCGTTCCAAAGAAAGGAGGAATGATCGTGGTGACCAATGAAAACAATGAGTTAATCCCAACCAGGACTGTGACCGGTTGGAGGGTTTGTATGGACTATCGGAAGCTTAACAAAGCTACCCGAAAGGACCACTTTCCTTTACCCTTTATTGATCAAATGCTTGATAGATTAGCAGGTAAACCTTACTATTGTTTTCTTGATGGTTATTCGGGTTATAATCAAATTGCTATTGCACCGAAAGATCAAGAAAAGACAACTTTTACATGCCCCTACGGAACATATGCTTTTAGGAGAATGCCATTTGGATTATGTAATGCACCCGTCACCTTCCAAAGGTGCATGATGGCCATATTCTCCGATATGGTGGAGGACTTCCTTGAGATTTTTATGGATGATTTTTCAGTCTTTGGAGACGATTTTGAGAGCTGCCTAGGCAATCTACAAAAGGTACTTGAAAGATGTGAAAAAGCAAACCTGGTCTTGAATTGGGAAAAATGCCACTTTATGGTGGATGAAGGGATAGTCCTTGGCCATAAGATTAGCTGCCGTGGGATAGAAGTCGACAGGGCCAAAATAGAAGTGATTGAAAAGCTGCCGCCGCCAACCACAGTCAAGGGTATTAGAAGTTTCTTAGGGCATGCTGGTTTTTATCGGAGATTCATTGCAAATTTCTCAAAAATCACCAAGCCCCTATGCCATCTTTTAGAGCAGAACCGACCCTTTGACTTTAATGATGAATGTACTGAAGCATTCAAGGTTGTGAAGGAAAAACTGGTAACAGCCCCAATAGTACAGCCACCAGACTGGACACAGCCATTTGAGATTATGTGTGACGCTAGTGACTATGTTGTCGGGGCAGCACTTGGGCAGCGCAGAGATAAGCTATTTCATGTCATATATTATGCCAACAAGACATTGAATGACGCTCAAGTAAACTACACCACCACAGAAAAGGAGCTATTAGCTGTGGTGTTCTCCATCGACAAGTTTCGTTCTTACATACTTGGGACGAAGGTAATAGTGCACACAGACCATTCTGCCCTTAAGTATTTGTTCGCGAAAAAGGATGCAAAGCCTAGATTGATACGGTGGATCCTGCTATTGCAAGAATTCGACCTTGAAATCAAGGACAAAAAAGGGACAGAAAATCAGGTGGCAGATCACTTGTCAAGGTTGGAGAAGGGACTGAGTCTGCCAATAGATGAGACAAACATACTGGAGACCTTCCCAGATGAGCAGCTCTTTGCTGCCGCAATCGCTGCCGCAACAGCCATGGCGGCAGATAAGTCTTCTGAACTCCCCTGGTATGCTGATTTCGTTAATTTTATAGTTAGCGGAATACTTCCTTCTGATCTTAATTATCAAGCCAGGAAGAGGTTCCAAAATGATGTTAAGCATTATTATTGGGATGAACCTCTTCTTTTCAAACTATGTGCAGATCAAGTTATAAGGAGGTGTGTACCACAAGAAGAGCAAGAAGACATTCTTCATCACTGCCATGCTTCACAGTATGGAGGTCACTTAGGAGGCAACAAAACTGCTGCCAAGGTGCTGCAGTCAGGGTTTTATTGGCCGTCACTGTATAAAGATGCACCAAACTTCTACAAGAGCTGTGACAGGTGCCAAAGGACGGGAAACATCTCGAGGAGAAACGAGATGCCGCTGCAGAACATTCTAGAAGTCGAAATTTTCGACGTTTGGGGGATTGATTTTATGAGACATTTTCCATCTTCATGTGGAAATTTATACATCCTCCTAGCAGTGGATTATGTCTCTAAGTGGGTTGAAGCTATCGACACTCAAAGGAATGATGCCAAGACAGTCCAAAAATTTCTACACAAAAACATTTTTTCTAGGTTTGGCATCCTTAAGGCGATTATCAGTGATGAATGGAGACATTTTGACAATAGGGTTATTGCTGCCGCCTTGAAGAAATATGGTGTCAAGCATCGGATTGCGACAGCATACCACCCACAGATCAATGGACAAGCTGAAATATCTAATAGGGAAGTTAAGAACATTCTTGAAAAGATGGTTAAGCCAACTAGGAAAGATTGGTCTTTACTCCTCAATGATGCATTATGGGCATATAGGACAGCTTTTAAGACTCCATTGGGCATGTCTCCATACCGATTGATTTATGGAAAAACCTGTCATCTGCCTGTCGAGGTAGAGCACAGAGCATATTGGGCAATCAAGGCAGTGAATTTGGACTTGGACAAGGCAGGCCAGAAAAGGCTGTTAGATCTGAACGAGATTGAAGAAATACGGACAATGGCTTACGACAATGCAAGAATTTACAAGGAGAAAACTAAGAAGTGGCATGACAGGAAGTTGCTGCCACGACAGTTCTGCCCAGGGCAGCTTGTATTGTTGTTCAATTCTAGACTGAAACTTTTCCCAGGGAAACTGAAATCTAGATGGTCTGGCCCATTCCAAGTCGTACAAGTTTTTCCCCATGGTGCCATCACCATCCGATCATTAAAAGACGGGCACCAATTCAAAGTCAATGGACAGCGCCTCAAGCATTATCAGGGGACTGAAGCCCCAGGAATACAGGAAGTGGTTATTACCTTAGGAGATGCCCCACATGGCATCCCTAATTTAACCTAAATTTTATTTTTATTTATTTTTATTATTTATTATTTATTAGGAAATAAGATTTATTTAATTCGAATAATGTTTTTATGTTTACTGTTTTTAGGAAATAAAGGAGGCAAGAAGAATAGGAGAAGTGACCCAAGCCCACCATCCATCCATCAGCCCAGCAAAGCCCAATATTGAAGCATGTCGTTCCAGCTGCCGCGGCAAACACAAAAAAGACAGGCTGTCACCAGACTGTCACGGCCGACGCAGAAACGTGTGACAGACGCGTAACAAACGCATAAATGCGTGTCAGACGCGTCAGACACGCTAAAGCTCAACAGTCGCCCCGTTATTCACGCCTACCGTTACAGCTTCAACAGGCAACAACTCCTCCTCTATAAAACCCCATTTCATTTTCATTTCATTCACTTCTGTTTTTCTTACTTGCTCTCCCCTTTAGTTTTTCTTTGCTTTCTTTACTTTCAAACAACCCTTGCACTAACATGTCTTCCAGAAGAACCCGCCGCAGTGCTGCTTCAACTTCTTCACCGGCAGCACCCACCCCGCAGTCCTTCGCAACTAGGGATCTATGGGAAGAAAGAGGCTTTATTTACACTCGAAAGACCGTTAATATGGGCCTCAAGCCTTTCATCGCAAGGACGATTAGAGCCCTCTTGTGGGAACAATTCGCAGAGCAACCAGCATAAATGAATGAAACGCTGGTAAGGGAATTCTATGCTGCCATCGGCAGCAGGACGGCAACAACAGTAACTGTCTGAGGGACAGAAGTGCAGTTCACAGCCGAGCGCATCAACTCTTTCTATGGCCTCTACTTCGGCCCCAACGACGATGCTTACCAGTAGTTCCTTAACACTCTAGACGATGTTGCCTTCGACGCTATCATGGCAGAAGTGACAGAAGAAGAAATTGAATGGAACACGAGCCGCAAAAATCCCCACACAGTAAAGAGGGGGCAGCTGCTGCCAGAGGCCAAACTGTGGAACGCCTTCATTAAGAAAAGGATTCTGCCGTCCTCACATCACACCACCGTGGACCAGCAGAGGTTAGCCCTAATACACTCCATTATCAACAAACGACCCATTAATGTGGGGAGTTATATACGGGAGAGTATTTTGGACTGCGCCCATCGGTCGACGGCCCTCCTCTGCCTTCCCTACCTCATCACGTCCCTCTGCCGCTGCTCTGCCGTGCCGGAAGCCAACACCGATCGCATAGTGAAGGGATGGGGCTGGACAGACAAAAATATCATCAGCCACATGGAGCTGACAGTAGCAACCCCCCTCTCTTCCTTCAACCCTGCTGCCGCCCCAGCTGAATCGTCAGAGCAGCCCAACCCTGAACCTGCCACCGCAACAGCTGCTCCGACAGACCCATCCACTCAAATCCTTGCTGCTATTCAGAGGATGGAGGACAGACAGCTGGGTCTAATGACATTCATCAAGGATTTTGCTGCATCCACGGTAAATTTCATTCATCATACTTTAAATTTTCCTGATGTTGTCTTTCCCACCTTCCCTGCCCACTACTTCATCGTCCCCACCCCTGCCCACACACCCACACCTGCTGCCACACCACATACACCATCTGCTGCCTCCATTCCATCACCTGCCCCGACGGCAGCCGGCAGCCCTCCGGCCGAAACATCCGCCCGAGGAACAAAGCGACCGGCACCCTCAGATGACGTTGCTGCCTTTGTAGATGGGTTTTCTTCTTCCTCCATCTGGGTAGAAAGCGACGCTGAACCCTCTATTCGGAGGAACTTGGAGAAAGAATTCACACCTGTCAAGAGGTAGAAAAGAAAGACCAACATGAAACTTATGCCAAAGGCCAGCAGCAGCAGCAGCAGCAGTAGCAGCTGGGACAGTGGCAGCAGCTCCGACATTCAGGTGGTGCAGCAACCAACCCAGCCTGCCCCAAAGCCCAGAATCCGCCGCCAAATCCGCCTCAGCAGCAGCAGTGAAGACAGTGCTTAAAATTTAAGTTTCCTATTTTCTTACTGCTGCCTGCCATATCTATATTTTGTGATATACTGCCTTCATTTTTATTTTGTCATTTGCATTGAGGGCAATGTAACCCTCGAGTTTGGGGGTGGCAACTCTCCATTTTAATGGAGTCTAAGTACATCTTAATTAATTGTTGTGTCTTTTACTGCTTAAAACTGGAAAAAAAACTGAAAAACTGAAAATTTTGGCTTAAAACTGTGAATTGAACTTACCTGTCATGACAGCTCTGTCGTGGCAGCATCTTTAGGACAGTTTAAGGAGAAGTTTAGAGCCTTTCTATAGTTCTGAAAACTTAAACACCATTGTGACTGTTATACTGCTTAGACTTCTTTTAGCCAAACTAGAATAGGAAGCTTAGCACTTGAATAGCCCCTAGAGGTGCCTAACACTGGCTCTAGGAAAGAAGTTTAGCAAAAGAGACTCAAAAATCCTAGAGGTGCCCGAAACCGGCTCTAGGAAGCTAACTAGAGGTGCCTAAAACTGGCTCTAGTAAAACTTTAGAGAAATCGAGTCAAAACAAAGAAATCAAAGAAGCATGAAAATGTGCCTTCAAAAAGATAAACTTTGGCATAAAAATTCAAGTTAAGAGTTGAATATTCTAGTGAAACTAAGAGAGTCTTGGCATATAACTGTTCACAAGCATGAACACACTGCACGAGGACTATAGTGAGATTTCGGACAGATCCTAAATTATCCGACAGGTTGCTGCCGTCACAGGGAACGAACGACGGGTAAGGGAAAGTTCACTATTTGAAAGCCAAAACAAAAATATTTCATTTTTTCTTTTAGGTCTTGGTTGCTTGAGGGCAAGCAAAAACTTGAGTTTGGGGGTGTGTTGAGTGTGTAAAAGTTCTATTATTTACACCCTTTTTGACCCATATTTCTGCTGCATTCAAGCATCATTTCATTGCATTTAGGTTAGTTTACAGCAAAACATCACAAATATATTAAAGGCACAGATTCTACTAAAGAATGGCTGATTTTGCAGGTTGCTGCAATAGTAGACGGAGAAAGCAGGTGCGGGACAGAGAAGCAGAAGAGCTGAACTGGATAAGCAGATAAAGAGGACGATGCTGCCATGGTGCTGCCATGACAGCAGAGGACGACAGCAAGTTAGTGGAGAAAAAGCAAAGTGGACCTCGATAGATAGAGAAAATTCTGCTCGTCTGTCGTGTGAAAACCTTATATTTTTCCAAGCCCCGGATCAAAAGATATGTCAAGCCCAAAGCTCAAGAAGAGAAAATCCCAAGAAACAAGGAGGACGGCTGGAAAGTAGATTCCTTGAAGATTAAGTCTTTATTAGAGTCATACTTTTAATTAAAGTTGTAATCCATGTTAACTTAGATAACTTGAGCCCAAAGCTTATATAAGGGCATGTATTTTATGTCACACCCCAAAACCCGGTCTAGTTGAAATTAGGTTCGAAATTTAATTATTCGGGTTAAATCGTAATGGTTTATTATTATTGTTATTAAAAAAAAAGAATATGGCCATGGGACCCACGGCCAACTCCTTCAATTTGAAGGAATTGCCGTGGGCAACTCCCACGTAAGGGACATACATGGCAAAAGCCAAATGAAGGGTGGCAATATGTCACTACGTGGCTAAGCAAGGGAATTTGATTTCCCATTTCATGCCACAATGCAAGAATACGTGGAGAAATTATAGGGTAATTGAGGGGCGGCAATTCAAGTATAAAAGGGGTGTTGCGAAATGAAATGGAATAATGAGGAAGAGGGAAAGTATTCGGGCAGATTGAAGAAAAAGGAGAAATATGTTCGAAGCAAAATATAAGGAAATTGGTAAAAGGAAACAGAAAAATAGTTAGGTGGTTCAGTGTTTGATTGGTTGTCCGATATTTTCGATATAGTAATATCAAATTTCTGCCGACGTCGGGTAAGCTCAAATCCTTAGTTGGTCAAAGTCTCGGTATCGAATTTAATTAGTATCTCTGTATTTATTCGATACTGTCTTATCGATTTTAATTAGTTTTATTAATTATCGTAGTACACGAAGTAGATTCAGAACAACCGTCAAGCCCAAGATATAAAAGTAAAGCACCGGTCTGTCAAGGTGAGTGTAGATGCATTTGTCTCGGGTGACACGGTGTCATCCGATCTTTGTTTCTATGTTCTGATATGTGAGTGTAGTCGGAGTCTCGGGATTAGGCGAGGAGCCTTACCGAATTCATCGTTATTGATTTCGTATGATTTACTAACTATTGAATTAAAGGGGTGTTACATTTGTGGTATCAGAGCTAGAGTTTAGTCGGTTCTGGACTAAACCTATGCATGTTTCTATTGTATGTTATGTTACTTTGCCACCTAGGAGTTATTCTGTTGTGACTTGCCGGCTGATCCGATCTCTTTGTTTATAGATGTCTAACTCTAAGCGAGCTCAAAATGATGAGCATATCGATAACTCCTCCACGCACGGTGGGGAAGTTAGAAGAAGAGAACCTCTGAATCCACAAAACCTCACTGTACAGAATCCTGAACCTGAAATACAACCTGCTCATGCCGAATGTTTTAGAAACATGGCTGATATGTTCAAAATGCTTGTGACTACCTTGAGGACTGAACAACCCTATCAGACCCCTATTTTCTCTGACATAAACACCCGAGCTCCCATTGAAAAGCTTACACAGTATCCGGTCTACACCTTTTCTGGTCAAGATCTAGATAACCCTGAAATCGCGGAGTACTGGCTAGAAAATACTCTGAAGGTGTTAAAGAAGCAGATGAAGTGCCCTGAGGAGCACAAATTAGAGTGTGCCTTAGCCCTGATTTCTGAAGAGGCCCAGAGTTGGTGGGAAACTGTGATTCTCACCGTACCCGAACATAGAGTTACGTGGGACTTTTTCCTTCAGGAGTTCCGTAAGAAATACATTAGTGACCACTATATCGCTGAAAGACGTAAGAGATTTCTCCACTTGACACAAGGAGAAAGACCCGTGGAGTTGTATATTCGAGACTTCTGCAAATATGTGAGGTATGGTTCTGAAATCATACGCACAGAAAAGGAGAAGTGTCGAATGTTTGTGGATGGCCTTCGTGATGAATTACGTCCTCTCTTCGTTGCTTTGGAGATCGATGACTTCCAAACCCTTGTTAATCGAGCCACCGCTACCGAAGCCTCCCAGAAGGCCTACGAAAAGAGGAAGGAGAACCAAGTACAATCTGAAAAGAGACACCGAGATGAAACTTATTCTTATGAATCTTTCAAGAAAGGGAAGTACCAAGATTCGAAACAAAACGTGTATTCTCATCCTTCTCGACAAGAACATTTTGTTAAGCCTCAGCCCATAACTCAGTTCTTTTCTAGTGTTGGCCCTGAAGAAAGCTTTGATGGCTCGAAACAAGAAACAAGACATTCGATTTGTGACTTCTGCCAACACAGGCATCCTAAAGGGCAATGTCGTAGGAAATCGGGAGCTTGCTTTTTTTGCGGTGAAATAGGTCATCTTATTCGAGATTGCTCTAAGAGCAGATCCGCATCTGCAACTGTCAATTCGCCCCCCACTCAATCATTTCGAGGCAAGGGAGTGAGACAAGAATCCTTCGGAAAGCTTGGAGGATCATCTAAGACATCGTACCGACCCGAATCTAAAGCCTCTGCACATATGTACCATATGAAGGGCAAGGAGCAAGAGGATGATCGTCAGTACTCAGGTAAGAAATTCGAGGACGAATTTTTTTTAAGGGGGAGAGAGTTGTCACACCCCAAAACCCGGTCTAGTTGAAATTAGGTTCGAAATTTAATTATTCGGGTTAAATCGTAATGGTTTATTATTATTGTTATTAAAAAAAAAGAATATGGCCATGGGACCCACGGCCAACTCCTTCAATTTGAAGGAATTGCCGTGGGCAACTCCCACGTAAGGGACATACATGGCAAAAGCCAAATGAAGGGTGGCAATATGTCACTACGTGGCTAAGCAAGGGAATTTGATTTCCCATTTCATGCCACAATGCAAGAATACGTGGAGAAATTATAGGGTAATTGAGGGGCGGCAATTCAAGTATAAAAGGGGTGTTGCGAAATGAAATGGAATAATGAGGAAGAGGGAAAGTATTCGGGCAGATTGAAGAAAAAGGAGAAATATGTTCGAAGCAAAATATAAGGAAATTGGTAAAGGGAAACAGAAAAATAGTTAGGTGGTTCAGTGTTTGATTGGTTGTCCGATATTTTCGATATAGTAATATCAAATTTCTGCCGACGTCGGGTAAGCTCAAATCCTTAGTTGGTCAAAGTCTCGGTATCGAATTTAATTAGTATCTCTGTATTTATTCGATACTGTCTTATCGATTTTAATTAGTTTTATTAATTATCGTAGTACACGAAGTAGATTCAGAACAACCGTCAAGCCCAAGATATAAAAGTAAAGCACCGGTCTGTCAAGGTGAGTGTAGATGCATTTGTCTCGGGTGACACGGTGTCATTCGATCTTTGTTTCTATGTTCTGATATGTGAGTGTAGTCGGAGTCTCGGGATTAGGCGAGGAGCCTTACCGAATTCATCGTTATTGATTTCGTATGATTTACTAACTATTGAATTAAAGGGGTGTTACATTTTAACCTAGGGAGAGATCATACCCAATACCCAATAACCGACAACCAAAAACCCCTAGTCGTTTACCCGCCGCCGATATGTTCTAAATTCCCCTAGGGCCACGGGTTGATTTGTAAAGTAGTTGCAAGGGTTGTTTTGTTTAGGAATTTTCAGTTCAATAAAATAAACTTCAAGTTCTCTTATTTTGGTTATTAATATCTTGCAAGAGCATCGGGAGAGCATTGTGAGGTTATCTATTTACTTAGCATCGGGAGAGTTAAGTATACGAAAGAAATAAGAGCGAGTTCTCTAGTTTATAGTTGAACTATCTCGTGCCTAGGGATAGGGCGAGGTTAAGTGGCTAAAGAAGAATTCATACACATCGGTGTTCATCCTTCGATTCACGTCGGGAGGTATCATCAAAGACGTGATCATCGACAGACTTGGACCTAGGGATAGGCCAAGGCAGATCTGTGATTCTTGCCAAACTTGAAAGTACTGAGTTGAGCGTTTGATGCCGCGACGATCAACGGACTGCCGCCGTGACAGGTGCTGCCGCGACGGGTGACGACGACAGAACTGGATTTCCTAAACTCTGCATTATTGAGCAATTCAATACCAGCCCATTCTCTCTATCTTGATATCTTTACTCTTTATTTGCGTTTTCTTTATTATTCTCGTGACAACTTTCTCAAATATTTTCTTTACTTCGTGTAGTGAATTAAGGCGAAGCTATTAGCCCAATCCCTGTGGAGACGATATCCGATACTTCGTATCACTTTACTACTTGCGTCGTGTATACTTGCACTACCATTGCGATAGACTATTTTACACGCAACATTCACGACGCTTATTTTTTACCTGAGTTTGTCGGTGGTCATAGAAAGATTGATCCCCTTTGATGGTTGTTTGCCGATTTAATTTTGTTAGTTTTGTTCACTCACCACTTCTTAAGGATTAAGGATTTCGTTTAGGTCTAGTGTTCAAGGGTTTTAGTATACGAGTTTTGAATTTTTGGTGTGATTAAAATTTAGTATTTAGAGTTTTTAGGTCAAAACCTAAATACTTAATCATATTACCCAAAAATTAAATCATAATCTCTAAATTTTAAATTCTAACTCTTAACCTCGGACAATGCTACATCTACCCACTGGGTCATCTACCCAGCTGATGTGGCATATGAAATAATTAATAATACAATATATTTTTAATATATAATTTTCAAAACAATAAATGTAATGCAATTAATGTATCTTTTAACAATAAACAAATTTTAAGGTTATAAATACAATACAATTAATACATCTCTACACAATTAATACTTTTCAAACCTATAAATTTATTATAATTACTCCCTCCGTCCTATAAATATTGTTTCTTATTGAGTTTTTTTTGTCAAATTTTTCAACTTTGACTCATGGTTATTTAAATTTTATTATTGATAAAAATATGAAAAAAATATATATTTTAAAAAACCTCTAATCATGTGGATTTTAAATATAAATTTTAATTTTATTTATAATATTTAATATAATTAGAGTCAAAGTTCAAAAATTTTGACTTTTAAAAAGTCAATAAGGGACAATATTTAAATGGCAAAAGGAGTAATATTTTATTTTTTTTAATATAATAAGAAGAGTGTAGAACTAGTGTTTTGATATAATAATTTGAAAATGTTTGGACTAATTTGAAAAGAATTTAAAACTTGGTTTTAAGTACAAACAACTTGAATTTATGTTTGAGGTATTTTAAAAGGCTTTTGGCAAGATTTTTCATGCTTTTAAACAGCCAAACTTGTGTTTTCAAAGTGTCCGTACCGATACGGTCCAACCCGTATCGATACCTTTTTTGCCCAGTTTGGTCACTGCCAAAACCCGTATCGAAACAGGCCTGGCCGTTTCGATACGGTGGGGGATTGTTTCGATACGCTTAGTCAGCGTACCGATCCCATTTTAAACACCCCAACGGTCATATTTCCCAACGGTCTTTTAAACGTCATACCGTACCGATACGCCCTCAAGCGTATCGATATGCCTAGGCTGGCAAGAGCCCAACGACTAGTTTCTGATGAAGGCCGTACCGATACGGGTCCAAGCGTATCGATACGGAAGGCTGTAGAACATCATTAATAAAGAGAAATAAAGTCCTGAACGGCTCCAATTCATTCCCAACGACTAGTAACGACTACAAACTCATTAAGAAGTATAAAAGGGACCTTCAAGCATCAAGATATGGTTAATGCTTCAATTGTCAATCAACAAATGATCAAGAATTGTCTTTGTACTTAAATTCTCATTTCCTTGTTTAGACAAACACTAGTGAGCCAAAATTGTCAAATTTGCTCAAGTGTTTTAGGTTTTGGGTGAGAGCTTATTTGTGCAAACAATCACCTATTAGAGGGATTTAAGTTTACTTATCTTTTCTCTTTGTAAAAAGGGTTTGATCAAGGCTTTGGGTGGAAAGCTTGATCGGTGTATAAGGGTTTCCTCCTAAGCCTAGAAAAGGGGACAAATCAATAGTGGATTGATTGGAAATCCTTAGTGGGAAGCTAATGTAGTGGATGTAGACCTTGGTTAGAAGGTTGAACCACTCTAAAATCATTGTGTCATCTATCTTTTAGCTTCCACACCACATCCACCCAAAATTCCACCTCTCCACCACTTGGTGAGCAAGATCGGTTGAAGGAATCGAGCACCTTAAAACTCAACAATTGGTATCAGAGATTGGCTCAATCGAAGAGGATTAACATCTTATTGAGAAGAACCGGCAAGCTCGATCATCATTTCACACAACAGGCTCAATGGCGCAATCCATCGACAAACCGCCCTTCTTTGACGGAACTCACTATGCCTATTGGAAGATAAAGATGAAGTTCTTCATCAAGTCAAGAGACTACAAGCTATGGGACATAGTTGAAGATGGTCCGTTCGTGCCTTAACGAAGTAAAGCGGAGTGGAGTGCCGAGGATCGCAAGAAGATAGAGCTTAATTGCAAAGCCTTGCACATCTTTTTTTGTGCATTTGGCCCAACCATCTATGAGAAGATGTCTTCTTGTGAGAGTGCCAAGGAGGTATGGGACAAGCTTGAAGTCACATACGAGGGAACCGATGAAGTTAAGGAGACCAAGATTGGGCTCCTCACCTTAGAGTATAAGAACTTCAAAATGGATTCGGAAGAGAACATCAAGAAGATGTTTGATAGGTTCTCCACTATCACCAATGGTCTCAAAGGCTATGGAGAAGCGATCTCGAAGGAAAAGCTTGTCCGAAAGCTCATCTACTCATTTCCTGAGTCATGGGACTCAAAGAGGACCGTCATCATCGAAACCAAGAATTTGAAGACCTTGAAGCTTGATGAACTCATGGGGTCACTCCTTACTCATCAAATCATGAAGAAGAACAAAGAAGATGAGAAGAAGAGAGAAGAAATTAGAGCTATGGGAAAGAAGAAGCTCAAGAGGCTTGGCATTAACACCAATGCCATTGCTCTCAAGTCCTCCACTTGCCATCATGTTGATTCAAGTGAAGAGGAGGATGAAGAAGAAGAGATAGTTCATCTCTTCAAGAAGTGTGCCCCGTTCATGAAGAAAGCCTTGAGAAAACTTGAACGAGAATCCATGAAAAAGGAGAGGGCAAACACTTCAAGCCATAAGAAGAAGGCACATATGGCTACTTGGAGTGATGAGGACTCCACCGACGATGAACAAGCCAACCTTTGCCTTATGGCCATCGAAGAAGATTCAAGGGTAACTTCTAATTCATCTACTTCATGTTCTTACTCTTTTGATGAATTACAAGATGCCTACGATGATTTGGTTTTAGAGTTTAAAAATCACATTTTGAAAAACAATAAGTTGATTTCAAAGTTAAAAATTCAAAATGATTTGATTTCTAAAACCAAACTTGAACATGAAGCAAAACTCGAAGAGTTTGAACAAAAATGTTTTGATTTACAAAGTTTGCTTCATAAAGTTCAAGAAGAAAAAGATTTGATTTCCAAAGAACTCGAAAAGAAAAATAATTTTGGAAAATCAAACTTTTATGTAAGACAATCTAGTACCCCTAGATTTGTAAAAGGAAAATATTTTAGAAGTGTTTGGGTCCCAAAAGGACTAACCACTTCAACTAAAAAGTATGAAATTGAAAAATGGATTCCTAAGGAGAATAAATTTTGTGCTACTAACATCTATGGATCCAAAGTAATTTGGATACCAAAAATTACTTGATTGTCTTTTGCTAGGTGTGATGGAGAGTGATCAACAAGTCAAACATTGAGGGGGAGCTCCATGCACACTAAGGAAAAACACTTGAAGAAGGAAGGCTTCACATCCTCCCTTGAGTTCAAGTGTGGTAAATTCTAGTTGCTTTTGTTTTATTTGATTTACTTTTATTTATGTCAACTAGATGATCATATATGTTGGACTAACATTTTTATGATGCTTTGAGTAAGGGGGAGCCATTTCTAAACCAAAAATTCTTATTTGTCATTTTTTTACCTCTATTGTTATTTTGAACTTAAAAGTGTTTAAATTCTTTTTGATATAACAAAAAGGGGGAGAAATGTGGTTTGAAAATTTGAATTTTCAAATAATAAGGGGGAGCTTTAATTGATTTCAAATCTTAATCTCTTATTCACAATTTTAAACTTAAAGGGGGAGAATCCTAAACAATTTTTCAAGTTGATTTTATTATATCAAAAAGGGGGAGATTGTAGAACTAGTGTTTTGATATAATAATTGAAAAATGTTTGGACTAATTTGAAAAGAATTTAAAACTTGGTTTTAAGTCCAAACAACTTGAATTTATGTTTGAGGTATTTTAAAAGGCTTTTGGCAAGATTTTTCATGATTTTAAACAGCCAAACTTGTGTTTTCAAAGTGTTCGTACCGATACAGTCCAACCTATATCGATATCTTTTTTGCCCAGTTTGGTCACTGCCAAAACTCGTATTGAAACAGGCTTGGCCGTTTCGATGCGGTGAGGGATCGTATCGATACGCTTAGTCAGCGTATCGATCCCATTTTAACAACCCCAACGGTCTTTTAAACGTCATACCGTACCGATACGCCATCAAGCGTATCGATACGCCTAGGCTGGCAAGAGCCCAATGGCTAGTTTCTGATGAAGGCCGTACCGATACGGGTCCAAGCGTATCGATACGGAAGGCTGCAGAACAACATTAATAAAGGGAAATAAAGTCCTCAACGGCTCCAATTCATCCCCAACGGCTAGTAACGACTACAAACTCATTAAGGAGTATAAAAGGGACCTCCAAGCATCAAGATATGGTTAATTCTTCAATTGTCAATCAACAAATGATCAAGAATTGTCTTTGTACTTAAATTGTCATTTCCTTGTTTAGACAAACACTAGTGAGCCAAAATTGTCAAATTTGCTCAAGTGTTTTAGGTTTTGGGTGAGAGCTTATTTGTGCAAACAATCACCTATTAGAGGGATTTAAGTTTGCTTATCTTTTCTCTTTGTAAAGAGGGTTTGATCAAGGCTTTGGGTAGAAAGCTTGATCGGTGTATAAGGGTTTCCTCCTAAGCCTAGAAAAGGGGACGAATCAATAGTGGATTGATTGGAAATCCTTAGTGGGAAGCTAAGGTAGTGGATGTAGACCTTGGTTAGAAGGTTGAACCACTCAAAAATCATTGTGTCATCTATCTTTTAGCTTCCACACCACATCCACCTAAAATTCCACCTCTCCACCACTTGGTGAGCAAGATCGGTTGAAGAAATCGAGCACCTTAAAACTCAACAAAGAGAAATTAAGCTAACTCAAATATATTTTAGTCAGTCATAATATCATGATGCAGTTCCTTTAAAATCCCAGCATCTTACTATTTTTTCAATTAATTAAATTATAACCCTTAACCTCTACACTTAAACCCCTAAATTTTATAGAATCGAAATTCTAAATACTAAAATTAATATGCTTATAGATATTTTCTCATAATTCAATTGCCATCTATTAAAAAAGTGAAAAGAGGGGGGAGCGCAACGCGCTCCACGCGCCCTCAATTTTCTCCCACCCAAAGTTCCCGAGCCTCAGGCGTTTGACTTCGATCTTCTATTCCGCTTTGTTGTTTGGCCGTCGAGCACGGGTGGCGTCATCCCTGTCGTTGGTCAACAAATTGCCGAATTGCTAGGGGACGGTGACGATTGGTGGTTTGCTCAGTGGAGCCAAGGCGGTTGAAAAAAGGGGTGGTCGCGTCACGAGATGGTTGTTTCTTTATTCCTGTGAGTAGTCTGTCTCTGGTGACTTGACCTGCCGAAGCTCCTAGGTGCTTTCTCGGTTGTCGGTGTTAACCCTGGCTCCCCACTACCATCGGTAATGGTTGCTTCTATTTTTTTCTTCCCCCTTGGCGACATCCATCTCTTTGGTTTGCTTTCCCCTCCCCTCGTCTCTCCCATCTCCTTGTGACTCTCTAACTTTCTGTGCAGATTTTCAGTTTCTTTATATGGTGTTTCTTGTGTTTTGGATTTCCTTTATGCTGGCGTTGTTTCTATATGAATTTAAGGGATTTGTTTAGGTCTTTTAAGTATATCGTTCATGGCATGCGTTGGGATTGACAAATTACCTTTGGTTGATGATTCTGTTTTTGCTTGCTTACTCTGTCTGGTCGGTCTTGTCTTTGATTGTTCTCGACGGTCCCTTGCTGGAGCTGATCGTGGTGATTGTGGTGTAAATGGTTCCTTTGGACATTGGTTGATCGGGGTTTTGCCTGGTTTTTTCAAGGTCCCAAACTCTTGTTCGGCCTGGGGAAAAATCTGGTCATTATTTGCGGGATTTGAATCCGCCTGGCTAAGGGGTGTATGCTCTTCCGGCCTTTGCTTATTAGCTACGGGGTTGTGTGGTTCGCGGTTTTTTCTAGTCAAATTCATGTCTATTCTTGCATGGAACGTCTGTAGTTTGGGAAACCGATAAACGGTAAGAGCTCTCTGAAATTCTGTGGACAAGAATAGACCGGACATTATTTTTCTCAGTGAAACGAAGCAGAAGAAGAGATATCTGGAAAAAATCAGGATGAAGATGAAACTAAGCTCCTCGTTCTATGTGGAGCCAAGTGGTTTAGCGGGTGGGCTTGCCATCTGGTGGAATGAAGATGTTACTATTACTATTCTCAATCATACCAAAAAATTTATTGACACAAACGTGGTATTTCAAAATGGAGAAGAATGGCTAAGAACCTTTATTTATGGTCCCCCGTACAGAGAAGAAAGGCAAGTGTTCTAGGAGAGTCTTTCCAATCTCAGGAAATCCAATAATGTCAAGTGGATCATTATAAGGGACTCCAATACGGTTCTCAGACAAGAGGAGAAGGAGGGTGGAAACCCAGTGAATCCAGAGGAGGCAAAATTCTTAAATGATCTTATTAATTCCACGGGTCTTATTGAAATGCCAATTAAGGGCGGTCACTTTACCTGGTTCAATCAGAGAAGTGATGAGAATTCTATCCTTGAAAAACTCGATCGTATCTTGTGCTCCGTAGAGTGGAGTTGTAACCCCCTTAGCCCGGCCTAGACGCTTGACCCGAACTACGAAGATTACACGGGGAAAACCAAAGTCAACCCGAAATTCAACCTTGATTAACGGCCCTTTTTTCTTTTTAATCTTTACTAGATGCACATTAAGCCTATGTGATCACTCAAGAATCATGGAAGAGAAAGGCGCAGGGATCGGAAATCATTTAGAGACTCAATTGCATAAATTACACGTTTAGGGACCAAAATGTAATTTTTAGAAATTATAAAGACTTTGCAGATTTTAGGTTTACCAATATGTAATTAGTCATGTTACATGCTCCTCTGTCAAATTTCAGCTTAAAATGACATCACAAGCTCAAGCAATTGCGTCCACAACATTCAGGACTAAAATGTAAATCATAGAAACTTAAAACAATTCAAAATCAACAACCAACGGTCATCCGTTTCGGAACACCAATCCCTCGTACCGAAACGCCGTATCGAAACGGTGTTGACTGTTTCGGTACTCGGGTGTGTTCCGAGACCGTTATCGAAACAGGCCTCGCTAGTAGCCAAATTGTTTCAAAACAACTTCAACCGTTCCGAAACACTATGGCCATTACAGACCCCCGTTTCGAAACAATTGAGGGTGTTTCGATACACTTTGCCCAGTGACAGAAGAAATTGCTGGTTTTTCACCTTTTAAACTATTCAAACATGCTTCAAAGAGCATCAAATCATACCAACAACTCATTTTTATACTAAGGAACATACTTATGACCCTTAAGACCCTTAAGCTAGAGCATGGCATCAAACACGAAAACATTCAATCTAGAGGCATGCTACCTAGTGACAAATCCAAATATGAGCTCTCAAACCTCAAACCAATCAATAGGACCATTTACAGCTCATAAATGCCACCACAAACATGCCACAAACTTAGAGAATTCAAAACACATCTCCCAAATACAACCTTGAAGTCCCATTGCCAATATCAAAACTAAAGTGTATAAAAACATCACCATACATGAGCTTTGCGCTTCCTTGGATGTTCTTAACCTTCTTGCTGCCCAAGACACCTCAATTATTTGCATTATTGGTAAAAGAGAGCGTAAGCACATTAGCTTAGTGAGGCATGCTCTAAAGAAAATCAACATAATAATGCATTATTCAAAACACTTACTCAAAAGCTTTTTCAACAACATGCTCATTCTATCTCATGCTTGAAAACCACTTCAAATCAACTCTTCATTGAAAACACATGTACCTCAATTCTATCTCATGCATTTAAACCAATGCAAATCTCATGGCAAAGTCATACACATGCTTGTTAAAACCAAAGCAATTCATATACAAATCTCATATGCATTTCTCATAGCATAAATTATCTCATCATTAGGTACATGTGATTCAAAAGCATTTTCATATATTATATTGGCATTTCACATCTCATTACTACACGGATATGCGGACATCATTCTCAAACCACTAGACGCTTCCGGAGGAATCGCACATCACCGTACTCACTTGTCTAGTAACATAATTTCCGGTGGAATCTAACATCACCGTACTCACATGGCGGAATCTCTCATCGCCACAAAGCTTGGGTATTTCACCAAGTCCTACCCGATGGAATGCCCATCATCGGTCTCTCCCTTTGGATTAAACCAAAGAGCACGTACGAATTTTTAGTTTATAGTGCACTCTCATCCTATTGATCGATCAATTATATCCGGTAAGTATCTCATCTTTTATGCCAATATATTATGTTAAAACATCATCTCACCTACTATTTTTTATGCAACATTTCTCAAATCTTTCTCATCTCATTTCAAAACCATAACATTTGCCATGCTTTAAAACAAAAGCTCAAAACTCAACAATGCAACATGTTATTTTATGAAATCATTTCAAGCATCATCCCATGCTACAATTCATGCATAAAAACAGTAGGAATTTATCTATCTCAAACCATGAGCATGTAAAAGCATTTTAGGGGCAACCACCACCACATATAAGAGAGCAATCTAGCCAATACTTACTTCCGGACTTAGGAAGGTGTTTCAAACCTTTCCTAAATCCTTAAACCTTGTTTCTTTGTCCCTCAAGGACTTCTAAACCATTCGCACTCACCGATTACGTTTTGCTTTCTCGTCGAAACGCTATCTAAGCTCCCGGATAAACACCAAAGGCGTCCGAAGATGTCTCCTCTGATTATAACACATAAGAGCAGAGGATTAATGCATCATCATGCATTGAAATCATCAGCCACACACCTAAACTCGCTGCTCTACCCAAGAACCTCATTTCGGCTACCAAACACAACCGAAAACATCTCCAAACTCTTCCCAAACAAAGCCCAGCCAAGATCTAACACTTCTAAACATTTCTAAACATCAATCAACATAAAAAACCACCACAACCTCGTCCTTATACCTCCAGCTATGACAGAACACCAAAACCACCCCAAAAACCACCATTCTAGCATACAAAACTTAGGGATCCAAGCCTATTCGGGATTTTTTTAATAAAACCTCATTTATAACATCAATTAACATCCAAAATACATTAGAAAACAACCTCAAAACAGAGCCTAACCATCAACCACTAAAATCATCAAGATCTCTCCAAAAACCTTGAGTTTTAATACAATTTCTTGTTTCTAACATTAAAGCAACTCAAAAATCATTAACAAAGGATTGATAACTTGGGAATTTCAGTAAAGAACTGATCATTAGAGGAGAAGGACGAAGCTTACCTCTAATGGTTGATTTCTCCTTGAATTGGGCAAGTTTTCTTGAAAATCCAATGTGAAAACAAGAGTATTTGATGAGGAAATGATTAGGAATCAAAAGGAGATTGAAATATCATCAAAATGAATGAAAGTCAAAGGCTAATTGATGGAGAAAATGTGTTTGGCTGAAAAGAAATTGAGAGAAAATGAAATGAGAGAAAATTGATAAGAGGTAGTTATGAAAAGTCAAAGATAGTTTTCCTTTTAATTAATCTTTATTTCCTTTAATTAAAACATTATTAAAATCACCCAAAATAAGGAGAAATCTGATTAAATACATTTTGGTAAAATTAGCTCCATAAAGATTCAAAGTTTCAATCCTTTACAAAATAGTCACTATTTAACTTTTGCAAAAACTACGATTTGGTCACTACACCGAAATGTAGTATTTCCAAACCTTATTTTGTAAAATTGATTTCACCATAATCATTCATATAATAAATGAGGATTTTTATATATTTTTCCATATTTTTAAAGCATCCCGAACTAGGTGTTCCTTAAACCTCCCTTTAAGATTCGAACCGTTCTCGACCGGTCCGATTCGAACTCTAAAAAATATAGGCCCAAATTTGGGGCGTTACAACTCTCCCCTTCTTAAGAAATTTCGTCCTCGAAATTTACCTGGAGGAAAAAGTTAAGGAAATTGCTTCTTCATGTCTTTTTTTCTTTCCCACGTGGCTTCCTCAACACCACGATGTCTCCACAACACCTTGACCAGCTCAATGGTCTTACCACGGAGAACCTTACTGTCTGAATCCAAAATCTCAACAGGTTCCTCTTCATATGTCAAATCCGGATTCAACTCAACTTCCTCCACAGGCATAACATGCGAAGGATCCGATCTATACCTCCGAAGCATGGATACATGAAACACATTATGTATCTTTTCTAACTCTTGTAGTAGCCTCAGCTTATAAGCAACATGACCCACACGTTCTATCACCTCGTATGGTTCAATATATCTTGGGCTCAACTTGCCCTTCCGGCCAAATCTCATCACCTTCTTCCAAGGTGAAACTTTCAAGAACACGCTGTCACCCACCGCAAATTCTATCTCCTTACGCTTCAAATCCGCGTAAGACTTTTGCCGATCCGATGCTGCCTTCAACCGCTCACAAATGAGCTTCACCTTCTCGGTGGTTCCTTTCAACAGAGCCGGCATCGAAACCTACTTTTGTCTCGTTTCAGCCCAACAAAGAGGAGTTCTGCACTTCCTCCCGTACAAAGCTTCATAAGGTGCCATTTGAATACTTGCCTGGTAATTGTTATTATAAGAAAACTCCACCAAAGGCATGTGCTTCTCCCAAGAACCTTGAAACTCAATAACACGGCACCTCAACATATCCTCAAGCACTTGAATAACACGCTCCGACTGTCCATCCGTCTGCGGATGATAAGAAGTACTGAAATTTAGCCGCGTACCCAAAGCTTGATGCAAACACTCCCAAAACCTTGCAGTGAACCTCGGATCACTATCCGACACTATAGATTTTGGTACGCCGTGCAAACGTACAATCTCAGCAATGTACAACTCTGCAAGCTTATCCAAGGTGTACGTAGTATGCACAGGTAAGAAATGCGCACACTTTGTAAGGTGATCCACAATCACCCAAACAGAATTCTTCTTTGATGGCGACAGAGGCAAACCAGACACAAAGTCCATGGTGACCCTCTTCTATTTCCATTCAGGGATCATTAACGGCTACAACAATCCTGAAGGAAACTGATGCTCAGCCTTAACCCATTGACAAACCATACACTTGCTCACATACTCAGTGACATCTTTCTTCAAACCCACCCAATAGTACTCATCCTTCATATCACGATACATCTTTATACTACCAGGGTGCATAGCAAAAGGACTACTATGAGCTTCGGTCAGATGCGCCTCAACTCAACATCATTCGGCACCACTATCCGACTCCCAAAACATAGAACACTATCATCATTAAAACAAAAATCTGATGGCCTATCTTCAACAATATCCTGAACATGTGGCACCAAAGAATCATCCAACAATTGCTTATCCTTATTCAACTGATTAGAGATGGTTTCACTTGCAATTCAGCAACAAGACCACCATCTCGCGATATACTCAAGCTAGCGAACATCGCTCTTAACTCCACCGCTACTTTCCTGCTCAAAGCATTGGCCACAACATTGGCCTTCCCCATATGATACTCGATCGTTAGATCGTTATCCTTAAGCAACTCCACCCATCGCCGTTACCTAAGATTCAACTCTTTATGAGACATCATATACTTCAAACTCTTGTGATCCGTGTACACAATACATTTCTCACCATAAAGATAATGTCTCCAGATCTTTAGAGCAAAAACCACTACAGCCAACTCAATATCATGCGTAGGATAATTACGCTCATGCACTTTCAGATGTCGCGATGCATAAGCCACCACCTTACCCTCTTGCATTAACACACACCCCAAACCAACATAGGATGTGTCACTATACACCACAAACTCTTTCCCTGATTCAGGTTGAACCAAGATAGGAGCTTGCGTCAAAGCTGCTTTTAGCTTCTCGAAAGCTTGATGCCTCACTTCCGTCCACTCATACTTCACATCCTTTTGCAACAACTTCATAAACGGGGCAGCAATCTTAGAAAATCAATCCACAAACCTCATGTAGTATCCTGCCAACCCAAGGAAAACAACTTCCTTAAGCCAAAACTCACATTTGCTCAGCTTAGCATAAAGTTGATTTTCCAACAGCGCTTGCAAAACAATTCTCAGATGACCTTCATGCTCCTCCTCAGTATGAGAGTACACAAGGATATCGTCGATGAACACCACAACGAACTTTTCCAGGAATTCATGGAACACCCTGTTCATCATGTCCATGAAAGCAGCAAGAGCATTCGTCAACCCAAACGGCATCACAAGGAACTCATAATTCCCATACCTCGTTCTAAAGGTTGTTTATGGCACATCCACATCCTTCACCTTTAACTGATAGTACCCTGACCTCAAATCAATCTTGGAGAACACAGCCGCTCCTCGAAACTGATCAAAAAGATCATCAATCCTTGGCAAAGGATACTTGTTCTTGATGGTCAACTTATTCAGCTGACGATAATCGATGCACATTCTCATCATGCCATCTTTCTTTTTCAAAAACAAGATCGGTGCACCCCAAGGTGACACACTAGGCCGAATGAAGCCACGGTCAAGCAACTCCTGGAGTTGCGTCTTCAATTCTTTCAACTTTTTGGGTGTCATGCGATAGAGAGCAATGGACACCAGAGTTGTGTTCTCATACAACTCAATTCCAAATTCAAACTCTCGACTAGGCGGCAAACCAGGTAATTCCTCCGGAAACACTCCAAGGAACTCACACACGGTCCTTATATCCTAAACGCGCACCTCCTTTGAACTAGGATTCATAACAAAGGCTAGGTAAGCCTCACATCATTGACGCAACATCCAGCTTGCTTCCAGCGTAGACACCACATTAGCTAGAAAGTTCACATTTTCTCCCACCACCACCACCTCATAATCATCCGCAAGTTTCAACGAAACTCGCTTGCTTTCGAAATCCACAACAGCTATATGCTCAACAAGCCAATCCATGCTAAGGATTACATCAAAACCATAGAATGGCAATTCCATAAGATCAACAAGAAACACGTGATCTTGCACCTTTAAGGGGCATCTCCTATACAACTTTCTTGTTACAACTGTCTCACCAAAGGAACTAATCACACGCATACCTACATCCAAAGACTCAAGAGGCAAACCAAGCATTTGATCATGTTCACGCAATATATACGAGTGTGTAGATCCAGAATCAATCAAGAAAGTAATGACAAGGATTGCAAAGTAAAGGTACCTGCGATCACGTCCGTGTCATTCCTTCCCTCACGATGGGCATACACTCGAGCCTGACCACCACCCTCAGGTTGGACAGCCACCACATGCGCAACATTCCTTCCACCCTCATCTCTATGCTGAAAATTACCACGTCCGCGCCCACGACCTCTATATGGCTCAACTGCTCTCACCGGAGCCTGTCCCTCTCTTAGCGGCTGAGGACAATCTTTCTTCATATGCCCCAGGTTACCACAATTCCAGCATGTCCCAAGGTTACCCCAACACTCACAAGCGTGTCTCCTACCACACCGGCTACACTCAGGAGTCCTCAAGAAGGCAATAGGTCCTTGCTGACCTCTACCAGGGTTACCACCCCCTCGTCTAGCATCAAAACACGACTTCCTATCCTTATGTCTCTTGTTGCGATCTCTACCATAATCGCGTTCTGCAGCTCGCTTCCCCGAGCCAAGATTCAATTCAATGTCCTTGGCTCTAGTGACCAAGACATCAAAATTTGTGTAATCGCCCGCAAACATATAGTTTTTCACGTCCACTACCAGCCCATAATGGAAACGTTCGCACCTTTCCCTCTCCCTAGGAATTAGCTCAGGTGCATACTGGCTAAGGCGAACAAACTGAATCTCATATTCAGCCACAGACATGCTCCCTTGCACAAGAGACATAAACTCCCTCTTCTTCTCGTCAAGGTAGCGAACCCCCAAATACTTTCGCTTGAACGTATTCAAAAAGAATGTCCAAGTCACATCATCATCCTTCATGCTAGAGATAGTGGTCGTCCACCACGTGTATGAATCACCATGCAGTAGTGACACAATGCATCCCAGCTTTTGAACATTATTGCAGTTTAGCTGTCCAAGAATCCTCTTGGTGCTCTCCAACCAGGACTCAGAACCTTCTGGTGTCAAACCTCTAAACTCAGTCCCTCCTAGACTGCGGAGACGCTCCAACGGCAATCTCACATTAGCACCATCCTGAGGTGCAGCTTCATGAGCTCCAGCTACTGCTGCCTGGAAATCTCCAGCAATAGCATGTATCAGCACGGTCATATCAGGAGCAGCTTGCCCCTGACCTCCCTCGGGTCCAGCAACCCCAGCACCAACTCTCGCAGCACCAGCCCCGGCTCCACCACCACCAGGTGGTCCACCAGGGGGAGGGGGAGGTAAATCATCAGCATTCTCTATGTTCTCATTCTCATCCATGGAACGAGTATTGATTCTCAGCTCTCTATGTGGCCCCATAATAAAAACAATGCACTGACAAAAATGCAACAAACACAATTAGGCATAATAAGGTAAGCAATACAAGTACTCAAGCTCATTTTTGAAACCATTTCTTCTCATTAGTAATGATATGGAAATGGGATCCCCAACCACACTCCAAACATAGCATAAAATCACAAATTTCATCTCAATTGAAATATACATCAATGTTCATACATCATACTTTCACCAAAAAATCATAATCATACATAACCACATACAAAAACCACATACCAAACCCCAATTATTCGATAACCTGGCTCTGATACCAACAAATGTAACCCCCTTAGCCCGGCCTAGATGCTTGACCCGAAATACGAAGATTACACGGGGAAAACCAAAGTCAACCCGAAAGTCAACCTTGATTAACGACCCTTTTTCTTTTTAATCTTTACTAGATGCACATTAAGCCTATGTGATCACTCAAGAATCATGGAAGAGAAAGTCATAGCGATCAGAAATCATTTAGGGACTCAATTGCATAAATTACACATTTAAGGACCAAAATGTAATTTTTAGAAATTATAAAGACTTTGCATATTTTAGGTTTACCAATATGTAATTAGTCATGTTACATGCTCATCTGTCAAATTTCAGCTTAAAAAGACATCCCAAGCTCAAGCAATTGCATCCACAACATTAAAGACTAAAATGTAAATCATATAAACTTAAAACAATTCAAAATCAACAACCAACGGTCATCCGTTTCGAAACACCAATCCCTCGTACCAAAACGCCGTATCGAAACAATGTTGACCGTTTCGGTACTCGAGTGTGTTCCGAGACCAGTATCGAAACAGGCCTCACCAGTAGCCAAATTGTTTCAAAACAGCTTCAACCGTTCCGAAACATTATGGCCATTACAGACCCCCGTTTCGAAACAGTTGAGGGTGTTTCGATACACTTTGCCCAGTGACAGCAGAAATTGCTGGTTTTTCACCTTTTAAACTATTCAAACATGCTTCAAAGAGCATCAAATCATACCAACAACTCATTTTGATACTAAGGAACATACTTATGACCCTTAAGACCCTTAAGCTAGAGCATGGCATCAAACACGAAAACATTCAATCTAGAGGCATGCTACCTAGTCACAAATCCAAATATGAGCTCTCAAACCTCAAACCAATCAATAGGACCATTTACAACTCATAAATGCAACCACAAACATGCCACAAACTTAGGGAGTTCAAAACACATCTCCCAAATACAACATTGAAGTCTCATTGCCAATATCAAAACTAAAATGTATAAAAAACATCACCATACATGAGCTTTGCACTTCCTTGGATGTTCTTAACCTTCTTGCTGCCCAAGACACCTCAATTTTCTGCCCCGGCCTCGCCTCCTACTCCTGGTGGAGGAGGTGGTGGTGGTGAAGGTGGTGGAGGAGCTCCAACTCCAACCACAGGCTCTCCCACTTGAGCCTCAACTTTAACTACTGGCTCAACTCCTGGAGCCACTGCCCGTGGTTCCGATCGAACCATCCTAGGCCTCCCACGTGGTCTCATGATACAGCTAGCAAGATAGTAACTACAACAAGCAAACATATAAGGATTACGTTAGCAAAAGCAAGGGTCCAATCGTGCTCAAGTACTTCCTTTACAAAAACCTTTTTAAATTAAGTAATAGTAGCAATGGGCACTCGACTCTACACCAAAAGCAACAATTCATGCTCCAAATCACCATACAAATAATCAAACAACGAGATTTCATGGCAAAGCATACATCAAGCAATATAATTACTTAACACATCAAGCTTACCTCACTTACCTGCCCAAGGTCTCGGTAACCTCAGGCTCTGATACCAACAAATGTAACCCCCTCGTCCCGGTCTAGCCGGATGACCAGTCCGAGTAGGCCATACGGGGAAAACCGAACCGAAACCCGTTAAGGTTCCCCCTCGGTTAGCGACCCTAAATTTTTTTTTCATTTAAATTACATCTTAACTAGAGGCATGATTGATTCTTAAGTGATCTCTACAGCGGAAACACGACTCCCGGGAGGCCCTACAGCAAAACAGACCTAACCCAAGCATTAGGGCCCTTTAGAGATGCCTAAAAACCCACTTTCAGGCTTGTGTTTCGAAACTGGTACTGCCCGTTTCGAAACACGGGCTCCAGGTAAAAAGCAAGTCACCCGTACCGAAACGGCTCCACCCCGTTTCGGAACAGGGCAATGAATTTGCCTTGACGTTTCGAAACTTGTTTCGAAACATGTATGGACAGTAGCAAAAACGTTCCGATACTTGTTTCGAAACAGGGGCTCACAGTAGCCAAACCGTACCGAAACGAGTTCCGATACGGGGGGGGCTAGAACCACGCCCGTTTCGAAACAGCTCCAACCGTTTCGAAACGCATACTGTGTTTATCTTGAACCCCTTTAATTTGTGTTTATCTTGGGCTTATTAGGGCTATTATGTAATTAAATAAAAAAAGAAAATTAAAAAGGAAAAATATATATACGCATATATATATATATATATATATATAACACTACCCTTATTACCTTATGTTATTATTTATCATATTATCATCTATTTGAAAAAAGAAAAAACCCTAAACACTACTAATATATTATGTTTAATACTATCTTGTTATAGCATTCTTTTATTGGTTTGCCCATGTTATTGTCGTTATTTAGTGGTATTTAGTAGTGTTGCTGCTTATCTATTAGTATTAGTATTATTATTGTATATTATTATAATATAACTTCTTATTTATCTCCATCACTGCTATTTGTTGCATTTTTTATGCATTATTATTATTATTTTTATTATACATTATCGGATATTATTATTACTAGTATATTATTATTATTATTATTATTTTCGGATATTATCATAAAATAAATAAATAAATAAAGCCCAACAATTTATAAATAAACAGTCCGTTACATTTGGATTAAATAAAATACAAGCACATACATTCTCAGCCCAATCAAACAGAAACCCTAAGCTAACCCTAATTATATGGTTTCTTTTTCTGCAGCCGCCACAAGCCTCAGCCGTCAGATCTGCCCAGATCTGACGGTCGAGATTGGATCTCAGACGAAACCCTAGGGAGAGCCCCATCTTTGCCCCAGCGCCGCGAGTTCCCCACAGCCGTCGTATCGAAGGCTTGATAAAGGGCCCAGATCAGCTCAAGTCAAAACCCTAAGGAGGGTGCATGCCCCTCATCTCGCGCCGCACAACGTCGGCCGTTGGATCAAATTGATCTAACGGTCCCGGTTCGATGCGGAAACCTCCAGAAGCCCCACGGCCCACGCGCGACCCTTCGTTGCTCGACGCGCCCGTGCCGTCTGCCGTGACCAGCAATGCCCCTCCCGTTCCGGTAGCTCCCGACATGCACAGAAGAAAAGCAGAAAATCAGAATACCCGAAGTAGCAAGAAAAACAAAAAAAATGAAAGTGCACAAAGTCAACTAGACAAAAACAGAGAGCAGAACAGAGAGAAAAAAGAGAGAGTATTGCATGTAATATTTTCGGATATAAATCCGAACCAAAAATCCATTGTAACGATGGAAAAAATTTCAGAGAAATAACAACAAAATCACCTTCTGAGGTATCCTTTCCTTTGTTTTCTCGTTGCATGCAAACCAAACATTCAAAAAAACAAAAGGTTAAAGTTTTTTTACCTTCACGGGTGTCGATTCGTTGCCTATTTGTCTCCTCACGCCGGCGATAAGCTCTTTGGTCTCCTCCGAGACCATATCAGGTGAGCCGTCGAACAGATGGGTGAAGCTTCCATTTTCTAAATCAAAAACCCCAAGTAGCTTCCTGACTAGTTTTTTCGAAAGAGTGGTGGATTGTCTTTTGTTTTAGGGTTTTTATAAAAAAAAGAGGGATGTTTGTTTCTCTCCGGCGTCAGGTTTGCGGTGACCGGTGAAGGTTTCCGGTCCCGTTTGAGTGAGGAGAGGAGCTTTTGGGTTTCGGGTTCGAGAAAATGAAATGGCAAATGGGGTATAAAATTTTTTAGGGCCTTTTTATAGAGTTTTAATCTTTTAAAAATGGGCTAATCCCTCTTTGGTCCCTCCGCATTTTGAAAATATCCTCGTAAGGGTCTCCGTGTTTTTAAACCCTACCCGTGGTCCCTCGAGTTTGTTTAGATTTTTTAATTTCGTCCCCTAATCTGCTTCAGTCGACACCGAATGGTTTAATAACCATTTCGGTCCCTACAGATTTCAGCGTCTTTTAAAATTGGTCCTTGTTTTGACGATTTAACAATTTTTTTATGGTTTATTTCCCCTATCAGTCCTTGGGGTCCGTCCCGAGTTCTATTTTAACCCCTTTTCAATGTGGTGTTTCCCTTATTTCATGCATCTTAATTTTTCGTCTCGTGTTTATGCTTACTTAATTTCAGTCCGTGTTTTATTCTATATGTTTTGCACATGCTTGGTTAATAATATGCGAGTAATGTGATATGTAATCATATATTATATGTTATGGTTTAGCATGTGGATTATGATTTATAGCGTTGTGGAATAGAATACATGCATATTTGCTTAATTTACGTTTCCCGCCTTTACTTTATGTTTATTTATCTATTTTATGTTCCGCTTATTATCTAAGTTGCATTTCAGTTTATAAATTGCAATGCAAGCGTCTTTTTATTCGGGAACGAACGAGGCCAGTACCAGTCGTAGTGGTGGTGGTTCGGACGTTCCTTCTCGAATATTAAGACCTTTAAAATTCACTCGCTCGTATAACCAAATTTTGATACGATTCGTCACTTTAATTCGCAAAATTTAGTATTAATTAAGCGGTAATGTTTTTGGTACCGATTTCCGGGCACGACGGGGGTGCTCATCCTTCCCCGCGTGTAACCGACTCCCGAACCCATTTTCAAAAGAAAAATCTCTGGTTTTATTTCGGTGTCCGGTCTACCATTTTAAATGGACGGTGGCGACTCCTCTATTTTTTCATAAATTCGACTAATTTTTCAAAAACCCATTTAAAACCCGGTTCGTCCAAGCGACATATGAGGCACTTATGTATTTTTCTGAATTTTTTTTAGTCGCAACAGATGGCGACTCCGCTGGGGACAAATTTTTGTTTTCAAAAACAAAAAGAGAGTCAAGCCAAAAAAAAACTTTACCGCTCAATTAATATTAGAAGTTGCAAATTAAAGTGACTGAGTCGATCGATATTTGTTTATAAGTGCAAGTTTATTTTAAACGCATTTAAAATTGGCATTTAAACCCGTTCGTTTAAGTGGGGGGGAAACGCTAGTGCTTTCATGGGGATATCGTTCCTCCGTGTAGGCCTAGTAAGTACCTTCGGGGCTCGAATACCCTATATCTTCGTGAGAATATCGTTTCTCCGTGCAGATATAGCTAAAGGGTCCCCTCGAATTGAACACGGTTGAGAGGAGCCTATAATGGGTGATGACCGGGGGCCTTGCTACCCTTAGAAGGGGACATCAAGGACAATTCGAGTACCTCTTAGAACCAAAATTGCATTTAGAGAACTAGAAAGCCCACCCCTTTTAGAGCCATGCGGACAGCCTAGGTTCATTAGACGGGATAAATAGGGTTGCTTGCTTTTCATGCTTGCCTTTTTATCATGTTTATCTAACACTAATGATTATTCTTAAGATCTTTTTGCATTTATTCTCGCATGCATATCATGACATAAAGGTGTTGAGTCAAGGTGGTTTTACCCGATCAAGGGCTATCATTGTGGACGGGAGGTTGCTAAAAAAAGATGTTGTCAATTAGCAAGTCCGATATTGGTCAAAGGTGAATAAAAAAGGATAAGGGAACAGCTTACCGAGCGAACACACAGTGGAAGATCTAATACCTACCATTGAAGAAAGCACAACCCTTCTCCATCCCAGGGAAGTCGAAAGAGCATGGATTAGGTCAATGGGTTGATTCAGCTTCGAGGAAATAGCTTGTTTTCCGAGACTTGATACCAGTAGTTTTAGAGGGCCTTGAATTGCTAGAGAAGAAAGCAAATCCGGCCCTGGCATTTTTGCCGAAGTTTTCATTTCCTTGAACATGATTCGGGGGCAAGAAGAGTACCCGTAGGACTTTTGCTATGACTATCTTGTAACGAGGATCCTCCTTTACATTCAAATGAAAGTTAACCTAAGGGGAATCACCTATATGACCAACACCTTTGGCTTGCATACATTTGTATCATTTGTTTCATCTATCATTTCAAAGCAGCATTAAAATTGTCAGCCATGCACCCATCTCATGAGCATGAATATGTTGATTCGAGTTCATAATACATCCATACTTGAAACTTTCTTAAGGCATTTCATCATTACTAATCGGGGAGAACACTCATCCGAGAGAGATAAAGAGAGATAAAGAGAGAGAGAGAGAGAGAGAGAGAGAGAGAGAGGAAAGAATGGACAAGAGAACGGTTTCTAGCCAGTACAGCTTCAGAAGCATGAATGACCTAGTGGTTAGGTTGGATAAGCTCAAACAGCTTCAAGAACATTTGTTTCAGAAACAAAAGGAGATAATATTGTATACGAGGAAAATAGATCATTTACAAAAATCCAATTTCCATGATTGGTGAAAACTGATTGTACCCAGGGAAAAGTACAACTAGCTCGGAGCAAACGGCTACTGGTGAAGGCATTCCAAATCCGTTAATCATTGTGCATTTGGGAAAAATGCAAGTCTTGGTTCAAGAAAAGTGAATTGGAGACATTACATCGCTTCATGAAAGAAGAAGCGATGTTTGAGCAAGTCCGACAGAAATGTTGGCACAACGTGCTTAAACGCGGTAAAGTTTAAGACAATGGATAATTCAAATGTCCATCGAAAATCCATTTTTACGAATGGTCGAAAGGAAATAAATCCTTTTCAAAAATCCAATTCTCATTATTGGTGAAAATTGATTGTACCCAGGGGAATGGTACAACTAGCCCGGAGCAAACGGCTACCGGTAAAGGCAATTCAAATCCGTTAGTCCCTGTGCATTTGGGAAAAATGCAAGTCTCGATTTCAAGAAAAATGAATTGGAGACATTACATCGCTTCATGAAAAAAGAAGCGATGTTTGGGCAAGTCCGACAAAAATGTTGGCACAACGTGCTTAAATACGGTGAAGTTTAAGACAATGGATAATTCAAATGTCCATCGAAAAATCCATTTTTACGAATGGTCGAAGGAAAATAAATCCTTTGCAAAAATCCAATTCTCATTATTGGTGAAAACTGATTGTACTCAGGGGAATGGTACAACTAGCCCGGAGCAAACGGCTACCGGTAAAGGCAATTCAAAACCGTTGATCCCTGTGCATTTGGGAAAAATGCAAAAGAGATAAGCTAAGGTGTAGATTTTTTTTATCATAACGAAAATTGCATTTTGAAAATATTCTTGCATTCTTTGATTCTTTAAACATTTCCCAAGCTTACTCTTGTATATACTTTTTGTAAGATTAACTTTAATTCAATTTTAAAAGAATTTTTTTTTCCGAAAAACTGAATGTTGTGAGGACACTATAAGTATGAGATCCCTATGTCCTACTCAGGCCAAGAGAGGGGTGATAACGAGTGTTTAGGAATAATGGGCCACTCCCATTGAGTGAATTTTCCCTCTCGGGCATTGTTGTTCAAGGTCTTTGAATGAAGTGATAACCCTAAAACTTCTACCACCTGAAGATCAATTTTGATATCCGTGTATGGGAGGACATTTGGCATTCCTTCAATTCCATTCACGTAAAAAGAAAAAAATACACATTGTTGTCCCCGTTTGAGCCTATCAATTTTTTTTCTCTCTTCTGATTGAACCCAAACCAAGGATCACCCCCACACTGGGGGCAGAAAATAATAGAAGTCTATGGATGAGTGAATGACATGGGATTCTAATTATGCTATGAGGATGATGTCTTGTGAATTAAGGGGCAATAAAAAATAGAGGCATTGAATACATTATTTTTAAGTTTGAGCAGCAGAAACATCAAAAGGAAACAACGAAAGAAAAGTCGGTTCTCAAAGAGCTACCAAAATCAAGGCGAAAGCTACCGACATAAAGTTGAAGAAATCAAAAGCAAAAGCACTAAGGTGAAAAGTGCAATTTTGAAAAGAGAGAGAAGCAGATAAAGAAAAGGGACAAGAGGATTCCCTATCCAAATGAATCTCTGCTTAGATGAGCCTCGAAAGATTGTTCACATTTGATCAAAAGCTTGTACTAATACAACGTGAAGGTGTAAATTGATCCAAAACTACACTTGATGAAAGGAAATGAACTCTAGGGTGAAAACCCCAACAAGAAGGGGCAGTCTAGAGCGATCCAAAGAAGTAAGAGAGTAAATAGCATTTCATCGGAGCATAATTGAGACTTCAGATTGAAAGAATTGATCCTTGGTTTCACCACCCTTAAACACTTGTTTGGGACTATTTACCCTTTCTTTCATAGCCGTGAGCCTTAGCCTACATTACAAGCCATAAAAGACCATTTGGACCATACATGGACGGATAATTTTGTCTTCAGATCACATTCCGCCTATCGGGGTTAACCTTTCTTCAAGGATTGCCACACTTCTAATACCTGATTGAGATCAGAAAAGAGGGAAGGATGGGGCAAGGTGAGTTAGTGAGTTAAAGAGAGCCACCTTTAAATTGGGTAGAAACTAAGTATGGGAGTCGCTCCTCTCGGAAGCCTAATAGGCCAGAAAAGATTTCATATGTGCATCCCTGCAACATTCGGAAAATTTCACTCGGGTCAACCTTTTTTCAAAGACCCCAAACTTGATTTTCACTTGACATGATTCTTTAAACTGTATATTTACATAATAAAATTATTTTTACTCAATCACTTGCATAAGTCTTCTACATGGGAATGAACAAGCGGACTGGCCATGGCTCGAGGTAAAGCCATGAGTACCCAGAGGGGCACCCTTGAAGGTTCAAACATTGCTACTAGACGACGAATACCACCAATTGAAATATCAGGACCGTCTTCGGTGAAATGTTGAGCTACGAAGTCGACCTTCGCTAAGAAGTGTTGGAATAGAACATGAAGGTAGGAAATTTGATGTTGAGAATCGGGGAATAGGAGTTACCCTCGGAACCTAAGCATCTTGCCGAAGAGGATGTCTTGAGAAGGACCGCGCGCGCCGCGCTGAGGGAACGCACTGAGATGAGACAGTAATCAGCTCGATAAAAGGCGATGAAGACAGAAGTACGCCTAAGAAAAGGAGGAAGATAGAAAAGAAGAAGAAGAGAAGCCGAGTCGAAAACCCAAAAGGCACTTTGGGGCAAAGGAGCAAAATTTAGAAGAGGCGCTTTCAACCACAAATTTAGAGAAACAAAGGCCCAAAGGATGAGGGGCACGACGCGAGGTGGAACAACGAAGAGTTAGTGAGGCTAAATTGTCGTGATGGGGCACCATTGTCCGTGGGGAAACTAAGATTTTCACGTAAAAAGGTTCAAACCGAAGTATATGAAAGATGGCACAAGGCCAAAAAGGATTTAGAGTACGACCGAAGTCACTCGACTCGAATATTTGAATGAAGAACGAGCGGCAGAAGTTTGGGGGGAAGATTTCTTAAGACATAAGATTGATGATTGGTTGTGGTCCCAAGACAAACGACCATTAACCCTAAGAAATGAAGACAAACTAAATCCATGCACCTTTGCATTCTCATGAACACATGCATCTTTGCATCTTGAAATATGCTCATGCATCATCGTAGCTAGATATCACCCATGCTAGGAGCATGTTAAATCATATCATCATAGCATTTTGGTTTTCTTTAAACAGGCATTTGAAGATCGGTAAAAGAATATATCTACAGCTTCATGAGAGGAGAAGCAGATCTCACAAGAATCAAAAGTCCTTCGACTTGCGTAATTCGGATTTCTAAAATCCTTCCAACCCCCGGTTTTAATCTTCCAGATGGTTTTCTTAAAATTCGATTTTATCCTTCCAAAAGGTCGTTTTTCTCAAAACTCAAATTTCTCAATTTTTATCCTTCCGAAAGGTCGTTTTTCTCAAAACTCAAATTTCTCTATTTTTATCCTTCCAAAAGGTCGTTTTTCTCAAAACTCAAATTTCTCAATTTTTATCCTTCCAAAAGGATGTTTTTCTTAAAACTCAGATTTCTCAATTTTTATCCTTCCAAAAGGTCGTTTTTCTCAAAACTCAAATTTCTCAATTTTTTATCCTTCCAAAAGGCCGTTTTCCTCAAAACTCGATTTCTCAATTTTTATCCTTCCAAAAGGTCGTTTTCCTCAAAACTTAATCTCTCAATTTTATCCTTCCAAAAGGATGTTTTCCTCAAAATTCAATTCCTCAATTTTATCCTTCTCAAAGGATATTTTTCTTAAAAGTCAAAATTTCTCAAATTTATCCCTTTTAAAAAGATGTTTTTCCTCAAAACTATATCCTTCCTAAAGGATATTTTTCTTAAAAAGATCAAAATTTCTTAATTTTGTCCATTTACACAGATTTTTGAAAGACAACTTGAATACCTATCGGGACGAAGAGAAAACGATAAAGCGAGAACTAAAAGGATTTCAGGCAAAGCCTTTCAAGCCGCCGCTCCAGAATGTCAGGCGAAGTCTTCATGTTCGTCACTCAAGGATTTCAAATAAAAGCTTTCAAGCTTGCCGACAAATTTCATGATAAAGGATCTTACAGAGAAAGTGTCCAAACAAGCTTTATAAAGGAGGAATTCGCAACTTCAGGATCTCGAAAGTGGAGGGTCCTACGGAGAGGGGAATTGTAGATCCTTGATTTCAGAGAGGAGTTCAATAGAGAAGGAACTACTACTCGAAAAGTACGCTAAGGAAGAGGAGTTCTGTGGAGAAAGAACTCAGAATCCTAAGGCTTCAGGATCTCGAAAGCGGAGGGTCCTACAGAGAGGACTTGGAGATCTTTGATTTCAAAAATACGAGGACGAGTGTTCTATATAGGAAGAACTGTCACTCGATGAATACGCCAAGGAAATGAGTTCTATGGAGAGTGAACTCATATTCTTAAAGCTTCAGAGAGAAATTACTCAACTTAGCACGTTGCAGCTCCGGGAGAGTAAATTGTCCAACAGGAAAGTTGGACAGATTTAGTTATGGCCAGTTTGCTTTACGACCGTGAAGGGAAAGCAAATCCACTTGGACGCTCAAGTTCGCCTTTTGACCACGATGAGGGGGCAAAAGTATTTGGAGTTTCAGCTTGCTTTTTGACCGCGAAACGGACAACTTGCTTTTAGACCGCGAAGGGAAGGCAAAGTTGTTTGGATGACTAGCTTGTTCTTACGAAAAAGAGAAGACAAAGATATTTGGAATCTGCTCATCTATTCAGGCACTTGGAGAATAGAACCCGCCTATCCGTTCGGGCACTTGGAGAATGGAAAACTGCAAAAAAAAAACTCTCTGTCTATCTGTTCGGGACATCAGATGGAAGGATTCATGATCGAAAAAGCTTTGGGGAGAGGAATTACTTGGAATCGTGTGGCCGCGTCGGGAGTAAACCGTCCAACAGGAAAGTAGGACAAAATTAGTGCTTAGGGTCTTTTCTTTATTCTTGTTCCACGAGTATAAGAATAGAGAGGCAGCTGTAATCACTATTTTTGTCCGGACCTTGAACCCCTTTAATTTGTGTTTATCTTGGGCTTATTAGGGCTATTATGTAATTAAATAAAAAAAGAAAAGGAAAAAGGAAAAAAATATATACGCATATATATATATATATATATATATATATAACACTACCATTATTACCTTATGTTATTATTTATCATATTATCATCTATTTGAAAAAAGAAAAAACCCTAAACACTACTAATATATTATGTTTAATACTATCTTGTTATAGAATTCTTTTATTGGTTTGCCCATGTTATTGTCGTTATTTAGTGGTATTTAGTAGTGTTGCTGCTTATCTATTAGTATTAGTATTAGTATTGTATATTATTATACTATAACTTCTTATTTATCTCCATCACTGCTATTTGTTGCGTTTTTTATACATTATTATTATTATTTTTATTATACATTATCGGATATTATTATTACTAGTATATTATTATTATTATTATTATTTATTATTATTATTATTTTCGGATATTATTATAAAATAAATAAATAAATAAAGCCCAACAATTTATAAATAAACAGTCCATTACATTTGGATTAAATAAAATACAAGCCCATACATTCTCAGCCCAATCAAACAGAAACCCTAAGCTAACCCTAATTATATTGTTTCTTTTTCTGCAGCCGCCACAAGCCTCAGCCGTTAGATCTGCCCAGATCTGACGGTCGATATTGGATCTCAGACGAAACCCTAGGGAGAGCCCCATCTTTGCCCCAGCGCCGCGAGTTCCCCACAGCCGTCGTATCGAAGGCTTGATCAAGGGCCTAGATCAGCTCAAGTCAAAACCCTAAGGAGGGTGCCTGCCCCTCATCTCGCGCCGCACAACGTCGGTCGTTAGATCAAATTGATCTAATGGTCCAGGTTCGATGCGGAAACCTCCAGAAGCCCCACGCCCCACGCGCGACCCTTCGTTGCTCGACGCGCCCGTGTCGTCTGCCGTGACCAGCAATGCCCCTCCCGTTCCGGTAGCTCCCGATATGCACAGAAGAAAAGCAGAAAATCAGAGTACCCGAAGTAGCAAGAAAAACAAAAATATAAATGAAAGTGCACAAAGTCAACTAGACAAAAACAGAGAGCAGAACAGAGAGAAAAAAGAGAGAGTATTGCATGTAATATTTTCGGATATAAATCCGAACCAAAAATCCATTGTAACGATGGAAAAAATTTCAGAGAAATAACAACAAAATCACCTTCTGAGGTATCCTTTCCTTTGTTTTCTCGTTGCATGCAAACCAAACATTCAAAAAACAAAATGTTAAAGTTTTTTTACCTTCACAGGTGTCGATTCGTTGCCTATCTGTCTCCTCAAGCTAGCGATAAGCTCTTTGGTCTCCTTCGAGACCATATCGGGTGAGCCGTCGAACAGATGGGTGAAGCTTCCATTTTCTAAATCAAAAACCCCAAGTAGCTTCCTGACTAGTTTTTTCGAAAGAGTGGTGGATTGTCTTTTGTTTTAGGGTTTTTATAAAAAAAAAGGGATGTTTGTTTCTCTCTGGCATCAGGTTTGCGGTGACCGGTGAAGGTTTCCGGTCCCGTTTGAGAGAGGAGAGGAGCTTTGGGGTTTCGGGTTCGAGAAAATGAAATGGCAAAAGGGGTATAAAGTTTTTTTAGGGCCTTTTTATAGAGTTTTAATCTTTTAAAAATGGGCTAATCCCCCTTTGGTCCCTCCGCATTTTGAAAATATCCTCGTAAGGGTCTCCGTGTTTTTAAACCCTACCCGTGGTCCCTCGAGTTTGTTTAGATTTTTTAATTTCGTCCCCTAATCTGCTTCAGTCGACACCGAATGGTTTAATAACCATTTCGGTCCCTACAGATTTCAGCGTCTTTTAAAATTGGTCCTTGTTTTGACGATTTAACAATTTTTTTATGGTTTATTTCCCCTATCAGTCCTTGGGGTCCGTCCCGAGTTTTATTTTAACCCCTTTTCAATGTGGTGTTTCCCTTATTTCATGCATCTTAATTTTTCGTCTCGTGTTTATGCTTACTTAATTTCTGTCCGTGTTTTATTCTATATGTTTTGCACATGCTTGGTTAATAATATGCGAGTAATGTGATATGTAATCATATATTATATGTTATGGTTTAGCATGTGGATTATGATTTATAGCGTTGTGGAATAGAATACATGCATATTTGCTTAATTTACGTTTTCCCGCCTTTACTTTATGTTTATTTATCTGTTTTATGTTCCGCTTATTATCTAAGTTGCATTTCGGTTTATAAATTGCAATGCGAGCGTCTTTTTATTCGGGAAGGAACGAGGCCAGTACCAGTCGTAGTGGTGGTGGTTCGGACGTTCCTTCTCGAATATTAAGACCTTTAAAATTCACTCGCTCGTATAACCAAATTTTGATACGATTCGTCACTTTAATTCGAAAAATTTAGTATTAATTAAGCGGTAATGTTTTTGGTACCGATTTCCGGGCACGACGGGGGTGCTCATCCTTTCCCGCGTGTAACCGACTCCCGAACCCATTTTCAAAAGAAAAATCTCTGGTTTTATTTTGGTGTCCGGTCTACCATTTTAAATGGCCGGTGGCGACTCCTCTATTTTTTCATAAATTCGACTAATTTTTCAAAAACCCATTTAAAACCCGGTTCGTCCAAGCGACATCCGAGGCACTTCTGTATTTTTATGAATTTTTTTTAGTCGCAACAGATGGCGACTCCGCTGTGGACAAATTTTTGTTTTCAAAAACAAAAAGAGAGTCAAGCCAAAAAAAACTTTACCGCTCAATTAATATTAGAAGTTGCGAATTAAAGTGACTGAGTCGATCGATATTTGCTTATAAGTGCGAGTTTATTTTAAACGCATTTAAAATTGGCATTTAAACTCGTTCGTTTAAGTGGGGGGGAAACGCTAGTGCTTTCATGGGGATATCGTTCCTCCGTGTAGGCCTAGTAAGTACCTTCGGGGCTCGAATACCCTATATCTTCGTGAGAATATCGTTTCTCCGCGCAGATATAGCTAAAGGGTCCCCTCGAATTGAACTCGGTTGAGAGGAGCCTATAATGGGTGATGACCGGGGGCCTTACTACCCTTAGAAGGGGACATCAAGGACAATTCGAGTACCTCCTAGAACCAAAATTGCATTTAAAGAACTAGAAAGCCCACCCCTTTTAGAGCCATGCGGACAGCCTAGGTTCATTAGACGGGATAAATAGGGTTGCTTGCTTTTCATGCTTGCCTTTTTATCATGTTTATCTAACACTAACGATTATTCTTATGATCTTTTTGCATTTATTCTCGCATGCATATCATGACATAAAGGTGTTGAGTCAAGGTGGTTTTACCCGATCAAGGGCTATCATTGTGGACGGGAGGTTGCTAAAAAAAGATGTTGTCAATTAGCAAGTCCGATATTGGTCAAAGGTGAATCAGAAAGGATAAGGGAACAGCTTACCGAGCGAACACAAAGTGGAAGATCTAATACCTACCATTGAAGAAAGCACAACCCTTCTCCATCCCAGGGAAGTCGAAAGAGCATGGATTAGGTCAATGGGTTGATTCAGCTTCGAGGAAATAGCTTGTTTTCCGAGACTTGATACCAGTAGTTTTAGAGGGCCTTGAATTGCTAGAGAAGAAAGCAAATCCGGCCCCGGCATTTTTGCCGAAGTTTTCATTTCTTTGAACATGATTCGGGGGCAAGAAGAGTACCCGTAGGACTTTTGTTATGACTATCTTGTAACGAGGATCCTCCTTTACGTTCAAATGAAAGTTGACCTAAGGGGAATCACCTATATGACCAACACCTTTGGCTTGCATACATTTGTAGCATTTGTTTCATCTATCATTTCAAAGCAGCATTAAAATTGTCAGCCATGCACCCATCTCATGAGCATGCATATGTTGATTCGAGTTCATAATACATCCATCATTGAAACTTTCTTAAGGCATTTCATCATTACTAATCGGGGAGAACACTTATTCGAGAGAGATAAAGAGAGATAAAGAGAGAGAGAGAGAGAGAGAGAGAGAGAGAGAGAGAGAGGAAAGAATGGACAAGAGAACGGTTTCTAGCCAGTACAGCTTCAGAAGCATGAATGACCTAGTGGTTAGGTTGGATAAGCTCAAACAGCTTCAAGAACATTTGTTTCAGAAACAAAAGGAGATAATATTGTATACGAGGAAAATAGATCATTTACAAAAATCCAATTTCCATGATTGGTGAAAACTGATTGTACCCAGGGAAAAGTACAACTAGCCCGGAGCAAACGGCTACTGGTGAAGGCATTCCAAATCCGTTAATCCTTGTGCATTTGGGAAAAATGCAAGTCTTGGTTCAAGAAAAGTGAATTGGAGACATTACATCGCTTCATGAAAGAAGAAGCGATGTTTGAGCAAGTCCGACAGAAATGTTGGCACAACGTGCTTAAACGCGGTAAAGTTTAAGACAATGGATAATTCAAATGTCCATCGAAAATCCATTTTTACGAATGGTCGAAAGGAAATAAATCCTTTGCAAAAATCCAATTCTCATTATTGGTGAAAATTGATTGTACCCAGGGGAATGGTACAACTAGCCCGGAGCAAACGGCTACCGGTAAAGGCAATTCAAATCCGTTAGTCCCTGTGCATTTGGGAAAAATGCAAGTCTCGATTTCAAGAAAAATGAATTGGAGACATTACATCGCTTCATGAAAAAAGAAGCGATGTTTGGGCAAGTCCGACAAAAATGTTGGCACAACGTGCTTAAATACGGTGAAGTTTAAGACAATGGATAATTCAAATGTCCATCGAAAAATCCATTTTTACGAATGGTCGAAGGAAAATAAATCCTTTGCAAAAATCCAATTCTCATTATTGGTGAAAACTGATTGTACCCAGGGGAATGGTACAACTAGCCCGGAGCAAACGGCTACCGGTAAAGGCAATTCAAAACCGTTGATCCCTGTGCATTTGGGAAAAATGCAAAAGAGATAAGCTAAGGTGTAGATTTTTTTATCATAACGAAAATTGCATTTTGAAAATATTCTTGCATTCTTTGATTCTTTAAACATTTCCCAAGCTTACTCTTGTATATACTTTTTGTAAGATTAACTTTAATTCAATTTTAAAAGAATTTTTTTTCCGAAAAACTGAATGTTGTGAGGACACTATAAGTATGAGATCCCTATGTTCTACTCAGGCCAAGAGAGGGGTGATAACGAGTGTTTAGGAATAATGGGCCACTCTCATTGAGTGAATTTTCCCTCTCGGGCATTGTTGTTCAAGGTCTTTGAATGAAGTGATAACCCTAAAACTTCTACCACCTGAAGATCAATTTTGATATCCGTGTATGGGAGGACATTTGGCATTCCTTCAATTCCATTCACATAAAAAGAAAAAAAAAATACACATTGTTGTCCCCGTTTGAGCCTATCAAATTTTTTTTCTCTCTTCTGATTGAACCCAAACCAAGGATCACCCCCACACTGGGGGCAGAAAAGGATACAAGTCTATGGATGAGTGAATGACATGGGATTCTAATTATGCTATGAGGATGATGTCTTGTGAATTAAGGGGCAATAAAAAATAGAGGCATTGAATACATTATTTTTAAGTTTTAGCAGCAGAAACATCAAAAGGAAACAACGAAAGAAAAGTCGGTTCTCAAAGAGCTACCAAAATCAAGGCGAAAGCTACCGACATAAAGTTGAAGAAATCAAAAGCAAAAGCACTAAGGTGAAAAGTGCAATTTTGAAAAGAGAGAGAAGCGGATAAAGAAAAGGGACAAGAGGATTCCCTATCCAAATGAATCTCTGCTTAGATGAGCCTCGAAAGATTGTTCACATTTGATCAAAAGCATGTACTAATACAATGCGAAGGTGCAAATTGATCCAAAACTACACTTGATGAAAGGAAATGAACTCTAGGGTGAAAACCCCAACAAGAAGGGGCAGTCTAGAGCGATCCAAATAAGTAAGAGAGGAAATAGCATTTCATCGGAGCATAATTGAGACTTCAGATTGAAAGAATTGATCCTTGGTTTCACCACCCTTAAACACTTGTTTGGGACTATTTACCCTTTCTTTCATAGCCGTGAGCCTTAGCCTACATTACAAGCCATAAAAGACCATTTGGACCATACATGGACGGATAATTTTGTCTTCAGATCACATTCCGCCTATCGGGGTTAACCTTTCTTCAAGGATTGCCACACTTCTAATGCCTGATTGAGATCAGAAAAGAGGGAAGGATAGGGCAAGGTGAGTTAGTGAGTTAAAGAGAGCCACCTTTAAATTGGGTAGAAACTAAGTATGGGAGTCTCTCCTCTCGGAAGCCTAATAGGCCAGAAAAGATTTCATATGTGCATCCCTGCAACATTCGGAAAATTTCACTCGGGTCAACCTTTTTTCAAAGACCCCAAACTTGATTTTCACTTGACATGTTTCTTTAAAATGTATATTTACATAATAAAATTATTTTTACTCAATCACTTGCATAAGTCTTCTACATGGGAATGAACAAGCGGACTGACCATGGCTCGAGGTAAAGCCATGAGTACCCAGAGGGGCACCCTTGAAGGTTCAAACATTGCTACTAGACGACGAATACCACCAATTGAAATATCAGGACCGTCTTCGGTGAAATGTTGAGCTACGAAGTCGACCTTCGCTAAGAAGTGTTGGAATAGAACATGAAGGTAGGAAATTTGATGTTGAGAATCGGGGAATAGGAGTTACCCTCGAAACCTAAGCATCTTGCCGAAGAGGATGTCTTGAGAAGGACCGTGCGCGCCGCGCTGAGGGAACGCACTGAGATGAGACAGTAATCAGCTCGATAAAAGGCGATGAAGACAGAAGTACGCCTAAGAAAAGGAGGAAGATAGAAAAGAAGAAGAAGAGAAGCCTAGTCGAAAACCCAAAAGGCACTTTGGGGCAAAGGAGCAAAATTTAGAAAAGGCGCTTTCAACCACAAATTTAGAGAAACAAAGGCCCAAAAGAAGAGGGGCGCGACGCGAGGTGGAACGACGAAGAGTCAGTGAGGCTAAATTGCCGTGATGGGGCACCATTGTCCGTGGGGAAACTAAGATTTTCACGTAAAAGGTTCAAATCGAAGTAAATGAAAGATGGCACAAGGCCAAAAAGGATTTAGAGTACGACCGAAGTCACTCGACTCGAATATTTGAATAAAGAACGAGAGGCAGAAGTTTGGGGGCCAGATTTCTTAAGACACAAGATTGATGATTGGTTGTGGTCCCAAGACAAACGACCACTAACCCTAAGAAATGAAGACAAACTAAATCCATGCACCTTTGCATTCTCATGAACACATGCATCTTTTCATCTTGAAATATGCTCATGCATCATCGTAGCTAGATATCACCCATGCTAGGAGCATGCTAAATCATATCATCATAGCATTTTGGTTTTCTTTAAACAGGCATTTGAAGATCGGTAAAAGAATAGATCTACAGCTTCATGAGAGGAGAAGCAGATCTCACAAGAATCAAAAGTCCTTCGACTTGCGTAATTCGGATTTCTAAAATCCTTCCAACCCCCGGTTTTAATCTTGCAGATGGTTTTCTTAAAATTCGATTTTATCCTTCCAAAAGGTCGTTTTTCTCAAAACTCAAATTTCTCTATTTTTATCCTTCCAAAAGGTCGTTTTCCTCAAAACTTGATTTCTCAATTTTATCCTTCCAAAAGGTCGTTTTTCTCAAAACTCAAATTTCTCAATTTTTATCCTTCCAAAAGGATGTTTTTCTTAAACTCAGATTTCTCAATTTTTATCCTTCCAAAAGGTCGTTTTTCTCAAAACTCAAATTTCTCAATTTTTATCCTTCCAAAAGGATGTTTTTCTTAAAACTCAGATTTCTCAATTTTTATCCTTCCAAAAGGTCATTTTTTTCAAAACTCAAATTTCTCAATTTTTTATCCTTCCAAAAGGTCGTTTTCCTCAAAACTCGATTTCTCAATTTTTATCCTTCCAAAAGGTCGTTTTCCTCAAAACTTAATCTCTCAATTTTATCCTTCCAAAAGGATGTTTTCCTCAAAATTCAATTCCTCAATTTTATCCTTCTCAAAGGATATTTTTCTTAAAAGTCAAAATTTCTCAAATTTATCCCTTTTAAAAAGATGTTTTTCCTCAAAACTATATCCTTCCTAAAGGATATTTTTCTTAAAAAGATCAAAATTTCTTAATTTTGTCCATTTACACAGATTTTTGAAAGACAACTTGAATACCTATCGGGACGAAGAGAAAACGATAAAGCGAGAACTAAAAGGATTTCAGGCGAAGCCTTTCAAGCCGCCGCTCCAGAATGTCAGGCGAAGTCTTCATGTTCGTCACTCAAGGATTTCAAATAAAAGCTTTCAAGCTTGCCAAGAAATTTCATGATAAAGGATCTTACAGAGAAAGGGTCCAAACAAGCTTTATAAAGGAGGAATTCGCAACTTCAGGATCTCGAAAGTGGAGGGTCCTACGGAGAGGGGACTTGTAGATCCTTGATTTCAGAGAGGAGTTCAATAGAGAAGGAACTACTACTCGAAGAGTACGCTAAGGAAGAGGAGTTCTATGGAGAAAGAACTCAGAATCCTAAGGCTTCAGGATCTCGAAAGCGGAGGGTCCTACAGAGAGGACTTGGAGATCTTTGATTTCAAAAATACGAGGACGAGTGTTCTATATAGGAAGAACTTCCACTCGATGAATACGCCAAGGAAATGAGTTCTATGGAGAGAGAACTCATATTCTTAAAGCTTCATAGAGAAATTACTCAACTTAGCACGTTGCAGCTCCGGGAGAGTAAATTGTCTAACAGGAAAGTTGGACAGATTTAGTTATGACCAGTTTGCTTTACGACCGTGAAGGGAAAGCAAATCCACTTGGACGCTCAAGTTCGCCTTTTGACCGCGACGAGGGGGCAAAAGTATTTGGAGTTTCAGCTTGCTTTTTGACCGCGAAACGGACAACTTGCTTTTAGACCGCGAAGGGAAGGCAAAGTTGTTTGGATGACTAGCTTGTTCTTACGAAAAAGAGAAGACAAAGATATTTGGAATCTGCTCATCTATTCGGGCACTTGGAGAATAGAACCCGCCTATCCGTTCAGGCACTTGGAGAACGGAAAACTGCAAAAAAAAACTCTCTGTCTATCTGTTCGGGACATCTGATGGAAGGATTCATGATCGAAAAGCTTTGGGGAGAGGAATTACTTGGAATCGTGTGGCCGCGTCGGGAGTAAATCGTCCAACAGGGAAGTAGGACAAAATTAGTGCTTAGGGTCTTTTCTTTATTCTTGTTCCACAAGTATAAGAAAAGAGAGGCAGCTGTAATCACTATTTTTGTCCGGACCTTGAACCCCTTTAATTTGTGTTTATCTTGGGCTTATTAGGGCTATTATGTAATTAAATAAAAAAAGAAAATGAAAAAGGAAAAATATATATACGCATATATATATATATATAACACTACCCTTATTACCTTATGTTATTATTTATCATATTATCATCTATTTGAAAAAAGAAAAAACCCTAAACACTACTAATATATTATGTTTAATACTATCTTGTTATAGCATTCTTTTATTGGTTTGCCCATGTTATTGTCGTTATTTAGTGGTATTTAGTAGTGTTGCTGCTTATCTATTAGTATTAGTATTATTATTGTATATTATTATACTATAACTTCTTATTTATCTCCATCACTGCTATTTGTTGCGTATTTTATACATTATTATTATTATTTTTATTATACATTATCGGATATTATTATTACTAGTATATTATTATTATTATTATTATTATTATTATTATTATTTATTATTATTATTATTTTCGGATATTATCATAAAATAAATAAATAAATAAAGCCCAACAATTTATAAATAAACAGTCCATTACATTTGGATTAAATAAAATACAAGCCCATACATTCTCATCCCAATCAAACAGAAACCCTAAGCTAACCCTAATTATATGGTTTCTTTTTCTGCAGCCGCCACAAGCCTCAGCCGTCAGATCTGCCCAGATCTGACAGTCGAGATTGGATCTCAGACGAAACCCTAGGGAGAGCCCCATCTTTGCCCCAGTGCCGCGAGTTCCCCACAGCCGTCGGATCGAAGGCTTGATCAAGGGCCCAGATCAGCTCAAGTCAAAACCCTAAGGAGGGTGCCTGCCTCTCATCTCGCGCCGCACAACGTCGGCCGTTAGATCAAATTGATCTAACGGTCCCGGTTCGATGCGGAAACCTCCAGAAGCCCCACGCCCCACGCGCGACCCTTCGTTGCTCGACGCGCCCGTGCCGTCTACCGTGACCAGCAATGCCCCTTCCGTTCCGGTAGCTCCCGACATGCACAGAAGAAAAGCAGAAAATCAGAGTACCCGAAGTAGCAAGAAAAACAAAAAAATAAATGAAAGTGCACAAAGTCAACTAGACAAAAACAGAGAGCAGAACAGAGAGAAAAAAGAGAGAGTATTGCATGTAATATTTTCGGATATAAATCCGAACCAAAAATCCATTGTAACGATGGAAAAAATTTCAGAGAAATAACAACAAAATCACCTTCTGAGGTATCCTTTCCTTTGTTTTCTCGTTGCATGCAAACCAAACATTCAAAAAAACAAAAGGTTAAAGTTTTTTTACCTTCACGGGTGTCGATTCGTTGCCTATTTGTCTCCTCACGCCGGCGATAAGCTCTTTGGTCTCCTCCGAGACCATATCGGGTGAGCCGTCGAACAGATGGGTGAAGCTTCCATTTTCTAAATCAAAAACCCCAAGTAGCTTCCTGACTAGTTTTTTCGAAAGAGTGGTGGATTGTCTTTTGTTTTAGGGTTTTTATAAAAAAAAGAGGGATGTTTGTTTCTCTCCGGCGTCAGGTTTGCGGTGACCGGTGAAGGTTTCCGGTCCCGTTTGAGTGAGGAGAGGAGCTTTTGGGTTTCGGGTTCGAGAAAATGAAATGGCAAATGGGGTATAAAATTTTTTAGGGCCTTTTTATAGAGTTTTAATCTTTTAAAAATGGGCTAATCCCTCTTTGGTCCCTCCGCATTTTGAAAATATCCTCGTAAGGGTCTCCGTGTTTTTAAACCCTACCCGTGGTCCCTCGAGTTTGTTTAGATTTTTTAATTTCGTCCCCTAATCTGCTTCAGTCGACACCGAATGGTTTAATAACCATTTCGGTCCCTACAGATTTCAGCGTCTTTTAAAATTGGTCCTTGTTTTGACGATTTAACAATTTTTTTATGGTTTATTTCCCCTATCAGTCCTTAGGGTCCATCCCGAGTTCTATTTTAACCCCTTTTCAATGTGGTGTTTCCCTTATTTCATGCATCTTAATTTTTCGTCTCGTGTTTATGCTTACTTAATTTCAGTCCGTGTTGTATTCTATATGTTTTGCACATGCTTGGTTAATAATATGCGAGTAATGTGATATGTAATCATATATTATATGTTATGGTTTAGCATGTGGATTATGATTTATAGCGTTGTGGAATAGAATACATGCATATTTGCTTAATTTACGTTTTCCCGCCTTTACTTTATGCTTATTTATCTGTTTTATGTTCCGCTTATTATCTAAGTTGCATTTCGGTTTATAAATTGTAATGCGAGCGTCTTTTTATTCGGGAGTGAACGAGACCAGTACCAGTCGTAGTGGTGGTAGTTCAGACGTTCTTTCTCGAATACCAAGGCTTTTAAAATTCACTCAATCATATAACCAAATTTCGATACGATTCGTTACTTTAATTCGCAAATTTTAATATTAATTAAGCGGTAATGTTTTTGGTACCGATTTTCGGGCACGGCGGGGGTGCTCATCCTTCCCCGCGTGTAACTGACTCCCGAACCCATTTTCAAAAGAAAAATCTCTGGTTTTATTTCGGTGTCTGATCTACCATTTTAAATGGCCGGTGGCGACTCCTCTATTTTTTATAAATCCGACTAATTTTTCGAAAACCATCTCAAAACCCGGTCCGTCCGAGCAACACCCGAGGTACTTTGTATTTTTTGAAAAAAATTTAGTCGCAACAGCATTCATCAAGGCTTAACATGGTTTACGAATTCAACAAAAACATAAATACCAACAACCTCCAAGAGTCATACAAAGCTCATACAAAACACACACTTGCCACATTTGCTAAACTACTACATTAATTGCTAAATCATACTTGAGCAACAAATAACTTGGAAAGCCCCTTCGCCTTGCTCCTTGCTAACACCATGCTAAAGATCTGCATTGTTGAAAATGAGAGCGTAAGCTTGAAGCTTAGTGAGGATGCTCTAAAACCCAAAAACAACAACAATGCAGGGTCCAAGCATGCAAATCCTTAACCTCACATACAACATACATAGGAAACAACAAGTCAACCTAGCTAGTCTTTCAAGAGTCATAATATGGCATCTCACATCATACTAAGCTCAACAACAAATATCTCAAATATCATAACATCATAAACATGAGAGTAATATCATTGGCCACTATTAGTTTACCCGGATGTGCGGATTTACTCTCAACAACAACATACCTCGGTGGGATTACACTTATCACCGGACCTTGCATGGGCGGGATTCCACTCATCACCACATGCCCTACGGATGGGATTCCACTCATCATCACGTAGAATATATATAAATTTCCAGTGGAATATTACATCATTGTACTCCTTCTTGATGACTCAACGCCATCAAGGTCGCGTACGTTTTGACTCAATTGTGTGCACACTAATCCTAATGATTGATCATTTACATCCGGTAAGTTAATTAGTGCCAATTTCTTTAATCATAACACACATCCAACAATTATATCACATATACATCGCATACACATACCAAGGTATACACAGTACAATCAATCCATATTTCAATAGGTCTAATAGGCAAGGGCATAATGAACATCTATAGAAATCAAGGAGTTAAACTACCAATTTAACTCTCACCTAGGAACGGCCTACCAAGCTCATTCCCACACATCCACTACACACTCTTGAACCAACTTTAAAACAATTTAAAGTTTTACTCACCACCCTTCCTTAGCAACCCAAGCAAGCAAGCAAGCCTCCTAAATGCCCGGATTCGATCCCGATGCTTCTCCGATGTCTCCTCTTGTTTCTAGCCAATCAAAACACAACCATTACTCACAAATCAATGCTAAATTTCAGTCACCAACTCCAACCCATAAGTACAAGCCAAACTTCAACAATTTCCAACCCAAACAATCACCAAATTCCCCATTTTCGAGCCCCCTTATTACCCAGCAGAAAACCATGATTTCAAACTCCCAAATGGCATCTAAATGGTCCCAAAACACTTTCCTAACATCCCTAAACCATCAGCCCTTCAACCCAACCCTAAAACTCACAAAAATCTAAGTTTTAGACACCTCAAAAATGGCCACAAGGACCCATTTCGGGTTTTCACCCAAAGTCACCTATTTTAACATATTATGTGTATTTTAATGAGACTAAACCAAAACCCAACTTAATAAATCAAAACCAAATGTAAAACCCATCAAAAACTCAAACTTTCTTTAAACTCCAAATTTCAAAAAGATGGCAGTTTTCAATTTCAAGACTAGGTAAATGTAGAGGATGAAGAGGAGAGTGAGAATATGTAATTACCTTTAAAAACGCCCTTGAATTGATGGAGAAAATTGATGGAATAGTAAATTTTGGGGTTTGGAAGGGTTTAAGAGCTTTCAACGTTGGAAGAGAAAGAAGGGAGAAAAAGATGATGGCTTTCTTCACTTTTTGATTTCAAAAAGGTTGTCTACCTTTTTAATTTGGCCAAATTACCAAAATGGTCATTCCCTTTTAATTAAACTCCAATTAAATCCAATTAGGGTTAATTTGATTAAAATTGATTTTACCGATTCGAACCAACTAACCCGACTAACTCCTAACCCCAAAACACGGGTGTTACAACTCTCTCCCACTTTAGGAATTTCGTCCTCGAAATTATCTGACTGAAAGAGATACGAAAACTGCTTTTCCATATCCTCCTTTCTCTCCCATGTGGCCTCGTCCACCCCTCGACGTTGCCACCGCACCTTTACTAACTCAATCGATCTACCCCGCAACACCTTACTGTCGGAAGCTAGGATCTCAATTGGTTCTTCCTCGTAAGTCAAATCCGGATTCAATTCAATCTCTTCTACAGGCATAACATGTGATGGATCGGACCTATACTTACGGAGCATCGAAACATGAAACACATCGTGTATCTTCTCTAGCTCGGATGGCAAACGCAACTGATAAGCAACTGGACCAACCCTTTTCACAATCTCGTACGGTCCTATGTACCTCGGACTCAACTTCCCCTTTCGGCCAAATCTCATTACTTTCATCCACGGAGACACTCTCAAGAATACCTTCTCGCCCACTGAGAACTCAACTTCCTTCCTCTGCAAGTCGGCATAGGACTTCTGCCTATCCGAAGCAGCCTTCAATCGATCGCAAATCAATTTCACCTTGTCAGTGGTCCCCTTGAGCAAATTCGGCATAGATAACAACTTCGGCCCAACAAACTGGAGTTCTACACTTTCGGCCATACAAGGCCTCATACGGAGCCATCTGAATACTCGAATGGAAGCTATTATTGTAAGCAAACTCAACTAGAGGCAAGTGCTTCTCCCATGTACCCTGAAAATCGATGATGCAACAACGCAACATATCCTCTAATATATGTATAACCCTCTCTGACTGACCATCTGACTGAGGATGATAAGACGTGCTGAAGTTCATACGGGTACCCAAAGCTGTATGCAGACACTCCCAAAATCGATATGTAAACCTCGGATCTCTATCGGACACAATAGACTTCGGCACACCATGCATTCTAACAATCTCACCAATGTACAGATCGGCCAATCTATCCAATGTATAAGTGGTATTGACTGCCAAGAAGTGAGCACACTTCGTAAAACGATCTACTATCACCCAAACTGAGTTCTTCTTCGTAAGAGTCAAAGGCAAACCCGAAACAAAATCTATGGTGATATTCTCCCATTTCCATTCCGGAATTCTCAACGGTTGCAACAAACCTGAGGGAACCTGATGTTCCGCCTTCACTCTCTGACACACCAAACACTTACTCACAAAGTCGGCCACATCTTTCTTCAAACCAACCCAAAAGTACTCATTCTTCAAATCGCGATACATCTTCGCACTTCCAGGATGCATAGAAAACAGACTACTGTGTGCCTCAGTCAAAATCGTACGTCTCAAGTCACTATCCTCTGGCACAACTATCCTATTTTTGAAACACAAAACCCCATCGGTACTGAAACTGTAGTCTGAAGATCAACCTTCGGCTATATCTTGCACGTGAGGTGCCAAAGATCTATCTAAGAGCTGCTTCTCTCTAATCAACTGACCTAGGATAGGTCTAACCTGAAGCTCGGCTACCAAGCCACCATCTCCGGACAAGCTCAATCTAGCAAACATGGCTCTCAAGTCTATGGCTATCTTTCTACTCAATGCATCGACCACTACATTGGCCTTACCCGGATGGTACTAAATGGTAAGATCATAGTCTTTTAGCAACTCTAACCACCTACGTTGTCTGAGATTCAAATCTCGCTGAGTCATAATGTACTTCAAACTCTTGTGATCTGTGTACACTGTGCACTTCTCACCGTACAAATAATGCCTCCAAATCTTCAGAGCAAACACAACTGCAGCCAACTCTATGTCATGGGTCGGATAATTGCGCTCGTGAGTCTTCAACTGTCTTGAGGCATAAGCCACCACTCTCTTGTCTCGCATGAGAACACAACCTAGGCCTACATAAGAAGCATCATTGTAAACTACATAGTCTTTCCCAGACTCTGGCTGAATCAAAATCGGTGCTTGGGTCAAAGCTTCTTTCAATTCTCAAAGGCTCTCTGTCTTGCATCTGTCCACTCAAACTGAACACTCTTCTGAAGTAATTGTGTCAACGGAGTGGCTAACTTAGAGAAACCTTCTATGAATCTTCTATAGTATCTAGCTAAGCCTAGGAAGCTACGTACCTCTGTCACAGACTTCGGTTGCTTCCATTCAACGATGGCCTCAATCTTCTTCGGATCAACTCTAATACCATCGGCTAACACTACATGTCCTAAGAAGACTACCTCTCGGATCCAAAATTCACACTTGCTCAACTTCGCATACAACTAATGATCTAGTAAAGTCTTTAAAACTAGTCTCAAGTGTCGGTTATGGTCTTCTTCAATTCGTGAATACACCAAGATGTCATCTATAAAAACAACTACAAACTGATCTAGGTACTGATGAAAAATCCTATTCATCATATCCATGAAGGCAGTCGGTGCGTTAGTCAACCCAAAAGGCATGACTAAAAACTCATAGTGACCATACCTAGTTCTAAAGGTCGTCTTCGGTACATCAACCTCTCTTACCTTTAGCTGGTAGTAACCCGATCTCAAGTTAATCTTTGAAAAGACTGATGCCCCTCTCAACTGGTCAAACAAATAATCAATTCTAGGCAAAGGATACTTATTCTTCACTATTAGCTGATTCAACTGTTTGTAATCTATACACATTCTCATGCTTCAATCTTTCTTCTTTACAAACAAAACTAGTGCACCCCAAGGTGAAGAACTAGGTGAATGAAGCCTCTATCTGTCAACTCTTGCAACTGAGTCTTCAACTCTTTCAGTTCTTTCGGTGCCATGTGATACGGAGCAATCGTAATAGGAGCCGAATCAGAATAAGTCTCAATAGTGAACTCTACCTCTCTATCCGGTGGTAACCCTGGCAACTCTTCCGGAAATACACTAGGAAAGTCACACATTGTCCGGATGTCTTGAGGTCTAACCTCGCTCATGTTCGGATTCATCACATAGGCCAAGTATGCTTCACAACCCAACTCAACTAACCTCTTAGCTTCTAGAACTGAAACTACATTGGACAAGAACTTCACGTTCTCACCCACCACTACAATCTCATAATCATCTGTAAGTCTCAAAGAAATCCTCTTAGTTTCAAAGTCTATCCTAGCTCTATGCTCCGTGAGCCAGTCCATACCAGGAATTACATCAAAACCATAGAAAGGTAGCTCCATCATATCCACTGGAAACACATGTCCCTGAACCATCAACGGACACCTTCTGTACATTTTTCTAACTACTACCGTGTCTCCAAAGGAACTAGTAACACTAACTCCTACTTCTAACATTTCACAAGGCAATTTCAACGACTGTGCATGCTCACTCAATATGTAGGAATGTGTAGACCTAGAGTCAATCAAAGAAAGCAAACCCAAAGACTGTATCGAGAAGTTACCTGCGATCACATCCGTATCATGTTGATCCCCACGCTGAGCGTAAACTCTGGCCTGACCTCCGCCCTCCGGCTGGACTACAACTACATGCGCTATGTTTCTCTAACCATCATTTCTCGGCTGGAAGTTACCTCTACTGCGCCCGCGGCCTCTCTGAAAGTCATTAGCTCTGGCAGGACCCTGAGCTGGTGCCTGCCCCACCTGATGTGGACAGTCACGCCTAATATGATCTCTAGCCCCACAACTCCAACACGAGTGGAAATTCCCCCAACACTCACTGGTGTGGTTCCTCCCGCAAGTAGCACAAGTGGGAAACTTCCCACCAGCTCTCTGGCCCTTTTGGCCCCTACCGTGGTTACCGCCACCATGCCTATGATCATAGTGATGCCTGTTGTCCCGATGCCTCTTGGCATCACCTCTATCAAAGTCACTGGACCTCTTACCCGAACTAGAACCACCAGACCGTTTGGTCAAGCCCAAACTGTGCTCCAAGTCCTTGGCCCTCGCGACCAAGACATCAAAATCAGTGTAGTCTGAAGCTAGAGTATACCTCTTGATTTCTTCATTGAGCCCATAACGGAAACGGTTACATCGTTCCACCTCAGTAGGAACAAGCTCAGATGCATACTGACTCAGCCTACCAAATCGAATCTCATAGTCTATCACAGTCATACTCCCCTAAAGCAAAGCAATAAACTCCCTCTTCCTCTCATCGAGATATCGCGGACCCAGATACTTCTTACGGAATGCTGACACAAAGAACTCCCAAGTAATCTCGGCCTCATCCATACCCGTAGTGATGGTGATCAACCAAGTGTAGGCATCACCCTGAAGCAAAGACTCAACACACCCTAGCTTGCGCTCTCCGATACATCCCATCTGCGCGAGGATACGGACGGTCTTCTCAAACCACAACTCAGATCTCTCCGGGGTAGACCCTCTGAACTCTTCAGCCCCTAGACCATGGAGTCTCTCTAACGGCAAACCAGTGCCCTCCCCCTGATGATGTGCTGCTGTCTGACCCCCAGTCACTGCAGCCTGAAAAGCCCCTGCTATCGCCTAAACTAAAGGAGCTAAGTCTATTCCGGCCGGACCTTGGCCACCTTGGCCTCCCTGAGGTCCCTCTCCTTCGGCCCCGGCCTCGCCTCCTACTCCTAGTGGAGGAGGTGGTGGTGGTGGAGGTGGTGGAGGAGCTCCAACTCCAACCACAAGCTCTTCCACTTGAGCCTCAACTCTAACTACTGGCTCAACTCCTAGAGTCGTTGCCCCTGGTTCCGGTCGAACCATCCTAGGCCTCTCACGTGGTCTCATGATACAGCTAGCAAGATAATAACTACAACAACAAACAGATAAGGATTACGTTAGCAAAAGCAAGGGTCCAACCGTGCTCAAGTACTTCCTTTACAAAAACCTTTTTAAATTAAGTAATAGTAGCAATGGGCACTCGACTCTACACCAAACGCAACAATTCATGCTCCAAATCACCATACGAATAATCAAACAACGAGATTTCATGGAAAAGCATACATCAAGCAATACAATTACTTAACACATCAAGCTTACCTCACTTACCTGCCCGAGGTCTCGGTAACCTCAGGCTCTGATACCAAAAAATGTAACCCCCTCGTCCCGGTCTGGCCGGATGACCGGTCCGAGTAGGCCACACGGGGAAAACCAAAGCGAAACCCGTTAAGGTTCCCCCTCGGTTAGCGACCCTAAAAATTTTTTTTCATTTAAATTACATCTTAACTAGAGGCATGATTGATTCTTAAGTGATCTCTACAGCGGAAACACGACTTTCGGGAGGCCCTACAGCAAAACAGGCCTAACCCAAGCATTGGGGCCCTTTAGAGATGCCTAAAAACCCACTTTCAGGCCTGTATTTCGAAACAGGTACTACCCGTTTCAAAACACGGGCTCCAGTAAAAAGCAAGTCACCCGTATTGAAACGCCTCCACCCCGTTTCGGAACAGGGCCACGAATTTTCCTTGACGTTTCGAAACTTGTTTCGAAACATGTATGAACAGTAGCAAAAACGTTCTGATACTTGTTTCGAAACAGGGGCTCACAGTAGCCAAACCGTACCGAAACGAGTTCCGATACGAGGGGGGCTAGAACCACGCCCGTTTCGAAACAGCTCCAACCGTTTCGAAACGCATACTGTCTGCAACTTTCTAAAATCAGATTTAGGCAACTCTAAATGATCCCAAATGCCCTCAACACTCCAAGAAGCATACATCACCAACAAAAACATTCTAGAGGCATGCTCCCTATTGCAAACATTTATGATTATCACAAGATTTAAGATAAGACAATCATTCTAAGAATCATCCAAAGCATACTTAAGCATTATAAGGCCCTTAAGGCTCAATTCACCACACATAGAGTTACATGCAACAACCACACATGTACTCATACAAAAGCATAACATCACAATCAAGCATTCATCAAGGCTTAACATGGTTTACGAATTCAACAAAAACATAAATACCAACAACCTCCAAGAGTCATACAAAGCTCATACAAAACACACACTTGCCACATTGCTAAACTACTACATTAGTTGCTAAATCGTACTTGAGCAACAAATAACTTGGAAAGCCCCTTCGCCTTGCTCCTTGCTAACACCACGCTAAAGATCTGCATTGTTGAAAATGAGAGCGTAAGCTAGAAGATTAGTGAGGATGCTCTAAAACCCAAAAACAACAACAATGCAGGGTCCAAGCATGCAAATCCTTAACCTCACATACAATATACATAGGAAACAACAAGTCAACCTAGCTAGTCTTTCAAGAGTCATAATATGGCATCTCACATCATACTAAGCTCAACAACAAATATCTCAAATATCATAACATCATAAACATGAGAGCAATATCATTGGCCAGTATTAGTTTACCCGGATGTGCGGATTTACTCTCAACAACAACATTACCTCGGTGGGATTACACTCATCACCAGACCTTGCATGGGCGGGATTCCACTCATCACCACATGCCCTACGGATGGGATTCCACTCATCATCACGTAGAATATATATAAATTTTCGGTGGAATATTACATCACCGTACTCCTCCTTGATGACTCAACGCCATCAAGGCCACATACGTTTTGACTCAATTGTGTGCACACTAATCCTAATGATCGATCATTTACATCCGGTAAGTTAATTAGTGCCAATTTCTTTAACCATAACACACGTCCAAAAATTATATCACATATACATCGCATACACATACCAAGGTATACACAATACAATCAATCCATATTTCACAAGGTCTAATAGGCAAGGGCATAATGAACATCTATAGAAATCAAGGAGTTAAACTACCAATTTAACTCCCACCTAGGAACGGCCTACCAAGCTCATTCCCACACATCCACTACACACTCTTGAACCAACTTTAAAACAATTTAAAGTTTTACTCACCACCCTTCCTTAGCAACCCAAGCAAGCATGCAAGCCTCCTAAATGCCCGGATTCGATCCCGATGCTTCTCCGATGTCTCCTCTTGTTTCTAGCCAATCAAAACATAACCATTACTCACAAATCAATGCTAAATTTCAGTCACCAACTCCAACCCATAAGTACAAGCCAAACTTCAACAATTTCCAACCCAAACAATCACCAAATTCCCCATTTTCGAGCCGCCTTATTACCCAGCAGAAAAACATGATTTCAAACTCCCAAATGACATCTAAATGGTCCCAAAACACTTTCCTAACATCCCTAAACCATCATCCCTTCAACCCAACCCTAAAACTCACCAAAATCTAAGTTTTAGACACCTCAAAAATGGCCACAATGACCTATTTCGGGTTTTCACCCAAAGTCACCCATTTTAACATATTATGTGTATTTTAATGAGACTAAACCAAAACCCAACTTAATAAATCAAAAAAAATGTAAAACGCATCAAAAACTCAAACTTTCTTTAAACTCCAAATTTCAAAATGATGGTAGTTTTCAATTTCAAGACTAGGTAAATGTATAGGATGAAGAGGAGAGTGAGAATGTGTAATTACCTTTAAAAACGCCCTTGAATTGGTGGAGAAAATTGATGGAATAGTAAACTTTGGGGTTTGGGAGGGTTTAAGAGCTTTCAACGTTGGAAGAGAAAGAGGGGAGAAAAAGATGATGACTTTCTTCACTTTTTGATTTCAAAAAGGTTGTCTACCTTTTTAATTTGGCCAAATTACCAAAATGGTCATTCCCTTTTAATTAAACTCCAATTAAATCCAATTATGGTTAATTTGATTAAAATTGATTTTACCGACTCAAACCAACTAACCCGACTAACTCCTAACCCCAAAACACGGGTGTTACATGTGATTCAAAAGCATTTTCATATATTATATTGGCATTTCACATCTCATTACTACACGGATATACGTACATCATTCTCAAACCACAAGACGCTTCCGGTGGAATCTCACATCACCGTACTCACTTGTCTAGTAACATAATTTTCGGTGGAATCTCACATCACCGTACTCACATGGTGGAATCTCTCATCGCCACAAAGCTTGGGTATTTCACCAAGTCCTACCCGATGGAATGCCCATCATCGGTTTCTCCCTTTGGATTAAACCAAAGAGCACGTACGAATTTTTAGTTTATAGTGCACTCTCATCCTATTGATCGATCAATTATGTCCGGTAAGTATCTCATCTTCTATGCCAATATATTATCTTAAAACATAATCTCACCTACTGTTTTTCATGCAACATATCTCAAATCTTTCTCATCTCATTTCAAAACCATAACATTTGCCGTGCTTTAAAAAATAAGCTCAAAACTCAACAATGCAACATGTTATTTCATGAAATCATTTCAAGCATCATCCCATACTACAATTCATGCATAAAAACAGTAGGAATTTATCTATCTCAAACCATGAGCATGTAAAAGCATTTTAGGGGCAACTACCACATATAAGAGAGCAATCTAGCCAATACTTACTTTCGGACTTAGGAAGGTGTTTCAAACCTTTCATAAATCCCCAAACCTTGTTTCTTCGTCCCTCAAGGACTTCTAAACCATTCGCACTCACCGATTACGTTTCGCTTGCTCGTCGAAACGCTATCTAAGCTAGGGGTGGGAGAAAATACCCGACCCGATTGACCCGACCCGAAAACCCGACTACCCGAAACAAAAATACCGGGTAATTCCCGGAAAAAAATTACCCGACCGGGCCGGGTACCCGACCAGGCAAATTTCCCGGGACACGGGCCGGGACACGGGCCGAGAGTTTTCCCTTACCGGGTACCCGACCCGACCCGATAAAATTAATATATATTTTTTATATTTAAAATTATATTTTTATGTTTATTAATATTTTAACTCTAAAATTAAGTTTAAATCCCTATATTTTTTCTATGTTTGTATTATATTCTTTTAAGTTTTAAGTTTAATTTTTTTAAAATATTTTTGTGTTTAACATATGATTTTTTTTAATTTTAAAATAATAAAAAAATAAAAAAATATATGAACCGGGTACCTGGTACCCGATTACCCGGGTACCCGAATTTTACGGGTACCCGAATCCCGGGTACCCGGATTTAATGGGCCGGGACACGGGCCGTTTAAAGAGGTACCCGACAATTCCCACCCCTAATCTAAGCTCCCGGATCAACACCAAAGGCGTCCAAAGATGTCTCCCCTGATTATAACACATAAGAGCAGAGGATTAATGCATCATCACGCATTGAAATCATCAGCCACACACCTAAACTCGCTGCTCTACTCAAGAACCTCATTTCAGCTACCAAACACAACCGAAAACATCTCCAAACTCTTCCAAAACAAAGCTCAGCCAAGATCAAACACTTCTAAACATTTCTAAACATCAATCAACATCAAAAACCACCAAAACCTCGTCCTTATACCTCCAGCTATGATAGAACGCTAAAACCACCCCAAAAACTATCATTCTAGCATACAAAACTTAGGAATCCGAGCCTATTCGGGATTTGTTTGATAAAACCTCATTTATAACATCAATTAACATCCAAAATACATTATAAAACAACCTCAAAATAGAGCCTAACCATCAACCACGAAAATCATCAAGATCTCTCCAAAAACCTTGAGTTTTAATACAATTTCTTGTTTTTAACATTAAAGCAACTCAAAAATCATTAACAAATGATTGATAAATTGGGAATTTTAGTAAAGAACTGATCATTAGAGGAGAAGGACGAAGCTTACCTCTAATGGCTGATTTCTCCTTGAATTGGGCAAGTTTTCTTGAAAATCTAATGTGAAAACAAGAGGATTTGATGAGGAAAAGATTAGGAATCAAAAGGAGATTGAAATCTCATCAAAAGGAATGAAAATCAAAGGCTAATTGATGAAGAAAATGTGGTTGGCTGAAAGGAAATTAAGAGAAAATGAAATGAGAGAAAATTGATAAGAGGTAGTTATGAAAAGTCAATGATAGTTTTCCTTTTAATTAATCTTTATTTCCTTTAATTAAAACATTATTAAAATCACCCAAAATAAGGAGAAATCTGATTAAAAATATTTTGGTAAAATTAGCTCCTTAAAGATTCAAAGTTTCAATCATTTACAAAACAGTCACTATTTAACTTTTGCAAAAACTGCGATTTGGTCACTACACCGAAATGTAGTATTTCCAAACCTTATTTTGTAAAATTGATTTCAGCATAATCATTCATATAATAAATGAGGATTTTTAGATATTTTTTCATATTTTTAAAGCATCCCGAACTAGGTGTTCCTTAAACCTCCCTTTAAGATTCGAACCGTTCTCGACTGGTCCGATTCGAACTCTAAAACATCTAGGCCCAAATTTGGGGCGTTACAAGAGTCTAAGCTTCCCAAAAGCTTTAGGAATCATGGAAATTTCCGTCGCTTCGGACCATGCTCCTATTGTTCTGTTCACCAAGGGTTTCACCAAGAAATATAAAAAGGATTTCAAATTCAAAACTAAATGGCTTCTGGATGAGGACTGTTCTCAGACAGTTTCTGAGGGATGGAATATTACGCCGGGGGAAAGAGTAGTATCTAGATTTTGAAGGAAGATTCGCAATGCCAGAACGGTCCTTATTAGATGGAACATGGAAAAGATGAAGCTGATAAATGAGAGAAAACAAATGTTGACAACATGATTGAGCATCTCCAGGGTAGAAAGCTTACAGAGGCGGAGCTAGCAGAGTATAGGAAATTTAAGAAGGAACTTGATGTTGAATGGGAAAGTGAGGAAAGGTACTGTCATCAACGGTTCAGGGTTAACTGGTTGAAATAGGGGGACGAGAATACTAAATTCTTTCATGCTATGACCATTCAACACCGCAGAGCCAATGCCATTGTTAAATTAAAAGGAGAGGGCGGAATCTGGCTTGAGGAAGCTAAAGATATATCATCCCATCTGCAACATCATTTCCAGAAGGTCTTCACTAAAGACCAATCAGTTGACTTTCAATGCCTCAAGGACTACATCCCAAGATTGGTAACCAAGGAAATGAATTACGAGCTAAGTAAAGAAGTGAGGGAAGAATAGATTAAAGAGGCAGTCTTCAATATGGGTGCTACAAAAGCCCCTGGTCCCGATGGATTTCCAGGGTGCTTCTACCAAACCTTCTGGGAAACGGTGAAAGATGACCTTATTGGGATGGTCTCATCCTTTTTCAGGGATGGTGACATGTGTGAGGGACTTAACAAGACTAACATTGTGTTAATCCAAAAAAAAACAAATCCCACTGAAGTGTCACACTTTAGACCGATCAGCCTCTACAATTTCTCTCTCAAGGTCATCACCAAGATTCTATCTTCGAGGCTTAAGGTTTTTCTTCCAGATATCATCCCTAATTCGTAATCAGCTTTTGTACAAGGTCGATCAATTCACGACAATATTATCCTTGCAAATGAGGCTTTCCACGCTATCAAACAAGCAAGAAAGGGGAAGAAGAGATTTATGGCCCTTAAAATTGATCTTGAGAAAGCCTACGACAAGGTCGACTGGGGACTGTTACAATTTGTTATGGTCGGGATGGGTTTTGATGATTGGTGGATCTACAGAGTCATAAAATGTGTTACGTCAGTTTCTTTCTCCTTAGTCTTTAACGAGGAACGCTCTGGGGAAATCCAAGCCGGTAGGGGTCTGCGACAGGGAGATCCCTTATCACCCTTTTTGTTCACCTTCATCTCTAGTATTCTGACGTGGATTATCAAAAAGAAAATTGAGATGGACAAGTTCACGGGTCTGAAATTAAAAGACGGTGCCCGGTTTTGAGTCGCATGCTTTTCGCTAATGATTGCATGTTGTTTTCAAAAGCAAACGAAGGAAATTGTGCAGCTGCTCTCCGAATACTCCATCTGTTCCAAACTTCTACAAGACAGTCGGTCAATTTCCAGAAATCCTCCGCTTATTTCTCTTCAAATGCCATCAATAATCTCAAAGTCCATTTGTCTAATGTCCTGGGCTTCAAACCTATGGAGGAAGACGCTAGATACCTTGGTCTTCCGTCTTTCTGGGGGAGAAGTAAGAAAGAAGCTTTGGGATTCATTAAGGAGCGAGTTCAGAACGGACTAAAAGGCTGGAAAACCAAGTTCCTGAACATGGCCGGTAAGGAAATCCTTGTTAAGGTTGTGGCACAGGCCATTCCCACATATGCCATGCAATGTTTTCTTCTCCATGTCACCTTCTGTGATGAGCTCTACTCGATGGTGGCAAACTTCTGGTGGAATAATTGCACAGACAAGGATAGAAGTATCCATTGGATGAACTGGAAGGATCTTTGCCGACCAAAGGACAAAAGAGGTATGGGTTTCTGGAACCTTAGAATCTTTAACAAAGCTCTCATTACAAAAGTTGCTTGGAAAGTGATAAAGAATTCGGACTCCCTTTTAGCTCAGATTCTCCGGGGAATTTATTATCCTAACGGAAATATTTTTGATGCCCCCAAGTGCACTAATCCCTCTTGGGCTTGGGCAGGAATTAGGGAAGGCGTTAAGATTATAAAGAAGGAGCCCTCTAGAGAGTTGGGAACGACATGTTTATCTCGACTTGGAAAGATAATTGGGTCCCAAAACTACCTAAGTTCCAGATTTCCACTCCAACACCTTAGAACTCCCCATCCCCAACTGTTAGTTGTCTCATGAATCCAAATTGTCGTTCGTGGAATGAATCAAAGATTAAAGATCTGTTTGATCTGAATGAAGCCAAGGCAATTCTTTCCATCCCTATCGGAGGACCTCAAGTTAAAGACTCTTTCATCTGGATTGAAACGAGGAATGAGGAGTATTCAGCCAAATCAGGATACAAGTTCATAGAGGCCTCCTCTAAAAATCGTTACAATCCTTCTTCTAGCGAGGACCCGAGTGAAAAAAATGAGTTTTGGATATCTATATGGAGTTTAGGGGTTCCTTCCAAAGTCCGGTCTTTCTTGTGGAATTTATGTCATAATATTGTTCCAACAAAGGGTATTTGTAACCCCCTCGTCCCGGTCTGGCCGGATGACCGGTCCGAGTGAGCTACACGGGGAAAACCGAGTGAAAACTCCCTAAGGAACTCTCCCTCGGTTAGCAACCCTAATATTTTTTTTTCATTTTAATCTTGTCTAGATGAAAATTACATCCTAAGTGATCATACAGCGGAGCGATATTTACCAGCAGTCAAACGAACCCAAACTAACATTTAAAAGCCCATTTTTAAAGTTAAACTGCAGGTGGTATCGATACCCTTAAGGGGGTATCGATACCCCTTGACTAAGTCAACAGGGTTTGGTCAACCTGAGGAGACAGTATCGATACCCCCAATGAGGGTATCGATACCCTCCCATAAAGTTGACTTCCCACGGTCAAAGCTAAGACAACGGTATCGATACCCTTGAGGCCGGTATCGATACCGAAATCGACAGTGGCTCCAGTGGCCAAAAAGGTATCGATACCCTCCCTCGAGTATCGATACACGAGGCCTGAAACCACAGGGCAGTATCGATACCAGACCAACGGTATCGATACCCCAGCTACGAATCTGCAGGTTTGAGCTGATTTAGAGCACAAGGAGGCCCCTAAATCCCTCTAACCTTTAACCAACACACTAACATCAATCCCTAAGGCAAACCAACCATAAAACATGCTTCCACAAGAACCAAGGGCATTAAACAACACGAAGAGGCACACACATAATCAAGCAACTTTAGCAATCAAACACCATCTAAGCATCCATACAATGCCCCAAAACACCAACAACTACCAAGCAACCTCAAGGCAAGACATCCTAAGGTAAGACACCTATACTAGCATGCTTCAACAATATTTAGACATGTCCAAAACCAAGGTCACAACCCAAATACATGCATTTGATCGAATATCATTCAAGTACAAGTATAAGCTCTTAAAGCATAGACCAATATGTCAAGCAAGCAAAGACATAAGTTAACAAACACCATGGCAACACAACCATGCAAAAGCCATACATATAAAGGAGTCTACACATGCTCCTATCAACCAACAACAATCACAAGACATAACACATCCCATTGCTCAACCATTACATGTCTATTATTTAAAATCCATACTTGGTGAATTCAATCCAAACCACACTTGGAGGCTCTCCTCTTGCTTGAGCAACCCACGAACTAAGGATCTGCAATGTTGAACAAAGAGAGCGTAAGCAAATAATGCTTAGTGAGGGCAAGCTCTAAAAACAAACCTCAACATTGCAGGGTCCGAGCACGATCTAGCCAAAGCAACACACGTATAACAAACGTCCACAAGATATAGATGCATGAGCAATTATCTCACAATTATGTCATGATCATGAGCTCAACACAACCATACATGTAATCACATTTAACATCCAACGGCTCCTATATCTCAATACATTGATGCATATATCAATCAACATTGGCACCTAGATATGACCCAAATACGCGGATAGACTCGTTGGAAACTCATATCCAACAACCACATTACCTCGGTGGGATTCCACTCATCACCGGTCTCGCGGAGGGGATTCCACTCATCCTCACGCCCCGTCGATGGGATTCCACTCATCACCGACTATATTTAAATACCATTTCCGGGCGTACCCGTACTCCTCCTTGGTGACTCAACGCCACCAAGGCCACGCGCGACTTTAGACTCATGTGTACACACTAACATCCTAATGATCGATCATTTGTATTTAAGTATACTAGTGCCAATATTTCACTCATTCCACAACACACATTTCAATCATTTCCGTGCTTAGCACGTACTCACCATGGACACAACCATGAACCATCACCATGCATGCTTTAAGCAATACAATCCATGCCACAACTCACATGTATAAAACAATATACATAAACATTCATATCACATGGCATACGAGGCATATACATTCACACAATTGAGTTCATCCAAAGGCTTAGATCAAGCTTAGGATTAGGCTACCACCCTAATCCTAACTCTAGGTGGGTCTACCAAGCCCAACCTAGTCCGTATACTCGAACCAACTAATTTAAAATCATTCAAGGAAATCAACCACTCACCTAAGCTTCCAAGCACAAGACCAAGCAAGCCACAACCTTCAACTCTCCGGATTCACTCCCGATGCTTCACCGATGCCCAAGCTCGATTCTAATCATCTCAAACACAACCAAAACGTTCGAATCAATAACACATCATTGGAAACAACCCGGATTAACATTAATAAGCATTTAACACCCCAAACAAAGTCACAAAACAGAATTTTCGGGTAGCCTCTATAGCCCACTGATTTCTTCCATTTCAAGCACCCAAACAAGCCTCAATTTCATCCAAAATGATCCTCATATATCATGCTACCTACAGCCCTCAAGAACCAACCTCAAACAACCCCAAAAACCACTTTAAAATCCTCCAAAAACCCTCTCAAAACCCAATTCCGAAAATTGTTCAAAACCCTTTGAAATTCACATATATCATACCATTTGACTTCTATATAACTTATCTAAACATACAAATTCAACACATTTACTTTAACAACATAAAGCTCCCACTTTTATTCAAACTTCTATAAATTTCCATTTTCTAAAACCCTCATGAAAACGAAAATAGAAAGTACTTTTAAGGAGGGAAAGATGAGGACAACTCAAAAATGTCATTACCTTTCAAAAATCTTCAAAGATGAAGCAAGGAGATGATGGAATAGTAACCATCCATGGTGGGGAGAAGACACCGTGAGTTTTGAAAGAGAGAAAGGGGAGGAAGATGTGGGAAAAGTGAAGTTTATGTGTTTTGTTTTATTTTAAAAGCCAAAAGTCCTTTGTACCCTTAATGAGATGGGGTATTCTCAATAGTATGAAAACCATGGTCTATTGGGGTTTAAATCTTAAAACATGATCAACCCAATTTATAATTTTGAAACAAAACCCGAAACATTATTTGGAGTGTAAAACCGAGCCCAAACTAATATTAAAATATTATTTTTGCCTAACCCCTAAACCCGGGTGTTACAGTATTCTAGCATCTCGCTTTCATGGTAATTTTCAGGACTCTAACTGGTGTCCTCGGTGTGGGGAGAAAGGGGAATCGATCGAACATCTTCTGTTCTTTTGCCCGTTCGCACAAGCAGCTTGGAAGGCATCAGGCTTCAACTATTCCCCGTCCCGCCTTGGTTTTCCTGGATTTCCGAAATGGTGGTGTAAAATTAACGATTTCTGCTAACTAGGGAACTTTGACGATGGATGTGCTCTTATCGCTTACCTCTTATGGTTCATATGGAAGTCACGAAACGCTTTGGTCTTTGAGAGTAAGAAGGACCTTCCCTGGGATGTTTGGCTACGGGCGGAACGAGCCTTTATAGAATACCAACACAATTTTTTTACCTGTCATCCAATGAAGCCTCATTCCTGTCCGGAACCGAGGCAATGGACACCCCCCTTCGGGCTCAATCAAGATCAATTGTGATGCTGCTTTCGATACTCACTATGGAATAGTCTCAGCTGCGGCTATTACACGGGATTGCTCAGGACTGTTTATCCAAGGAATATCTGAATCTTTTGTCGCCCTGTCCGCTGCCGTGGTAAAAGCGTTGGCCATCGGATTGGGTACTTCTCTGGCCCTTAGGAATGGTTTCGGTAATATCATCATTGAAGCCGACTGCAAAGCTGTGATAAAAAGGCTTAACGAGGGATTCCTGTCTGATTGGACCATAGCAGCCGTGGAGGAGGATATCAGATGTACATCTAGATCCTTCACTTCCTGCTTTTTTCCTTTGTTCCTCGCTTATGTAATCAGCCTGCCGACCGACTAGTCAAATATGCTTAAAAGTTTTTGGGGTCAAACGTTGTGGGGACCTGACTCCTCCTCGTCTCATATTTTGTCTTTGTAATTTTATGTGAAATGAAGTTATCCTTTTCAACCAAAAAAGAGGGAGGGGGGTAAAGATGAGCAGTTTTTGCCCAATAAAAAGTACGAATTCCCTCGGCATATGCTCTTTCTTTTTTGGATCAATTTCCTCGGCTTATTTCCATCTTGCTCCCAACAAAAAAAAATCCTTTCTTTAACAGCTATGAACTCCTAAGATCCGATCAGATCCGGTCGTATTCCACCCAATCTATCTCTCTTATATGTATAGATCGATTCTTCTTTCAATTTCACCCCCCAAAAGATTCTACTTTCAACCCGATTTTCATTTTCTCTCTAGGGTTCCATAAAGACCGCACTTTTTTTTTATCTTCTTTAGATTTTAGGTTTGATTTTTCCTTCTTGGGATGGAATGTGCGGGATCGTGAGCTAGGGTTTTGGAAAATAATCCTTCTTTTCTTCTGTTAAGGGGTTAGGTTTTTGACCTCGGAGTGTATGAGGATTTGGTGCTGCCTATGCTTTATCGACGACGAAGAGGACGATAATCGACGGGAAGGAACAATGGAGGAGGGCTTTTTCGCAAATGTCGATGGTTTTGAGGGTAATGTTGTAAATGACGAAGACGATGATGACTACCGCGAGGAGCGAGAGAACGAAGAGGAGAAAGAAGCTCCCTCCGTTGTCGCCGGTGCCGCGGAGGATCAATTTTCTTTGACCCTAAACAGGAGAAGGCAAAGTGAAGAGACGTCGTTGTTGTTTGAAGAAATGGTGTCCGCCGTGAGAAGTGGTGGCAACTGGGATGATGCTACGTGGCGCCCTTTGAATCGCTGCGAAGGTGAGGCTAGCGCCTCCACTTCAACTGCCGCCGAAGATTGTGACAACCACGATTCGTACCATAAGCGAGCCAAAGTGTACTCTGGTTTTCAGTGAGTCAACTCCAAAAGTATATACAAATTTTAACTAGGAAAAAATATTATTTTTTTGTCATGTTTATTTATGCAACGTTTTCACTGCAGCGAGAGCATGTCTTCCCCTTCGACGGGATATTTAAATGATGGGACTGATGAGAATCCTTTTGGTGGTAATGGTGAGATAGATGAGAAACATGAGGGTGGTTCGAGGGCTGAAGACTCTGAAATCCGGATGGATCTGACCGATGACTTGTTGCATATGGTAGATAGTTTGAACTATTATACTTCCATATTAGCTCTTACAATTTTTGTTGCATTTAGTTGAACCTTATTTTTTGCTTTTTCCTATTTCCAGGTGTTCTCATTCTTGGACCATGGTAATCTTTGTCGTGCTGCTATGGTTTGTAGGCAGTGGCAAGCGGCTAGTGCTCATGAGGATTTTTGGAGGTGTTTGAATTTTGAAAACCGGAATATATCTATCGAACAATGTGAGTCTCATGTTTGCTAAATATCTTTGCATAAGTCTTCTTTTGTTTGAAGAAGTGTACAAGATTTAGAAATTAGATGGAGAAATGAGAATGGTAGTCTAAATTGCTTAGAATAACAATTAAAGATTATTAAAAGAGCATGCAGCTATATAGAAGCCGTCCTTTTATCTATGTCGAGATTGCCTTTTATGGTTCTGGTCATGTCTTTTTATAATTTTCTTGTTTATTATAATACTTTGTGCGAGACATTTCTCCATTATTAATGATAAAATCGGATTCCTGACTGTTTTAAGACTGCATTTTGATTCTGCAGTTGAGGACATGTGTCATCGGTATCCGAATGCCACTGAAGTGAATCTCAGTGGCACTCGTAATATGCACCTGCTAGTTATGCGAGCTGTCTCTTCATTACGGTAATATCTTTGCGCCATATTATTTATTCTTCTGATCTAATGAATTCATTGTGCTTGCTGTTATTCATGTAATTTTCTGATTGGCAGAAATCTTGGGGCTTTAACATTGGGAAGAGGCCAACTAGGGGATGCTTTTTTCCAAGCGTTGGTAGAGTGTAGTATGTTACTGAGTTTGGATGTGAATGATGCTATTCTCGGCAATGGTGTTCAAGAAATACCTATTAACCATGATCGATTGTGCGATCTGAAAGTAACAAAATGCCGTGTGATGCGTCTATCTATCAGGTGAAACAAAAGCTTCATTTGAATGTTAACTTGGTGTCAATGTGATTATTCTTTCTGCTAAAGCCTGAATCTTTTGCAGGTGTCCACAGCTAAAAAGTTTGTCTTTGAAACGTAGTAATATGGCACAAGTGGCCCTGAACTGCCCCCTTTTAAATCTGCTTGACATAAGCTCATGCCACAAACTTACAGATGCAGCAATTCGTTCGGCAGTGATTTCTTGCCCCCAATTAGAGTCTTTAGACATGTCGAATTGTTCTTGTGTTAGTGATGAGACGTTGCGCGAGATAGCTCACAGTTGTGCTAATCTCCATGTTTTGAATTCTTCTTATTGTCCTAACATATCACTTGAGGTTAGTTTCTTGCAAATGGTTAACTTAATTCTAATAAGGTCTATTTTTTTTTGGTGAATGACTTAAGGTGTATTTTGACGTGTTTGCGTTTGTTTTTTGAAGTCTGTAAGGCTGCCTATGTTAACAGTTCTTAAACTTGACAACTGCGAGGGTATCACATCTGCCTCAATGGCTGCAATAGCTCATAGTTATATGTTGGAGGTTTAGATTTTTTTCCTTCTGTATATTGTTGTTACCTGGATTTTTGTGGTCTCTATTAAAATCTTCTACCTGCGCATATTTATTTTGTTACTTGTTGTAGGAGTTGGAGCTGGATAATTGCCACATGTTAACATCAGTGTCATTGGATCTTCCTCGTTTGCAGAAAATTCGATTGGTTCACTGTCGAAAGTATACTTTTATTGCATTTTATTGCCCTTTCCTTTTTCTTACCAAACCCAAAATGATTTCATCGTCAAGTTGTGTTTGTCTGGATCTTTTCTTCTCAATGATTTTGTAATGATTTATGATTTTGGCCACGCAGATTTGCTGACTTGAGTGTACAATGTTCCATGCTATCATCTGTGATGGTGTCCAATTGCACTGCTCTCCATCGTATTAGCATCAGTTCAAATTCGCTTCAAGTATGTTTTTTGATGATTTGGTCTCTGTTGTACTGTCTTGGTTATAAATAAGAGTTTGATGTTGTGTGGTTGATTTTATTAAAATGCAGAAATTAGCATTACAGAAGCAGGAAAATTTGACAGTGTTGGCAATACAATGTCAATGTTTGCTAGAAGTTGACCTGACAGATTGTGCATCATTGACAAATTCTATATGCAATGTATTTAGTGATGGTGGTGGTTGCCCTATGCTAAAATCTTTAGTTCTGGATAACTGTGAGGTATGTGAATAGAATTTTTTATGTATGCTGAACCACTTCTCAGTTATTATGCATGTGTATGCGAATAGGACATTCCAAGATTGGGTGATAGAGACCTGTAAGATTAGCTTCATCTCAGCTGATTGATCACTTCAAATGGCACCACAGTTTTATTTGTCTTAGTTCTGGTCTGCATCTAGCATTACTTTTAAGTTACCAATATTCTTTATTGCTTTTGGTGCTATTAAATGAATATAGCTCCTTGGTTCCTGCATTGTCATGCGTCATTTTATTGTGCATTCTGACAATTCCTTGTTTTTATGTTGACCAGAGCTTAACAGCAGTACAGTTATCCAGTACGTCTTTAGACAACCTTTCTCTGGTTGGTTGCCGTGCTATCACTACTCTGGATCTTGCATGTCCTTGTCTTCAGAAAATTTGCCTAGATGGTTGTGATCATCTTGAGAGAGCATCATTTTGTCCTGTAAGTTTAGAGTGACTGGTAGACTTTCTCTGAGATTAATTTGCTTATATATTAATAGACTACTTCATGCGTGTATTGTCATGCTGTTATAAAAATGTAAAAGCTGAAGCTTTTTCTCTTACCTTTTAGGCTGCTCTTCAGTCGCTTAATCTCGGGATATGCCCCAAATTGAACACACTCAGAATTGATGCTCCATGTATGGTGTCACTCGAGTTGAAAGGATGTGGTGTATTATCTGAAGCATCGATAAATTGTCCTCTATTGACTTCACTTGATGCTTCCTTTTGCAGGTTTGTTTTAATTCCTACCTTCTTTTTATGATACTTTATTTTGGCCTGTGGTTGACGCATCTTTTAATTTCTATGCAGCCAACTCAAGGATAATTTCTTATCTGCAACCACTGCTTCCTGCCCTCTGATCGAGTCATTAATATTGATGTCTTGCCCATCTATTGGTTCTGATGGTCTTTTCTCTTTGCGCTGGCTTCCGAATTTAGCTACACTTGACCTGTCATATACATTTTTGACGAATTTGCAGCCAGTTTTTGAGTCTTGTTTGCAGCTGAAGGTAACTTTAAAATCCTTGATATGTAGCATTGATTCTATTCATGTTAACTTCATTGTACTCCATATTGTATTAAGGTTGCATTGGTTTGTGCTCTTAGTGATCAAAAGTTGTCACATTCTGCTAAATTATCTTGTTTATGCTTTCAATGATCGCTTGCTAGGCTAGGCTTGTTAGCTCACCTTTTCTTTCTCTTAGGTGTTAAAATTACAAGCATGCAAATATCTGGAGGACTCATCATTGGAGCCTCTTTACAAGGAAAGTGCTTTACAAGAACTCCGGGATTTGGACTTGTCATATGGTACCCTGTGCCAGTCTGCCATAGAGGAGCTCCTTGCTTATTGCACACATCTTACCCATGTGAGCTTGAATGGATGTATAAATATGCATGACCTGAATTGGGGCTCTAGTGTTGTTGGATTTGAGTCACTTCATGTACATAATGGATCTAGTGTATTTTCTTTTGAGAACATCAATGAGCTGGTCGAGCAACCGAACCGTTTATTGCAGAACCTCAATTGTGTAGGTTGTCCAAATATTAGGAAAGTTATCATCCCACCAGCAGCACGTTGTTTCCATTTGTCGTCCCTAAATCTTTCCTTGTCAGCCAATTTAAAGGAAGTTGACCTTGCATGTTACAATTTGTCCTTTCTTAATCTAAGGTATTGGCACACTCCTTTTTGTGGTTCATTTTTATTTTATCTGGCACTCTTCTGAACTTTTATGCTTATTTCTTAATTCAGCAATTGTTGCTCTTTGGAAGTTTTGAAGCTGGAATGTCCTAAGCTGACCAGTCTGTTTCTTCAGGTATGTATTCTCGGTCTCTGAAACCAAAGGTGTTTAATATTTAGGTCCTTTCTTTTTGCAGTTTTATTATGTTGATCTTATATCTGGAGTGTGTTCTCGAACATGCTCGTTTTTTTTACGGAGGTCTTCATTTTTATACTCAGTTTCAATGTCTTGTTTCCTTCATGTCAAGTCATTTTGTCATGTATCTTCATACTTGTAGTTAATTTACGACCGTGAGTTCCTCATCTGACACTGTTTTATTTTGTGAATTGATCTTTCCAAGTCTTGCAACATCGAGGAAGAAACAGTTGAAACTGCTATATTGCAGTGTAGCATGCTGGAGACTTTGGATGTCCGCTTTTGTCCAAAGGTAAGGGCATTCTTTTCTCCAGTTATGCTCTCTCTTAGACTCGAATGTCCAGATTTCTCCCGAAGGGGGGAAAATCAAATTCACGGAACTTTATTAACTTGTGGTTGATAGATTTGCTCGATGAACATGGGGAGGTTGCGTGCAGTTTGTCCGAGTTTGAAGCGAATATTTAGTAGCTTGTCAGCTGCATGATGAAGGATTTTCACTCCCCTTTGGAAGTGGACATGGCCTCAAATGATTTGGCAGCAACAGCTTGGTATATTTGTCATGGTAGGCTCTGTTTGTATGTAAATGGTAAACATGGTGTCCTGTTTGTTTTGAATACATATATAAATATAAATATAAATATAAAAAAGAATACATATAGGGCGTACTTGTGTTACAGTGTAATAAAACTAGTACCAATATTGGTTAACTTTTATTGTTTTATGAGGTTGAGTTTGATTTAGTATTCATTTAAATCATGCATGTAGGATGTAGCAGGAAAGGCACATAAAACATAGTTTTACGTTAATGGTAAGTGAATCCCTTCGTCTGGGTTTGTATCGATTCCTATTGCTTCATTTCTGGGTTTGTATTCGTCTGGGTTGGAACTGTATGAAGTTTACCTGTCGAGTGCCTGCATTGCTTTCTAACTCTAAAAGTAGTTTTAACCTTAAAAATACTTTTGAAAAGCATGGTAAAACGGACCTTAGTCTAATCCATACTCTTCCAAGCAAAATCAAAATTAACCCAAAAGTAAAGTAATACAAACTCAAATCGATCTGGATCCAAAATAACATGCAACTTAAAACAATCTGAATCTGAAATTATTAGAATCTGAAAAGATTTAAACACAATAACTTGACGTGAAAATTTAATGATCTAATCTAAAAAAATTTGAACCCGAAATAGAATATATTGAACTTAAAATTTACTCACCTGAAGTGACACTGAAATTTTGAAACCGCTGACCGTATAATCTTAAATGAGAGAAATAGACAAATGATCATTAAACTATCTAAAAATATAAATTGTTCATCAAAGTTTGAAAAGTTACACACTAAATATTAAACTTCAGTTTTGTTATAAAATGTCGTTAATGGGTTGACGTGGTTGTTACAAAATTTATATAATAACACATTTACTGTGGACTTGAAACTCGACCTGCACCCGACTGAAACGAACTCGAATTTGAATTGGACATGTTACTGTGGACCCGAAACTCGACCTGCACCCGACAGAATCGAACCCGAACCCAAGACCGACTTGGCAGATAACTGATATTACCCGACTTGTTTTGGACCCGACCTATTTTGAACCTGAATTGATATTAACCTGACATATAGTTGAGAAATTTTATGATTTGATGAATTTAAAGTGTTGATAAATGTAAAGTATTAAGTGTTGATAAATGTAAACTATTAATTTATTAAATCAATTTAAAGTGTTAAATAATTTTTTATTATATATACATATAAATTTTGTTAAATAATTTAATATGCTTAGTTCTAACCCATTTAATATAAATTATTTGTGAAATTAATAAGAATTAACATACTTAAATTTATTTTATTAAAAAATATTTAAATTTTAAATTTTTTATTAAATTAATTACTTGTGATAGATGAATTTAAAATAAATTGTTTAAAATTTAAATCAATTTGTTAATTGTGACCATTCAATTAAAAAATCATTTTATTAAAAAAATAATTATAACCATTAAATTAACAAAAAAATATTTTCTAGTTTAACGTTAAAAAAATATTTTATTAAAAAGAAACCTAATGGCGCTAAGTTCCGGAAAAACAGGGCAGGGTTGTGGTTTTGCGCCGGCTGGACGTCCCCCTGATCAGCAGGATCGGGGCTTGGATGCTACGGCTGCCGGAGGTGTTGAGGCTGGGTCAGTTAGCACTGTTGTCGATTCCACCGTGGAGGAGCACCGCATGGATGTGGAACCATCGCACCCCCGTGAATGGTGGCGTTGATGGGATAGGTTTTGGTTTGGCGGGGGGTTCATCGGACGGTGATGGGGTGATCGGGAACGCGAAGGGAAAATTATCCTTCCGTGATACGGTTGTTGGACAGCGATCGGAGGGCCAAAAGGACAACTTTATATGTGATTTAGACGTTGATCTTGAAGTTGAGGATGTGAGCATTGGAAACGAGGGTGAGATTCCGGAGATCAAATTTTCCGAGCGTGTTCATCGCATCATTGATGAGAAACTAGCGAAATCCTTGGTGGTGAGACTTTTGGGAAGACCAATTGGATATCGAGCGCTTCACAATCGTGTGCATGCGATGTGGAAACCGGTAGGTGAGATTAATATTGTTGATCTTGACAATGACTACTTCCTAGTGAGGTTTGCAATGGATGCGGATTATGAACGTGTGTTATCCGGAGGACCTTGGATGATTTATGGTAGTTATCCACGGTGCAACCGTGGTCTCGGGAGTTTTCTACGGCCATTGATTACCCTAGGAAATTATTGGTTTGGTTGCGGCTTCCGGGATTACCTTATAGATATTACTCGCGTAGTATATTTGAGGCCATTGCCGGAGTCCTTGGGGAGGTAATTCGTGTTGACTTTAATACAACGGAAGGCTCTCGGGGGAAGTTTGCTCGTCTTGCCGTGGTTGTGGATTTGGAGAAGCCATTGATCCCGGCTATTATCATCGATGGACGGCATCAATTAATTGAATACGAAGGGCTATCGCATATTTGTTTTGATTGTGGCAAGTATGGTCACTTGAAGGAAGCTTGTTCGACTTCAACGGCGAATACAAGGAAGGCTAAGGTTGTGGAGGAGGTTGTCCTAGAAAGTACTGAACGCTTTGGCCCGTGGATGCAAGCACCTAGTCGCCGGAGGCGGCAAACTGTGCCGAAAGACAAAGTGCCTATGCGTGCTGCGCCTAGACAACAGCAGGGGTCTCGGTTTAGTCCGCTAGTCGTGGACGATGGGGATAGGAATTCGATGAGGGTGCTGGAAAATAGGGTGCTGGACCACAAAGGATCGAGCAGCAAGGACCGTAGGGAAAAGGTAGGTGCTGCGGACAGAACCTCGAGCTTACCTGCGGTACACGATGGGTTGGAGAAATGGGTTTCAGGAGAGGTTTCTTTGCATGTTGTCGATGAGGTTGATACAGAATTACCGCAAGCGGACTGTGATGGGGGGAGTGAGCACGTCGATATGGGTGATGTTGATACGGAAGGGATGGGGGATGAAGTGGTTGCTTCGGTTGATGTAGTGATTGTTGCGGAGTCTTCGCTTCCGTCCGCGAACCATACGACAGTGAGGGTGGTTGAGGACGATGGACGACAGTTATTGCGAGATTTGAATGGCCGATCTAATCCAGGAGGTAATCGTGTGAGTACAAACAAAGGTGGTAGTCGGAATAAATTAGCGCCAAAGGGAATGGCGTTAAAAGGAATCAAAGCGAAGAAGTCTGATAGCGCTGGGTTATCGCAAGTAGCGGTTAAGGATTGGGCCAAGGAATTATCCAAGTCCTTAACAGTGGCGAAAAAAGGTGTGCCACATCCTGCAAAGGAAGGTCGGAATAATAGAGGGGAGAGTAGAGATTCAGTCCAGTGGATTAGGAATGAAACCTTTGAGAGGCCGTCGTCGGGTATGCCTCAATGATCTTTCCTTTTTCTTAAATCTTATTATGGTTAAGTTAATTGTGTGGAATGCTCAGGGCGCTCTTGGCCTTGATTTTAACCATTATTTTAGAGTGGTGGATAGATTGTATTGTCCGGATATGTTTGCTATTGTCGAACCACATATCAGTGGTACTGCGACGGATGCTTTTATTCGTCGCGCTGGTCATGACTTTTCGTACAGGGTTGAAGCCAATGGTTTATCTGGTGGTATTTGGGTTCTGTGGAGAGATAAAATGCAGTTTGATGTGCTGGCTGTATCGAATCAGTTTGTTCATGGATGGTGCAGGGATTTGGAGTCCAATGTGAGCTTCTTTCTTACTTTTGTTTATGCTAGCCCTAATCTGAGGGGAAGATGGTTACTTTGGGACCAACTTCGTGCGTTGGAGATGGACGGTGAAGTCTCATGGGTGCTAGGTGGGGATTTCAACGCCATCTATTCTGCAGATGATAGACAAGGAGGATCTCAACGACGGATGGGTGTATGCCGTCTTTTTGGTGATTTTATGTTCAAGTTGGGGTTGCATGATATGGGCTTCAATGGACCTCGGTTTACTTGGAAACGGGAGGATCTCCATCAACGGCTTGATAGATGGATTTGTTATAGTGCTTGGTATTGCGCTTTTCCCCTATCGGAAGTGTTTCACCTTCAACGCTTGGGCTCGGATCATAGGCCAATTTTGTTATCTACCGATCGCTTGCAAAAGAATCAGGGGGCTCGGCCGTTTCGTTTCATCGCAGCATGGAATGAACATCCGAAATTTGCATCTTTATTGAGTGATAGTTGGAATATGGAGAAGGGGTTTTTGAGAACTTAGCCGATTTCCAGACTAGTAGCCGACGATGGAACATAGAGGTTTTCGGGCATATCGGGCAAAGGAAAAAGTAGTTGTTAGCCCGTATCCGTGGGGTAGAGATAGCTATTGAACGAGATCAAACGTCGTTTCTTTTGGAGCTAGAGAGGAGCCTAAAAGGGGAGTTGTCTGAGGTGATTAAGCAGGAAGAGAGTCTTTGGTTTCAAAAATCTCGCAGTCAGTGGATTGAACAGGGAGATCGGAACACGAAATATTTCCATGCTAAAACCTTGAGCCGTCGCCGGAGAAATTCTATTAAAATGCTTCGTTTGGATAACGGTGCTTGGTGTGATGATCCGGTGGTGCTAAAGGAACATGCCGTTGAGTATTTCTCGTCCCTTTTCACGTCGGAGCCGTGTTGTGAACCGCCTGAGCTGGTTTCGAGGGGTTTTCCGCGGGTCCCTAGGGAGGCCATGCAGGGTTTGTTACGGAAGGTGACTTTGAAGAGGTTACTGAGGTTGTTTTTAGCATGAGCCCCCTCAAGGCTCCGGGTGCGGATGTGTTTCATGCTACTTTCTTTCAAAAGAATTGGAATATGGTGGGTGAATCGGTTTTTCGGTTTGATTTTGATTTTTTTGACCATGGATATCTCCCTGATGATGCAAACCAAACGTTGCTAGTGCTGATCCCGAAAATTCAGAGCCCGACTAAGATAAGTCAATACTGCCCTATTAGTCTTTGTAGTGTACTTTATAAAGTTATTACAAAGATTCTGGTGAATAGACTTAAACCGTTGTTGTCTGATTTGGTGAGTCAAAACTAGGTGAGCTTTGTCCCTAGTCGTCAAATTACTGATAATATCATTTTGGCCCAGGAAATTATTCATTCAATGGCAAAGAAGACTGGGGCAAAAGCTTGGATGGCGGTTAAGGTGGATCTAGAGAAAGTGTATGATCGATTAGAATGGGGGTTCATTGAGTCCACACTGATGGAGATTGGCTTGCCGGTGAGGTTTGTTTCTTGGGTCATGCTCTGTGTTAGCTCTGTGCAGACTCGAATTATTATGAATGGTGAACTTACCCCTAGTTTTTGGCCTTCGTGTGGCATCTGGCAAGGGGATCCTCTTTCCCCGTACCTGTTCGTGCTCTGTATGGAGCGGTTGTCTCATGCGATTAGTAGGATGGTGGATGAGGGGAGGTGGAAGAATATTGTCCTGTCTAAGCATGGGCCTGGCATATCTCACCTTTTCTTTGCAGATGACTTGGTTCTGTTTGCGGAAGCGAACGTTGATCAGATGCGGCTGGTGAATGAGATTTTATCCATGTTCTGTGCATGTTCGGGGCACCGCGTAAGTACAGGTAAAACCACTGTGTGCTTTTCTAGGAATGTTCGTAAGGAAAGGGGTATCGCCTTGGCAGAAATTGGGGGCTTTCAACTTGTCGAGGACTTGGGTATGTATCTCGGAGTTTCTTTATTGCATAAGCGTGTCACTGCTGCTACGTATAGTTTCCTCTTAGATAAAGTTGAGAGTAAATTAATTGGTTGGGCGGCGCGCACGTTATCACTAGCTGGGCGTATCACTTTGGCTAAGGCGGTGCTTCAGGCCATTCCTACATATGTTATGCAAACGGCGTGGCTTCCGAAAGGTATTTGTTCGGCTATGGAACGCATTATTCGCCGTTTTATCTGGGGCTCTTCGAGTGGCTCCAAAGGAATTCCGTTGGTGCGATGGGATACTATCTCATCAGAGGTTCGAGAGGGTGGTCTTGGTCTGCGCCATCTTGAGCGTCAGAACCAAGCGCTTCTTATGAAGGTTGGGTATCGGTTAATTACTGATCAGAACAAGCTTTGGGTACAAGTTCTTCTCCATAAGTATAAGTGGGATACTCCTATTCCTCTGTATATTTATCGGGCTGGTTGTTTGCGTCTATGGAGAGGTTTGAGTCAAATATGGGACCATGTTCGTAACGGAATTTGTTGGGAGATCCGCGATGGGTGGAGCGCTAGTTTCTGGACTGATCAGTGGCTAGACGGTGCGGGCGTTTTGACTGAGAAATGCACTGTTGGTCACACGGATCAGAGATCACCAGTAGCGGCTTGGATCGACGCGAAAGGTGAGTGGAATTGGGGAAAGCTAGAGAGTGTTTTGCCGGCTGATGTCATTTAGCAGATTCATGCTGTTCCTCCTCCGCATGCTGCCTTGGGATCGGATACAGTGGCTTGGAAATGGGATCCGTCGCGTACCTTCTCTACGGCATCAGCGTATAGGGCGTTGGGTAGTGGGGGTGTGCCGGCTTGTCCGAAGCGATGGTTGAACATCTGGAAGATCAAAGTTCCCCAACGTATTAAGGCGTTTACGTGGTTGGTGGCACATGGAAAACTTTTGACGAATGTGGAGCGGGGGAGAAGGCAATTGACAACGTCATTGGACTGTAGCGTGTGTCCTGGTGTTGTGGAGGACCTGGATCACGTCCTTCGCGTGTGTCTACGAGCGTGGAACCAATGGGAGAAGATTTTCGCTCCATCTCGGTTGCAGGAGTTCCGAGAGATGCCTTTTGAGACGTGGTTTTGGGAGAATGTTGCTGGACAGATGCAGGATGTCGAATGGACTATGCTGTTTGCGATTGTCCTCTGGTTGATATGGAAAGAACGTTGTACGCGTGTGTTGGGCGATACTGCTGCTGTTTCGCGCGACTTGGTGACTGCTGCTGTTCGATTGAGGGCGGAGTACGCCATAACTTTTCCTCCCACCGGTGCTACGGCTTCGATGGGGCGGGGTGCTGGAGGGTCCAGACGTGGCGTAGCTTCATCGCACTGGTCTTGCCCGGATATGGGGAGGGTCAAAGTTAACGCCGATGGCTCGGTTAGGGGACCGGTACAGATGGCGGCTATTGGTGCCGCTATTCGGGACGAGACGGGGAGTTGGTTATTCGGATTTGGGAGATGTGTTGGGCGTTGCTCGATTATTGTGTGCGAACTTTGGGCGGCTTATGCGGCACTCAAGCATGCATGGGATCTTGGTTACCGCTCTGTCGATTTTGAGACGGACAATTCTACGGTGGCGGATATGTTGAACGGTAAAAAGGAAATTTTGTGTGGGCATGGTTTAACTAGCAAGTTAATTGAGATTAAGAAGCGCGACTGGGATTTATCTATTCGGCATATATCTCGGGACTCCAATACGGTTGCTGATAAAATGGCTTCGCTGGCTTTTGATTGGTCGTTTGGTGGACGAATATGGCACAGTCCCCCCCGAAAGTGGTGGAGTTGATTTTAGTCGATAGAAATTTAGTGGTCTAGTCCGTTGTTTTCGCTTCTTTTATGATGTTCTGTACGTAACAACACATGTACTCTTTTCCCCCATCTAGGCTTAGGGGGTTTTTAACGAGGCATGTGTTGTTACCCCTCTTTTCAATTAAAAAAATATTTTATTAAATAATTAAATTATAATAATTAAATTAATAGAATATATTTTTAGTTTAGGAGGAATTTTTTTTTAATTGACAGGGGAATTTTTTAATTGATTGGGAGGGGAAACAAGCTGCCAAACGAATTAGGGGCGAAGGAATTGGCGGGGTTTTTTTGTTTAGGGGTTAACCACCCTTTAGGTCATTCCTTAATTAGATTCTTTATGTTTAGGTTTTTTAGGTTTTAGTTTGTTTCTTTTTAGTCCTAACTTTTTGTTTAATTTCTTTAGATTTCATTCAATTAAGTCATGCTTCATAAATTGATTAATTATTAAAACTTTTGGTTTGTTTTAAATTCAATTTGGTCCTCGTATAAAGATTTGGTAATTAATTGGCTTTAATAATTTGATTAATTTGTGAATTGGGTTCTAATTAATAATTTAGTTTTAATTTATTTTCGTATTTTTCCTTTTTATGTTTCGATTTATTTTGTTTGTTAGATTTATGAGTTCATGTTTGAGGTTTATGGGTAAATGTGTCAAGTTGATTGTTTGGGGTTATGGATTAGTTTAGGGATTATGTGATTAGGCTTACACTTTATTTATTAGTGAATAGTGCTTGTGAGATTTATAGATTCATGTTTGGGGTTTAGAGGTAAATGTGTCAACTTGATTATTTGGGGTTAAGGTTTGAGGTTTATGGGTATAATTTAAGGGGTCGTTTGGTTCACGGAATGTAAGATTACCTTTGGGAATGAGATTACCGGAATGTTACATTACTTAACATATTACCTGGAATGTTGTATTACCTTTTTTGATTTGTTTAGCAAGAATGTAAAATTACATTGTTTGGTTGAAGGAATATAAGATAAGAAAAATGCATATTTTACCAAATTGTCCTTGAAATATATTTTCCTTTTTAACCAACTGAAGTTTTAAGATTAAAGTCAAAATATTTACATAAAAGCTCATAGAAAATATAAAAAAATATAATATGAAAACCTTATGAAAATTGATCCTAAATAATAAATGTAATAAAACACATATCAATAATAAAATTTGAATCAAACACATATATAAAAAATCAAAATAAAATAAAAATATGATATATTTTTATTTTATATGCATCATATTATTTTATAATAAGTATTAAAACCCTAAACCACTAAAAATAAAATAGATTTATACTTGTGTAATTATATACAAAAAGGAAAGATCATTTTAAAATAACTATATTTTTTAAGGGTATTCTTGTCCAAAGGGGAGGGAATTGTCTAATACCTAAGAAAAGGGAGGGAATGACATTCCTGGGAAAAGACCCAAAAATAGCTATTGTTGGGAATATTTCATTACCCCTGGGAGGGAATGCTCTTGAACCAAACGTGGGTATGTGATTCTGAAAAAGATTATTCCCCTTGGTAATGATCTTTTCCGCGAACCAAACGCCCCCTAAAGGTATACATACATATCATATAGATATGTATATATATTAATGAATATATATATGTATTAATGAATATATATATTAATGTTTATATATATATATATATACATTAATATGTACACATATATAGTTTAGGGGTTAAGGTTTGAAGTTTAGGGGCGTACAATACACACATAATATATATATAATTACACTATTACATACATACATTTATATATATATATGCATGTATCTATATATTATATTATATTATATTATATTATATTATATTATATTATATTATATTATACACACTTGCGCACACACATTAATATATACACATATATATACATATAGTAAACTTACATACATACATATACATTATTTTTACTCCAAATTGACCCATATTCTTTTTTATTTGTAATTTAGTCCAATGTTTATAATTTTAATTTAATATCTTTTTTCATTATAGTCCCTAAAACTTTTTTTTATTTCAAATTGACCCATATCCTTTTTTTAATTTAGTCAAATGTTTATAATTTTAATTTAATATCTTTGTTCATTATAGTCTCTAAAACTTTATTTTTATTTCAAATTGATCCCTATTCTTTTTTGTAATTTAGTCAAGTGTTTTTAATATGACGATATTTTATTCATGTTAGTCCCTAAAATTTTATTTTTCACAACAATTGACCTTTTTAATTTATATTTTTTGTATTTTACTCTAATATTTTAGAAATGAATCATATGGTGATATTTTTGTTCATTCTATTGCCCATTATTTATTTTTAATGTGATTCGTGTTCGTGAAAAGCGTTGAATAATTAGCTCGAAATGAATGATCAACCCAAAGTCTATCGACTTTTTGTACCAAACTCAAACTTAATACGAATTCAAAACCCGAATGAACTCGACCTGAAATGAACTCGACCTGAAATGAACCCGGCCTGAAGCCTACCCGAACCCGAATTAACCTGTCAATTAACCGTTTTGACCCGACCTAAAATGAACCCGACTTGAAGCTGATCCGCACCCGACCCAAGTCAAGTCAAAACATCAAGTTGACTTGAAAATGACTTGTATCCGATTTGACCCGACCTGACAGTACCCGACCTGAAACTCATTCGATTACATGTTTTTACATCCCTAAATATAGGTGGGCTAATAGCATTCAGCTCACTATCTATATCACATACCCTAACATTTACAACATGTACCATAACTACTGGTTCTTGTAAAGCCAACTATTGATGTAAAGTGATGGTCTCATCTATCATTCAAAGCTGGGGGAGTAGCAAGTAGAAAATATGACTCTCAGTACAAGGATGAATCGAGAGGTGTTGACTGCGGTCGCACATCTGAATATTTTTTGACTGTGAATTTCTAAATTTTTAATATAACTTCTTTAAAAAAATTCATCTCGCATAAAATTATGAGTATGTCTTTGTCTCGGTAAATGAACCGGAGGTTGCCAAATTGCATAAGGATAAGGAGGGATCACATTCAAGTAGAGGACAGGAAAGTCCATTATTTTGTGGTAAGTTTTCAGGTCCTTCCCAATTAGATCTCTGGCATGCCATTGCTTTGCCCCCACAGTGTACTGTAGTACCTGGTTTTAAATTAAACACTGAAAAAGATCTTCTCCCGTTTCATCCCCATCAAGCCGCCCCACACCCCTTTCCCCATTGTGAAAATGAAAAAGTAGGCATAGCTAATAATTCAAAGCATTCATGGCAACTAATCCCCATTCATTCCCACATCAATCCATCACTCTTTTATGCACAAATGGTAAACACAGACCCATGTATTGTAGCGTCAGGGTGTCTGGTTCACAAAGGGTAAGATTTTTTTTTGGTATAAATACTTATATTCGGTTAATCCAGATCGGATCTTCTAAAGGCTCATTACGAGAACGATCTTCTCAATCTAGTTTTCTACATTCACAACGTTAAGATTTTGAACTCATTACCTTGCGTGAGGACCTTAGGCTTCATCCGTTAGATCAACTGGTTGTTGGTAGGATAAGATCTCTTTGAAAATAAAATTAATGGAGTGTAAAATTATTGGGGGTTATATTCTCTTAGGTTGTGTTTGGTTCGCGTAAAAGATTATTACTAGTGGTAATAATTTTTCCCGAAATGACATTCTTTTGTTTGGTTTGAGAGCATTCACCGTACGGGTAATAATCTGTTGTCAATTGTGTTAATTTTCCCACCAATTTCTTAGGTATTTGTCATTTCTCACCCTTTGATAATATTGTCCCTAAATTAATGAATTTTGTTCGTATAGATTATTTGTTGGATTTTTAATTAGATGATTGATTGTTTGTGGTGTAAATTAAGTAAATATTTTTATTCGGTATTAATTTAATATTTAAATGGTGTTACATGCATTTAAATATTATTTTAATATTTAATGTATTCTTATTAATATTATATTTATGATATTAATAGGTTATATGTTAAGATTGCATATTGCTTGACAATTAATAAGTTAGGAGTTTGTGTTTTAAATTTTATCCTTTACTTTATAAGATGTTTATCATCTTATAAAACAGTTTAATAAGTTAAACTTATGATCTAAAATTTTTGTCATTATTTTTATAACTTTTAGGTTTATTTTATTATTTACTTTAATTTATTTGGCAATATGTAATAAGTAATAAAAAAATTAAAAATTGAACATATCAAATGTTTTGCATTTGAAAATTCACAAAAATATTTTAATAGAGAGTAACAAGTGTATGCAAATATATAATATATATTTTTAAAATATATTTAATATAATAATTATATTAATAATATGATAAATAAATAATTTTTTTTTTACAAATTTTAGATAGTGCAACAGAAATATTTATATGACTTTTTATGCATATATTTTGAATTTAATATTAAAAGTTAACATGTTAAATATATATATATAATACATGAACAATTTGATAAATTTTACTTCTATGTGATCTTATATTCCTTCAATCAAACACAATAATCTTACATTCCTACCGAATAATGAAATAAATCAAACAAGGTAACGTAACATTTTAGTAATGTGTCAAGTAATGTTACATTCTGAAAATCCTCTATGAATAACGGAGTTAAATCTTATATTCCGTGAATCAAACGTACACTTAATGTATACATTGTGTAATGACAGGTTTTTAAAATTAAAAAAATAAGTTGGTGTAATGGTAAAATTGTATTTTAGTCTCTTAAATACATATAATTTATATCGTTGGCCCCCTAAATTTAAATATTTTTAAATGGTCTCTCAATAAATAATGTTGAGTTCCGTCACTATGTATATATATAATTTGTGATCTAAATTGTTCAGGTAATTGATATATTTATCATTTGCTTAAATTGACAAAATAATAGACTTGAGTAACATAGTAAGCACATTTGGCCGATTACTCAAGTTGTTTATCTGTGTTCTCTCATATTCTCTTAAGTCACGCGTTCTAGACCCACTAAGAGCACTCTCATTTCTTTCCTTAGAATATATGGGGTCTAAAATAATAGAATTAAAATATATATAAAATAAGTATGAATTGACTCCATTTTTCAAATAAATTATATTTTTACTCACTCGAATTGGTATCTTGTCTTGTTCCTCTCGGGCAAATCCTAACATTCCGGCCACATTTCATCTAGAATATTATATCATCAAAGAAATAGGAGGTAATATTATTATTATTATTATTATTATTATTATTATTATTATTATTATTATTATTATTATTATTATTATTATTATTATTATTATTATTATTATTATTATTATTCCAGTATTAAATGGGTAAAATAATAAATAAATAGAATAATAATAATAATAATAAACATTAAACGAATGGGCACGTGATCAGGAAGTGATTTTGTTGGAAGGACTTTCAAGCAGAAACGCTAATCACGTGATTGTCGGCTCCACCTTACCCCTACCTATATTTACTGTACTTTGCCCTTCATTATATTATATTATATTATATTATATTATATTATATTATATTATATTATATTATATTATATTATGATTTGTTTTCTATTGATTGTGTAAAATTAAATATAACATAAATCATTATTTATGAAAGAGAAGAAAAATTAATATGAATGCATCAAAATCTTGTGCTGAATGTGATAATAATATTTATTTACATTGTTTCATCAATTGTCGGTTGAACAGGATAAGTCGTTAAATATTTTAAACAGATATCGAGTTGAGATTTATAACAAAAGAGTCAAATTGTTTAACTTCAAAATTAACATGAATAAGACTTAATTTTAGGGATAAGTCTTAGTTTGACAAGTATTTAAATTAATATGAACTAAAATTGTCTTAAGTTGAGATACTAGACCACTTAAACAAAGTCGGAGGTTTAAGCTATGTTGTTGTGAGTGAAGCAATCAAGTTAGGAGGGTCCATAATGAGCTTCTAGAGTACTTAATTCAAATTAATCAACCAATGAGTTAGATATTGGTGGTTATAAAAATATTATTAGACAAAAAATTTGAGAGGGGCTCGTGCCCCTTTCATGACATTAATACATCTGTCATTGCTCTTAAGTAAGATCAGATTTTTAAATTTTGGCATTGGGAATGGAACAAATTTGGTTGAATGAATCATTCCACAATGAGTCTCTTGAATAATTTATTTAAATTAATCGACTAATGAATCAAATACATGACTATAAAAAAACATTTACATTATTCTCAGTTTGGTTAGAGCAGTTCTAGCCCTTCATTCGTTTGTTTTTGTGACCACCGGAAGATGTTTTATGTTAGCTGCTCCAATAATGGTCTTCTAGTGGATTTTGTTGGTTTCTTTTTGGCTTAATTTTAAAATCACCCTCAAAAGTATGTCTTGTGTTAACTTTCACCCCTAAATTATTCTTTTTACTAATTTTCACTCCTAACTTTTTCTACCGGTTACACTTTCACCCCACCACGGCATTCGAAGAGAATGTCATTTTGCACATTTTCGGTACTGCCACATGGTATTTTTTTTTTTTATGAAAGCCACATGGTATTTTTTTAAATATGAAATATTATTAAAACTTCATTTAAAGAAACCATTTTATTTTATTTGTTTTTTTTTTGACGTAACACTCTCCGGTGATGTCTCTATGAGTGTGTTACATTATCGGTTGATGAATGGAGTGGAAAATATTTTAGGTATTTTAAGTTAAAAGAGAACATACTTGAGGAGCTTATTTTTGAATTTTTTCATTTTGAGGGCTTAGCCCTCTATTCGTAAAAACACACACACTATATATGAGCTTTTGTCTGATATGCAACGTCATATATAACTTTTTATTTTATGCAATTATATATGATATTTTATTTTTATTCTATTTTTATATATTACTAAAATTATTATTTATGTACAATACTAACATGTGTTGGGTACATTGGTAAGCCACGTTGCACTTTCAAGAAGAGCGTGTGAGTTCAAACCTTAAAGGCGACATTATTGAGAGAGGCAGCCACGCAGCACCCCGAACATAAATCGTAAGGCGTACATCATATTGCCAAGATAAAAATTATTTATGTACATCATTTCATGTTTTTATATTGCATGACAAACAATTATATTTTTCTAATATTAAAATAAATTAATATATTCATTTTTAAACATACAAAATTAAATCAAAATAAAAATTTAATGCACTTCAGCGAAGTTTCATGTATTATTTTATGAATTCCACATCTATATTATCACAATTTACATTGATACGGATATCCTCGTTTCCTTATATTTGTTACTTACATTGTCCTTATTCTTTCTAATTAGTAAAAGAATACTCAACAAAAATTTGAAACTATAATATTTTGGCGAATAGCTTTATACACATATATAGTTAAGATCCGTTTGCGGTATTATACCATCTAAAAACTCATTTAATTTTATACTTTTTTTAGAATGGTGGATGAGAATAAACGGATAACTGAGATTATTCTCTTCTTCTTTTTTCGTAAAAATTATTTTATTTTTTACCGTTGATCTTAATCATCTATCTTCTCTCATTCAACGATCTAATAAATGTGTAAGAACCTAAAGGTTTTACATGCTGTAAGAGAATCCTTTCTTATGTGTGTGTGAACGAGAAATATTAATAATCCCATCAAGAGATCCAACTCCTTACCATTAATTTCTAGTAACTTATAATTTGAACTTAAATGAAAAAAATTCTCAACACCTATAAGAGTAAGAAATTGCTTATTTTGTGGAACAAGGCATTCCCCACATCTTACCATTTTAATTTCTAGTAACTTATAATTTGAACTTAAAAGGAAAAAATAATCCCAATACCTAATTTTGTGAAATAAGGCATTCCCCACAAAAGATGTGTGGCCCCTCTAATATTTAGATGAACAATTTGATCAAATCAAGAAAGGGCATAGAAGCTTAGGAAAATTGATAAAGAAGCCAAATTTGTTGAGGCATTTGTGATTGGGTCCTCAAACATCAACTTGTCCATTATTCTATGTTGCCATCACCAATTTTGGATAATTTCTCTCTCATAAACTTCTTTGAATTCCTAATAATTTAGGCTCTTGTACACGTGAATATTATCTTCCGGTAACTTTTTTTACCCCGTTAATGTGATTATAATGTAATATTTGTTTATACATATTCTTAACCATTTGACAATGCGCACACACTTTACAGACAAAGCGATTTGAACTCAGGTCTCCTAAAATGAACATCGGTCTCTTTTTCATTCGGACCACTTGTTGAGCTCCATAATATTTCTATATATTTGTACTTGTATACAATTTTTAATCAAATGTCACAAGTTGTCATGTAAATTCTGTAAATTAAAGTTTACACGGACCTATCGATATGTGGAATTGATCATATTTAAACTTTTAATATCCTCTTATTTATAGGTGAGGAGATTTCTGGGTAGTATAGACAATGTACACCGTGTTAAAAAAAGTTTACATGAATCTATCAATTTTATAGTTTATATGCTTTATTTAAGGTTTAAATTTTAAATTTAAAGTTCAAATATATTGTTTATGATTTAGGGTTCGGAGCATAAGCTTAAAATAGACAGATTCTGTAAAATAATAACATAATTTATAGTTTTTACACATGTATATAAAAAATAATTCTTAAAACAAACCACTGTTGTAAAACAATAACCTATTCGGGCATCGCTCTAAAATTATTTTTCTAACTATTAACAACAATCGGTTTTATTAAAAATATAAAAAAATACAAAATTACAGTTTCACACAACAGTAATTGAAGTAGACTGAACACGCTAATCGTAGGGGAGTAAAACTCGATTCAACTCAAAAAAATTGAATAACTCGATTCGAGGTAAAAATACTTGACTCTTTTTGACTCGATTCAAAATTTCATAAACTCGAATAACTCGAAAAAAAATTCAAATAAAGTTTGAGTTGTAAAATGGAAATTCGAATAACTCGAATAATTCGAAATTTTTAGTAATTAGTAGATTTATTTTTAAGTTCGAGACGAGTCCCTCTATTTTTTTATGATATATACATATTGATATATAAAAATATGAAGAAATATTGCCACATGTGAAAAATATATATGTGCATATCTTATATGATTAGAGAAACGAGTTTAAATTAGAATCAAACCCTACTATAACATGATAAATAATTACTGTTAAATTTTTATAGGAACTCGAAAACTCGACTCGACTCGAATTTCTTAAACTCGACCCGAATCGAAAAAATTAGTAGATTTATTTTTAAGTTCGAGACGAGCCCCTCTATTTTTTATGATATATACATACTGATATATAAAATTATGAAGAAATATTGTCACATGTGAAAAATATATATGTGCATATCTTATACGATTAGAGAAACGAGTTTAAATTAGAATCAAACCCTACTATAACATGATAAATAATTACTGTTAAATTTTTATAGGAACTCGAAAACTCGACTCGACTCGAATTTCTTAAACTCGACCGAATCGAAAAAATTTCAAATAAAGTTTGAGTTTAAAATATGACTCGTCAACTCGAATAACTTAAAATTTTTTGACTCGACTCGATCGAACGCTCACCCCTAGTTAACCGGTCGTTTTTCTTAAAACAGCAAAGTATACAAACTAGTAAACTAAATAAATAAAATAGAATATGTGTGTTGGTCCAAGTGGTAAGAAGCTTAAAATTGCTTAAATATGTCTCGAGTTCGAAGTCTTGTGTATGCAAGAAAATCCTCGCCGAAAGATTCACCCACCAAAATTAAGTGTACGACACGAGTCGGTTTATATTAGTAAGAGCAAGGCCCAGGAGAACCGGGAAGTAAAAAAAATTGAACCACAAAAAAAAAGAGTTTAAAAAATATCAAACAACCCAAACAAACTAAAAGATACGAACAAATACCATTACACTGGCAAATTAATTTTTATCACAATTTAAACACGACTTATTTAGAGTGATTACGAGCGCATATCAATAATAGAGAATCAACCGGGGATCAAAACAAAAAAAAATATCATCAAAATAATTAAGTAAACACTAATTGAACTGATAAGAACAAATCAAAACCATAAAAGTAACGTACTACAAAGACCATAAGTTCCTTCCCTTAAATCTGATATTCCAATGCACTGTGATGAAACAAATGAAAAGCCAAAACCCAGAAGATTCAAATTACACCAAATAAGCATCCAAATAAAAGAGGAGGGGCGGCGGCGGCGGGAAAATAAAAAAGGTTAGTTTAGGGTTTTTGATATTAAGGAAATTTTAGAATATTTGATTCTAATATGTCAATTAAAAATATTATAAAAAATATAAAAGTTTTATTAAATTTAATTTTTAATTTTTTTGAAATAATTTTAATTACAAGTCCAGTGCTTATGATTTTTAATCTTTATTAAAAATTTAATAGTGTCCAGCGATGTTCACCGTTAATGGTGTCCAGCGGTGTGCGATGCTCATCGTAGAATTTTCCTTTAATAAAAGAGTAAAATTTTGATACACATGTTGTGTAAAATTTATTTTACACAAGTCTGCATACAATATAAAATTCAAATCTTAAATCCACAACCCTAAACCTTAAATCATATACCATAATTTCTAAACAATAATCTTAAATTATAAACTCTAAAACCTAAATCTTTTAACTTTAAACTAAAGTCCTAACCCCTAAAACTTAAAAACTTGTATAAACTAAAATTTCTACGATACTACGTATCAAAGTTTTTTCTTTTAATAAAATAAATACTACAACTTAAATCAACAATAAAAATATAAGAAAATCACGATAACTAGTTTTTTTTTAATTTATAGCAATTATTGAACGATAATGAAAAATATCATTTTTCTTAAAAGAAAGACTATTGTTGTGCAGTAAGACAAATAAACAAGAAAATAAATAAATAAGAACACAAGAGATTAACGAGGTTTAATAATGTACTATGTCTTCGAGAGCAAAGAGCGAATGTTTTCTTTTGATTATATCAATCAAATTAGGTTACAAATAATAGACATATATAAGTAACTCTCTCGGGTACAATTACCAAAATACCTCGTTTCGCTCGCTTACTCCCTCTCCGCTCCAGCATTTGTCCTTCATCAGTATATGAATCATACTTAACAATTATTAATTTAAAATGATAAATATATTTATAACATAAATATTTTATAAATATATTTGTAATACGACTTTTCGTTCAGCGGGTTAAATTAAATGAATATTCTTTTTTTGAGGAATTATCTAAAAAAACACCCCATTAATAATTATGTAGAAAAATATTCTCTTTCAGTCCACATAAGGTAAACTCGCGTTTAGCTAAAAGCGAGTTTTGTGTAAAAAAAATTGTAAATTAATTTTTTTATTTCTTACCTACCTACTTAACACATAACTCACGTTTAGCTAAACGCGAGTTTAAAATTCAATTTTAGCTAAATGTGAGTTTGTCATACGTGGATTGAAAGGGAATATTTTTTTAACATAATTATTAATGGAGGTGTTTTTCTTTTTCTTTTTTTTTTTGAACCGGTAAAGCTGCTTTTATTGAGATTTATTGGGAAGCTAAAAACCAGCTATCCCATTATTACAAAACACACTTAACAAAATAAATGAAGAGAGAGACAAGTAAAGTAAAAGTGCAGCTTCTGGAACACATAACCCCCTCACCAAGCATCGGCTTGGGCATATGGATCGGTTTGTAACACTGAGGGGTAAACAATGGCAACAGCCATGCCGGAGAAGATGAGAGAAGACTCCGGATTTCAATTAAAACCACCGTGGCATCAAGATGGTGGATGAAGGCTTGACTGATCCCGCCGGATCAGGTGGAGCACCGACCGGGGCGCCTCTTCGACCCAAATCAACGGTTCATCCGACGGCACAGCCAGGCGAGTGAGAGCGTGCGCGACACCATTTCTTTCCCGGCAAACATGCATGAAACGGAGGTAATCGAAACTATCCCCCCTCCGGTTAATATTCATGTAAAGAGTACTAAGAAAACCCCGTTGTAAGGTATGACTACTCAGCTTTGTGATGACTTCTAAGGCATCTCCTTCAACATCGATTCGCCGGAACCCCAACTCCTGTGCAAGAATAATCGCCTGTTCGCAAGCTAAAGCTTCTGCGTGTTCTGGGTTTACAACCCACGATTTGAGATAAGTTGCCGCTGCCATAACTTCCCCTTTGTCGTTGCGGATTATAATTCCAGATTTAGAAGTTCTCTCTATTTCGGAAAAACTGGCATCGAAATTTACTTTCACTCTATCTGTCATAGGGGGGATCCAAGCTGCAGAACGGGGAATCAACGGAAGGCTCAGACGCGGAGGTGATCGAGACAATGGAGGTGTTTTTCTAAAAGGAAATATTGACTTAATTTTGCCCGTTCAACGCATACTACAAGTCGCATAATCATTGATAAAAAAAAGTCACATATAACATAATTTAATATGTAACTGATAACAATTTTAATAATTTAAACATTATTATAAATAGGGGTGCTTATCGAGCGAGTCGATCGCGAGTTAGACAGTGCTCGATTCGTGCTCGTTAAAAGTTTTTGCTGCTCAACTCGATTTATTGTTCGTTAAGCTCGTTAACATTGTGCTCGACTCGTGCTCACTAAAAAAATTGTTGCTCAACTCGACTTGTTACTCATTAAGCTCGGCTCGTTGCTCGTTAATCTCACTGAAAAATTTACCTCATTTTTTAACTAAAAGTAAAATTTAATAATACTATATGAGGCTTAATATAAATATAAATTAACAAATTTAACTAAAAATTATCAAAAGAATATATAAAGCACTTTCAAAGTCTAAATTCCAAACTAACAATCCACAAATACACCAAACTAGCATATTAAAACTAAAGTAACAATCAACAAGCTCACCAAACTAACATATTAAAACTAAAGTAACAATCCACAAATACATTAAACTAACATATTAAAAGCATTCTTGAAAAAGAAGTTCAATGATACATAACCAATCTTGCAATCACTAAAAAATATTTTAAAAAATTAACGAGCTGCTCGTGAACTTATCGAGTCGAATTAGACTTTGCTCGACTTAACTCGTTAAGGTCTCGAGTCGAGTTTGAGTTGAGCCAACCCGAGCCGAGCGTTTACCGAATTTTGACCGAGTCGAGTTCGAGCAGCTCACGAACTGCTCAACTCGTTAAGCACCCTTAATTATAAATATTATTTTTTAACATTTTTATGATTACATAATATTTTTTATTTTTAAATTTAAAAAATACACATATTATACATATAAATTACTCAAACACAAATTTCATAAAAATAACGATATTCTCTTTTTCTAGGACTCTCGCTAAATTTTGTAAGTATTATCTTATCCAAAACCACGCAAATTGATTTTTTTCTTAATTCAATTACACACAAATTGAAAAGTATTTTTTAAAAAAGTTATATTAATTATCAATCACTGTATCTATTTAAAGTAAATTATTATTATAATTAACACGTTAATTGGCACCAAATTCGGCGGATATTGCACTTGAAAAAAAAAATTAAATCTATTGCAAATTATTTTCAAATATATTGCAGTTACTACAATAACCTTGAAGCCATATTACTTTCAGTCCGATTTTAATATTTTTGTTTCTTTTATTTAAAAGTTAAAGACGATAAGCATGCATTCCGTCTTTTTATAATAACATTGAAGGAATATTGGCAGGACAGGGTGATATGTTACAACCAAATAATAATAGATATGAAATCTAAACCCCAAGATTTATCATGTCAAATCATCAAAAATAATAAACTGAATAAACTGAACGCAGAAGCGTACATGAATTAATCGATAAACTAAAAACTTCAAGTTTGATGTTGAAATCCCAAATCTTGGTATTGATCTTCTAAGAAGATGGTTATCTCTTGACGTAAAACTCTCTGACGGGAAAAGAGAGAAAAACAAGTTAACCTGTTTTTTGGGGACCACTACCTCTTTATATAGTTGATTATTAAATCAACTATTAAATATTTATAACTCTGCCCCTCATTGAATTATAAATATATCTTATGGTATCTGCATTTTTATTTCCATGACACTTTAATATCTATGACACGTCTAACATAATTGGTCACTTAATTTTGTATCATACTTTATAATAGCAACATATATTTTACATATGTGCTCACAATTGCAGATTTTAATTCAACAATCTCCCACTTGGGTAACATATGTTTCCTGATAAATGTACAACCTTATGAGCTCAAAAAATTTGCTATTATATAATAGGTATTCTATAACAATCTCGTCCATCAACTATATTTATATAGGATCAAAGCGGTCTTCGCCATATCAATCATGACGGGACCCATCAATGGTCACGTATACAAACATGTCAAATGACATAGATCAATCATGGATGTGTAGCATGAAAAATTACATGAAATATGAACCGTACATGTCTATTTCCAACTGGTCCTCCCAAACCTTAGTGAGATCAAACTTTATTGAATTCGGAGTGTGCATAAACCAAAAGAACTTTATTTCTGCAGAAAATAATCTTAAATAACTTTAAACTGAAGTAACCGAAATTGTGTCTAAACCAAATGAGCATTTTTCAAAAATTACAAACTCCCACTAAAACCGAATATCCTTAAATAACATTACACCCACATAAGTAGTGTGCTCATGAAAGACCTAGGGTGACAATTTCTTAATATGCGCGTAATTATGGAGTTTGTACCATCATGCTCTATAAACACACAACCACTCTAAGTTTTCTTTAACAACTAGGAACGTAATATTTATGTCCTTCAAGTTTAAAGTGTTCCTATTGTTTATAGAATAAATGAATGCATATTTATTGTCACAAAATAACTAAAGTGGTCTTTCTATTCAATATACAATTAGCAGTCCATGTGACAAAATTCTTTTGCATCAATATTCTATTAGAATCGAAGTCTGTAAACATAATGATCTCTAACTTACCAGAACTCCGACATGTGAGCAAGTAATTTTTGTTCTCTGAAGATATCTCATAACCCCATTGGCTGCTATCCAATGGTCCATAATATGATTCCTCAAATATATGTCTAACATTCGAACAATGTACACAATTTTCGAAAGCAAACATACTTAAGCATAAATTAGATTCTCAATAGCTTATGCATAGAGAATCTTTTAAATTTTCTAAATTTCAATGTAACTTTTAGGGCACTAAGTAAGACTAAATTTATCTTCTTTAGCAATATGAGTATCAATTGATTTTACTCCCACTAAACTTGTAGTATATACAATTGTCAACCAAATTTATCTCAAAATTGAATGGGATAATCAACATGAAATTTATAATTTCATTAATGAGAGTCCTACTTAAGCTCATAGATGAATTTCTTTAATTTACATATCATTGATTTTGTATCATTAGACACAAATCTATGATTGTACCATATAATTTATTTCTTCAATGTCGTCATTGAAAAACACAAGCTTAACATTCATCTTATGTAACTTAAGATTAAAATAAGCAATAAGCGTCATGATTATCCTGGAAGAGTCTTTCAATGAAACTTGAGAGGAGATCTCTACAAAATCAATGTCTTCTTTTAGAGTATATTCTTTAGATACAATACGTACTTTATACTTATCCACATTACCATTTCCATCCCTATTGGTTTTAAATGGATATTTAAAACAATTGGTTTGCACCTTAAGGAAATGAGATAAGTTCTTAAACTTTATTGTCTTGCATAAAATTATACTCTTCTTGAATGACATCAATCCACTTGTGAGAGTTAAAACTTTTATGGTCTGATAAAAATGATTGAGTCATTTTCTATCATTCCATTGTTACCTTATTTTCTTGAAGAAATACAACATAATAATTCGAAATAGTATTTCATCTTCCTCTCGTGGACATCTTTAATGACACTTATTTTTTAAGGTTGTTGAGTTTGTTCTTCTGAAACAATTACTTTATCTTGAATGAGAGTTGTTCAACATTGTTTTGTTGAGGTATTTAATTCACTTCTTGATTAATGATATGTGTGAAAACTTAAACATCATCAAAAGTGATAGTATGAATTAAATTATAATTTATTTTTCTTCAATAACAATGCATCTAACCTTATTTCTCCCTCCAAACTCAACAACCTAAAAAATTATAAACCTCTCCTTAAAGTAATCTTAATTGTGGGATCATAAAATTTACAACCCATGGATCACTCAAAATAACTGAAGTAGTTGCTCACTTTTGAAGTTTAATTTCTTTACATGTGTCCTAACTTATACAAAAGAATCAACACTTTGTAACTTATTGTTGTTTCTTTTGACTAGGACCCTTAGCAACTTTATTCTAATATTTTCTTTTATTGTCCTTATTCTTAGAGACACTAACTAAATGAGCACTAACAAAATGTGTACTTTTATACTTATAATGCTTCAATTTTTCTTCCTCTTGAACACAATGAGAAATGAGTCTAATTAGAGTATATTTCTCATTTTGGCAGTTGTAACTGATTTTGAATTGGTTAAATTGTATAGGAAGCGGTACCACAATCATAAGAACAAACAATTGTTAGAGAGTTTGATCTTATGTGCCTTATATTTTGAAGCAATATAAAGAATTTTTATAATTTACTTCCTTACATTTCCTTGACCTTTATACTTCATAGACATCAAATAAGGCATAAGTGATGTCATCTTAACCTTAATGTTTTAAGTAAAACATTTATTAATTTCGTCAAGGAAACACTTAATATGAGTATTCTCTTTATATTTGTGCTCCAGAAAACATCTAGAGTGTTGTACTTTATGATCATTGGACTCATGCGTTCAAAAGATCTCACATCTTAAAATACCTTTTATGGGTGCTTACCGCAGTGAGAGGTGCAAAATGTTTTTTCTTTAGTGCAAAGTCTATGTTCATACAACCAAATACTATATGTAAGTGTATTTTATATTCCTTGAAATTAGTTTCACTAAACATGAGTGTGGAATGTATTTAACAGATATTGTGATAGCAAAGATAAATTACCTAAATATAGAACAAAAAAATAAAATAAAACAAGCTTACATAAATATTCATAAGTAAACAAATAAATTCAAAGTAATAGTTAGTTCCCCTCAACATACCAAGCACACCATCAATATCAAGTCTTTGGACAATAATATTAATTGTAAGCGGTACTCTTGTTGTAGCAATCAAACATGGACAATAAACTATGTCAAACAATAGGTTAATTTTTGGACTAACGTATTGTTCACACAAAATACCTTATAATTGTCACACATTTATCGTCACAGTTGTCGTTGTAATTCTGGCAAATATTAACTTTCCTTTAGGCCAATTAATAAACGCATAATTACAAAAACTCATAATTATCTTAATATTTTAAATAAACTAATCTACACAAAAGCGGTCACTTTGGTGACATTATGTTTCAATTAATCCATTAAAGACATCCGAAGCCAAAATATGAATTTATTTGTTTCAAAATATTTGTCTTAATTTTATCTTTCAATCAAATTAAAAGATAACCAAAATAATAATAAATTTTAATATAGGTAAACCTCATATCAAGATACCGGACACTCCATTAATGTTTCATCTTTGGACAAAACATTAACTTGCAAGTGATATCTTGGTATAGTAATCAAACATTGATAATAAGAACATGTCAAACAAAAATCTTCCTTTGGGCCGATTTATTGCTCACATATAAAACTGAATAATTATCTCATGTTTATTGCCACAGTTGCACGTGTAATAATGTTAATTATTAACCTTCCTTTGGGCCGATTAATACTAACATAATCCGACTTACATGCACAAAACTTTTTATATTTTAAAATAAAATAATTTCCACAATAGAGGTCATTTTGGTTTCAATTAAATTATTTTAAAATATATACAATAAATATACTGATATCCAAATTTATTTTTTTTGCAACAGTCAAAACTAAAATTTCTGATAACACTTAAGTTTCCAAAAAAACCAAAAATAAGGTTGTCTGAGTGGGGCTATCAGAAATCGAAAAACCGAAATTTTTGATTGTTTCTCAAAAAAAAAATTCTTAAGCATGCATTTACCAAAATTATAGTCGAATTCAAAACAACCAATCTTTAACTAAAAATAAGAACCAAAGTATCATAATAATGAATTCAACAATGATAGCATGAAACTTTAATTTATCCATAATAACCTAACGATCACAATAGAAAATTTTTTAACAGAGTGAATCAAATATAAATTCCATTAGATTATTTGTCATGCTTTCCAAAATCAAAACCAAATGTATAACTAACAAACATAAACATGTGAGTGATTCAACGCCAAGCAATTGAAACCAAAGTACAACAACCAAAATGTATATCCCTAATTAATTTTGCATAAACATTTAAGACACTTGAGTATGCATCTAAACTGTCCAAACTTGAATTTAAAAAGTATGCCCATAAACCTAATTTTGAACAAAATTTCAAGAGTTGAGTTTACAAATATACACTATCATTCAACACTCAAGAAACTGAAATATCAATTGCTCTAATGTTAAATCACCGCATCATCACCAAGGAACAGATAAGCAATTGCTTAACACTTGGTTAAAATAAGCATAATCGAATTCTAACTATTAGCAAAATATAAATCTGATCAAAAACAAACATTAATCGCATAAAAAACAGTGATAAATAGAAGGAGATAAGAACAAAATTAAATCACTGTATTTTTATCGATTTGTGCACCATTATCAATAATAAATATGGCCGCATAAAATTACAGCATGAAAAAAACCCTAATAATTTAATATTAAATTTTAAGAACAAATATACCTTATTGTCTTAAAACCTTAAAAGTCAAAACCTGGAATTGTTTTAAGAATTCGAATCCATAAAGCCCTAAGGAAATTTTTTTTTAAAAAAAATCTCAATAATTTAACCTAACAAGACTATGATGTTACTTGTTAGAACCAAATAATAATAGATATAAAATCAAATCATCAAGAACAATAAACTGCGGAAGCGTACCTGAATTAATCGATAAATTAAAAAACTTCAATTTTGATGTTGAAATCCCAAATCTTGTTATTGATCTTCCAAGAAGATAGTTTATCTCTTGACAGTAAAACTCGGGAAGGAGAGAAAAACAAGTTAACATATTTCTAGGGACCACTACCTCTTTATATAGTTGATTATTAAATCAACTATTAAATATTTATAACTCTGCCCCTCATTGAATTATAAATATATCTTATGGTATCTACACTTTTATTTTCATGACACTTTAATACCTATGACACGCCTAACATAATTGGTCACTTAATTTTGTGTCATACTTTATAATAGCAACATGCATTTTACATATGTGCCCACAATTGTAGATTTTAATACAACATGATAAACGTGACAGATTCAATTTTATGCTAAAAATATATAAACATTGTTCAAAGACAGATTAAAAGGAATCTGACTTCAATGGTACTATAACAAATGCAATAGTTTTAAAAATAATCTAACAACTGCTATAGATTTGGAAAATTTGTCCAAGTACAATACCAAAATTTTCCCACGTTAATTTTCTTTTCTTCTGTATAACATTATATTAAATAATAACTAATAGGTAAACATGTTAATAACAATAAGTTAATTTAGTGAGACGAGACACTAGATCTTTTAAGTAAGGTTAGAGAATCGAATTATGACGTTGTGAATGGAGCAAATTGAATCAGAAAGGTCCCCATAATAAGCATATACAATATCTTATCCGAATTAATCAGCCAATGAATTAGACACTAACAATTATAAAAAGTAAACGTGTTAATTTTGATTTAAAATCGAAAACGAAATATGATTAATTGGAATTTAATCGATTTTTATCGTAAAATCAATCCAAACTAAAAATTCAAGTCAAATTAGAAATTACAAAAATAAAAGATTATCCAAATTCAAAAAGGTTCGAATACGTTTAATTTAAACTAAAAAGTACGCAAATAAAAAATATCTAAAATTCATCTAATTTAAGTGTCAAACCAGAAATTAAAATATCTAGAACTCGAAATAATTTGAACAAAATTCTATCTACATCAAAATCAATAAAAAAATTAACACTATATTTTTTTCATTTAACATGTAAAGCAAAGGCTAAGAGATGCAGCTAAAATAAAACAGACTTACACAAATTTTTACGTAGTTGGTAAGAATATGTGTAACTACAAATGGTAAAAATTTAAGTTATAATTTAAGAATTTGTGTAACTACACAAATTCTTAACTATGACAAAATTTACACAAATTCTTACCAAGTTAATAAAAATTTATGTAGTTATACAATTTCTTATAAATTAGTAAGAATTTTGGTTCTACCTAAATTATTACATACTCCTACACAAATTCTTACAAAAATGATAAGAATTTATGTAGGGCCACATTTTAGCTTCACGCCTAGGGATCGACATTTTACTCGGACCCGACGGGCTCTAACCCGGTCCGGTCGGGTAAGATTTTTTAATGAAAAAATTGGGTCCGGGTCGGGTCGAGTTTTTGTTAAAGGTAGACTCAGGTGGGTCGGGTTCGGGTTTAGGGTGGAAAATATCTAACCCGGCCCGACCTGACCCGGGATTAATAATGTAATTTTCCCTTAAATTTTTTAGGGATATTTATAATAATACCCCTCTTTATATATTTTTTATAATTAAGTCCTTAAAATTGAATTTTTGTTTATAATTTAGTCCTTTGAATTATATTTTTTACAATTAAGTCCCTTAAAATTATTTTTTTTATAATTAGGTCCCTAAAATTAATTTATTTTATATAAGTTGGGTCGGGTCGGGGTCGGATTTAGTACATTTATTTTTGGGTCGGGTCGGATTTTTTAAAGAATATTGACGGGTCGGGTGCGGGTTTAGGGTGTTTATTTTCGGGTCCGGGTGGGCCAAAAACCTGACCCGTGCCCATCCCTACTCATGCCAAGGTACCTTGCCTTATAATCTCGGAAAAGGTCAAAAGTATTCCCCAACATTTGACCTTTTGGTCACTTTAGCCCCTTTTTTGTGCAAACAACTACCTAACATTTCATTTTCGTTCAAATTTCACCCTTATTGGATGGAAACTGTTAGTCAACTAACAGTCAACGTCGGAGGTTGACGTGGCATGTCTGCATGGCATGGGGAGATGACGGGTCGATACCACATAACAATTTGCTGACGTGGTATTAAATAATTAATTATTTTCTTTAAAATATTTTAAAAATATTTTAACCAATCAGATGATGCCACGTGGCACTTTTGCTAACGTGGCATCATCCGATTGGTTAAAAACATTTTTAAGAAAATAATTATTTTATATATTTTTTTTTAAAAAATAAAATATCCTGAAATTTTTAAATATTTTCAAAATAGTCCTCAAATCCTTAAACGCCAAAATCCAGTCACTTTCATTGGTGTTGGTCGCGTTGCCAGCGACAAAATGTTCAAATGAACCACTCGACGATTTTGTCTTCGTTCGACGTTTCGCACGACGTTAGTCGATTACCGGCGACGAGATGGTAGGGTAAATGGTCGTGATGGTCCGGCGACCGATATGGTGGACGGTGGCAATCGGCGACAAAAACGGCTCAAATCGGGATTTGAGTTTGGGGAGTTATGGATTTCGAAATTTTGGTGCTATTTTGTGAAATTTGAAAAATTTAGGGTTATTTTTTAAAATATATAAAATATTTTTTTAATTTTTTTTAAAAATATGATGCCACGTCAGCAAAGTACCATGTGACATCGCCACGTCATCTCCCCATGCCATGCAAACATGCCACGTCAGCTTCAAGCGTTGATCGTTAGTTGACTAACGATTTCCATTCAACGAGAGTGAAATTTGAACGAAAATTAAACATTAGCTGAATATTTGCACCAAAAAGATAAGAGCTAAAGTAACCAAAAAGTGAAACGTTATGGCTACTTTTAAACTTTTTCCTAAAATCTCCGAAGGACTAAATTAAACCCATTATAAAGAAAAGAAAACCAGTTACGATTAAAAAACTGTGGGGGCAGGATAATAGATACACTAACGGCGTTAGAGATAGAGAAAAGGTGACGACGTCAAGAGTGTCAGTAAAATTGTAAAAATGAGACCCAGCGAAGAACGAGACTGTTAGACAGTTAGAGATAGCGAGGAGACTTGACAATTGACCTTCCCGGGGTAAAAATAATAAATATTTAAAATTATATATTTTCAATTTTTCAATTTTATTTTATATAATCAACGATATTTGACATAATGATCGAATAATTAAATATTCCAAAGATTTATTTAAGGATAAAAACAAGTATTCATCAAACACAATGTTAGAATTTAAAGTTAAAATATTTCATTTTCTTTAAAGGACTAATGCCTTTTTTAGTGTCAGACATTTAACGAACTGTTTGTGAACCTTTCGGCGAAATATTCGTTATTTATTAAACGAACATAAACAAATGGCCCATTTGTACTCATCTACGTTTATGAACATTCAATAATCTGTTCGTTTATGTTCATTTAAATTTATTTACAAATGTATTTTTTACCTAGCAGCACTCTATCCCTTTTATTTAACAATAGATTGAAACCCCCCCTTAAATTAACTTTAAGACTTTAATTTTATTATTTTTCATGTAGCTTATTTACAATTTATGCATGTTTTTTATCGTACTCAAACAAATTAACTATGAAATTGCAGTTTATATTAATAAATTTTATGTGGTTTGTGCTCGTTTGTCATTATAACGAACAAACACGAACGAACACAAACAAGCTACATTCTTTAACGAATGAATATGAATAAGAAATTATGTTCGTTTAGTTGTTCGTGTTCGTTCGTTTGTTTATAAATATTTTTTAAAAATATAAAAAATATTTTTTAAAATATGATGTCACATCAGTAAAGTGCTATATGGCATCGCCATGTCATCTCCCCATGCCATGCAAACATGCCACATCGGCCTCAGACATTGACCGTTAGTTGACTAACGATTTCCATCCAACGATGGTGAAATTTGAATGAAAATGAAACATTAGGTAAATGTTTGCACCAAAAAAAGAATATGAGCTAAAGTAACCAAAAAGTTAAACGTTAGGCTACTTTTGACCTTTTACCTAAAATCTCCCAAGGACTAAATTATTTTTACCTAACATTGTGTTTGATGAATACTCAATTAGAATGTTTGTGAACCTTCCGACGAAATGTTCGTTATTTATTAAACGAACATAAACAAATGGCTCACTTGTTCATTTACGTCTATGAACATTCAATAATTTGTTTTTTATGTTCATTTAAATTTATTCACACATGTATTTCTTACCTAGCAGCCCACTATCTATTTTATTTCACAATGGGTTGAAAAAAAAAACACTTAAATTAACTTTAAAACTTTAATTTTATTATTTTTCATGTAGCTTATTTACAATTTACACATGTTTTTATTGTACTTGAACAAATTAACTGTGAAATTGCAACTTATATTAATGAATTTTATGTGGTTATTGATATTGTGGTTTGTGCTCATTTGTCATTATAACGAATAAATATGAACGAACACAAACAAGCTACATTCTTTAACTAATGAATATGAATAAGAAATTATGTTCGTTTAGTTGTTCATGTTCGTTCGTTTGTTCAATTAAAAATCGGTTAATTTTATTTTTAGTATTTTAAAATAATTATTTTTTCTTTTTCCTAACTCGGTGTACGATTATTAGCTTTTCCTAGTTGGTTGTGGCCCTTTAATTCCTTTTCCCCCTTACCATCTGATAATTCAATATTTTCTTAAGATTAATAATTCCCTTAATGATTGATTTTAAATAAATTTTTTAATATATTTTTCATAATTTTATTTAAATAAAAACATGCATAAACTTTGATCACATATGTAATACCTGAACTTAGATTTAGTAAATATTTAATTTTACGTAAGTTCATGACTTCGTGCAATATACTTTAATTTATTTTCGGTAATATGCATGCTCGTCTTACGGTTCATGTTTGGGGTGCATGGCTGTCCCTCCCAACAATGTCGTCTTTAAAGTTCGAACTCACGTTTTTTTTTCTTAGGAGTGCAATGTATCTTACCAATGCACCCAACCTTTGTTGGTGTGCAATATACTTTTATAGTTATCCTTAATAATATATAAATAATTTAAGAATAAAGTACATTAGAGGCCACTAAACTATATATAAAGAATATCTGAAGTTTTGAAAGTTCCAAAACAATCTCACAAAACTTTTGATTTGATTACAAAACGGTCCCACAAGTGATAAATTTTGATAAGTTCAAGACCTTTTTTCATTTCTAACGGTTTGATAAGTTTGAATGACCATTTTGTAAGAATTGAAAATTTTCAATAAATAATTTAAGGATATAGTACATTATAGGCCTCTAAACTATAAAAAATAATATCTTGATCACTGAAGTTTTGAAAGTTATAAAACTTTTGATTTGATTACAAAACGGTCCCTACAAGTGATAAATTTTGATAAGTTCAAGACCATTTTCATTTCTGACTATTTGTTAAGTTTTAATGACCATTTTGTAAGATTTGAAAAAGTTCAATGAATTTTTTGTGATCGATTAAAATCTAATGATTATTTTATAATTTTCAAGACTTCAGTGGCCATAATCCTTTTACATAGTTTAATGACTAATAGTGTTATTTACTCATAATTTTGAATAATTTTAAAAGTTAAAAAGACCTAATTACTTTATACCAGCACAGTTAGTCTAGATGAAGCAAGGTCACGGATTCATCTTATAATAGGTATTTATAGTATATGATACGAATTAGTAAAATTAATAAATCAAATAGGTTATAAAATTAACTTAACTATATTATTTGTTTATTTTTGGGTGAGCACTAAATTGAGTCAATTAAAGAATTTCGAGTTGGTTAAGTTGACAAGTCATATTTTATAACTCAAAATTTATTTGAAATATTTTTGAATTGAATCGAGTTTATAAAATTCGAGTCAAGTTGTTCGAGTTTCTATTCAAATTTAATTGTAAACATTTATAATGTCATTATACTAATTAATTCCAATTTAAATAATTTTCTATAATTGTATACGACATAAATATATGTATTTCTTCACATTTCTTCATACAAACACGTGCGAGTTAAGATCCTAATTTTTTCCATGTGATAATCTTCTCATTTCTTACTGTTAATCTCATTCATTTATTTATCTTCATCCAACGGTTCAAAAAAGTGTAGAAGTAATTGAGTTTTACATAGTGTAAGTTGATCCTAACCCTATATATATATACCGGACAAAGTTTAGAGACTCGATTTGAACTTGAAAACATGTAAACTAATTACTAAAAAATTATAGCTATTGGGAGTACCATTTTATAACTTGAACTTTATTTTTTTTTCAAACCGAAACAAATTTATGAAATTACGATCCAAGTCAATTCAAGTTAAAAATTAAATTTGTTTGAATTGATTCGGTTTTGCATACCCCTGCTTATTATTACCCTCCATTTTGGTTTTTATTATGGCTTAACTAAAAAATAGATGTTCAAACTATACATTTTTTCTAAAATAGGTACCTAATATTTTTTGTTTGGCTGAAATAGGTGCCTAAAGTTTCATTCCGTTAGTGTTTAAGGTAACATATTTTAAAAAAACTCATCACCAAATAAGAATTTAACACATGTCTTTATTTTTATTTTTTAATAAAAAACTAAAAAAGAAATATATATTTTTAAAAAATCTAAAATGTCTTAAAATCTAAAAAAAAATTCAAAAACCCAAACCTCAAATCTCGAAATTGACGCCATTATCGTCGTCGATAGCCCCGATGAACCTCACTGTTGCTTGAGTCCACCGTCTATTTCCCCTATCACCTCGCCGATAATCGACGAGAGGCGTGCCAATCGGACGTTAAATGACTAGCCTTTCACGTTCGTCGTTCGACGTCCGATTGAAACTCTTCCCACCAGTTACAAGTGCTTAGAAGAAATGGACCGTGGCCTTAGGCAAAGGCGAATACAGAGTCCTGTGAGATTATCGACGGCGGTAATGACGTCAATTTTGGGTTTTAGAAATTTGAGACTATTTTGTGTTTTTTGAAAATTTTGAGATGTTGTTTAATTTATTTTATTTTCAGTTTATTTTAAAAAATAAATAAATAAAAAACAAAAGCCACATGTTAATTATTATTGAGTGATAATTTTTTTTAACATTTTACCTTAAAATACTAACGAAATGAGACCGTAAGTACCCATTTAAAAAAAATGTGAGCCTATTTCCTAGTCAAATTTATTATTATTATTTTTTAAATGGTACTAGTCAAAACGCGGAATTAAATTAACAATACGCGATTCCTTGGAAGAGAGAGCAGTTAATAACGGAAAGTAACTTGCAACCGCCATGCAGGAATTTAAAAACCAAAGCAAAAACAGTAAAAGAAAATGTAAATTACAGCAGGAAAAAAAAAAAAAGAACCCTTGATTTGTTTCATAATGTAAGAAAATGTCAATTATTACTCTCATAAATGGAGAAAACATTTAAGAGAGAGAGAGGGAAAGAGATGGGTGTTTTTGCAGTTTGCAGAGGAAAATGGCAGAGAGGTTTTTTAACTTTATATGTGAAATAATTCTCCTCTCTTTAACACTTCTCTGTAACATTTTGGGGTGTGTTTATGTGGCAGAGTTGATGTGATATAACGAGCAGACTCCTCAGTCCTTTCCTCCTCCTTCTTCTCCTTCATCTTCATCTTCTCGTTTTACCCAGTAAAGGAAAACGCTTCAAAATAAGTAATTTTTGTTGGAAAATAATCAAAAACGAAGTTTCTTAAGAAAAGGTGTGAGCTTGTTTCCATGTCGGTGAGTTGAAACGCTAGTAATACAGAGAAAGGAGGAGTCTTTTCCTTAGAAACGTCGTCGTTTGTTCAAATGATGGCATTGGTATTGGCATTTCGTTTGGAGTTTGTCTTCTTCGTGTCTCTCTTTTGTTTGGGTTTTGCTTTGGTGGATTCAGATGATGGTAAGTGTTTTTTCTTCTTCTGGGTTTTGTTTGGGTACTCTGAAAGTGTAAGACAACAATGGCAAGTAAAGCCAGAAGCTTTTCTTAGTCAAATTTTAAAGACTACCCTTTTAATTCCTCTTTTAAAGCTGCTTACTTTTGAGTTTTCTTTTTAACATTTGTGTAACGTGATGAAGGAGCAACACTGTTGGAGATAAAGAAGTCGTTTAAGGATGTGGACAATGTTCTGTATGACTGGACAGACACACCATCTTCAGATTTTTGTGTTTGGAGAGGGGTTAGTTGCGACAATGTCACCTTCAATGTCGTTGCACTGTAAGTTTTTGATGCTATAACTCTTTTCACTTCAGTGTTTTTTTTTTTGTGTTCTTAACTTTGTCTGGTTGGTCATTATCATTAAAACTTTTCTTCTTAGTTTGCTAGATAAGTTTGGTTTTTGTTCTCCCTGCTTTGATGTTTGTTTCTTGTTTGGATTCTGCCATTGCAGTAATCTATCAGGCTTAAATCTTGAAGGGGAAATCTCAACAGCTGTTGGAAATCTTAAGGATCTCCTCAACATGTACTGTTCATTATCATATATTGTTACCTTTTTTAAAAAAAAAATTGGGGTGGATTTGAATTGAGATTGATAAAGGTTGTGTCTTGTTTTGATCAGTGACCTCAAAGGAAATCGTCTGTCCGGACAAATACCGGATGAGATTGGTGACTGTTCTTCGTTGCAAAGCCTGTAAGTGGTTTGCTACAGTCTACATAAGAGCTCCAAGAATATGATATTGTGGAATTCTTTTTGAAGTTTAGATTAAGTATACTTCAAATTAAACTGAACATTGTTTTGCTGGAGTTTTCAGGGACCTGTCTTTTAATGAGTTATACGGAGACATACCTTTTTCAATCTCGAAACTGACTCGATTGGAGTTCATGTAAGTTACTTTTGAAGCATTTCTCGCTATGCCGTGTCACTGCTAGTTCTAGGTTTGCTCGGTTCTAATTTGAAATTTTTTAATGACTCTTCAGAATTTTGAAGAACAATCAGTTAATTGGACCAATTCCTTCAACTTTGTCACAGATTCCAAACTTGAAAGTTCTGTAAGTTATTTCTTCAATTTTCTCTATATTTCCATTTAATTCACTTGATGATTGGATGGAATTTTCATGCCCCTTTATCGGTTTCAGGGACCTAGCACAAAATAAACTCAGTGGGGAAATCCCAAGGCTCATCTATTGGAATGAAGTGTTACAGTATCTGTGAGTGTAAAATAGTTACAGCACCTTTTCTTTCACTGTATAACAGTTCAGTTTATGTTCATATCTAATCGTATCTTCTCATCACTCCTTAGCTTGATTGCTTTTAATTTGATTCTTTTCTCCCTCGTAGTGGTTTGCGAGGAAACAATCTGGTAGGTACACTCTCTCCGGACATGTGCCAGCTAACAGGCTTGTGGTACTTGTAAGTTTCCTTGCTATTCTTGGTGGTGTTTCTGAACCTCGTGCCGCCTTCCTATCTTCCGGCATGTAAGACTCTTTCCCAGTTTAACTTAAGCTCTATATCGTTTGCAGTGATGTAAGAAACAACAGTTTAACAGGTAGCATCCCTCAGAATATAGGCAATTGTACTGCCTTCCAGGTCTTGTATGTACTCATAATCCAGTTCAACGACTCCTAATGCTTTCGAAAATTGAAATGCCTATGTTGGTTAACCGGAAACATCTCTTCTTGTGATTGGTAGGGATTTGTCATACAACCATTTAACTGGAGAAATTCCTTTCAACATCGGGTTCTTGCAAGTAGCTACATTGTATATTCCTGAACCCTTTCCCCTCCTTTAAGGCTTTAACGACTTTATGCGTACATACAACTTAGCTTATCAAGTGTTATATTAAATTTTCTGGTTAGGTCTTTGCAAGGTAATCTTCTTTCAGGGAAGATTCCGTCTGTTATCGGACTTATGCAAGCACTTGCTGTATTGTAAGTGTCATTTTTTAATAATCGTATTCAAGTCCTTTAACCATCACATGAATTCCCTCCATTTCTTTTTGTTATCAATCTTATGTCTCTGGTCGGTCACTTTCTCGTGTATGCTATCCAGGGATTTAAGCTGCAACAAGTTAAGTGGACCCATCCCTCCTATCTTAGGGAACTTGACCTATACTGAAAAATTGTAAGTAGGTAACTGTATGTACTTTTATATCACAAGTTAGCTGATTGCAACTTGCAAGTTTCAGAATTTGGAATGTGAAGTATAATGAGACAGTTTCTCGGATATTCTTGAACAATGTTTTGATCGGCATATACAACGTGTTGTAGATATTTGCATGGCAACCGGTTGACTGGATCAATTCCCCCTGAACTAGGAAATATGACAAAGTTGCACTACTTGTAAGAATATTTTTTCTTGTTTATTGAGTTATTTCCATTGCAATTCTCCTCCTCCAAATTACTCACCTGTACAATAGCTACTAAAACATCAGTTATGCCGATACGTAAAATAGTGAAGAAAATATTGTCAGCATCTCAGACATTACTTTGCTTTGTGCAGGGAACTAAATGACAATCATCTTACCGGTTGTATTCCACCAGAGCTTGGGAAGCTAACTGAATTGTTTGATTTGTATGTTAAGTCTTACCAGTTGTTCAAATATTTAGGTCCAGCTATGTCGTAAGCACTGATAATTTTTTTTTTTTTTGCAGGAATGTTGCTAACAACTATCTTGAAGGTCCTATTCCTGAAAATCTTAGCTCATGCACAAATCTCAACAGCCTGTAAGCATTGATCTCATTTCCATAACTCTTTTATTTTAAATTTGAACAGTTTTAAGGTAGTTATCGATTGATTATTTTGGTGACAGAAACGTGCATGGCAACAAGTTGAAGGGAACCATTCCACCTACTTTTGAAAGGCTAGAGAGTATGACCTATTTGTAAGTTTCAGCCTTGTTATACCAAAATGCACGGTTCAAATGTTTAGCATCGTGCATAATTTACCTTAGGAATGTTCCGTTATTATTTTGCCATTATGAATATCATCAACTTGATCACCTTTTTTTGCGTCTCAGGAATCTCTCTTCGAATGATATTAAAGGTTTTATACCAATTGAGCTTTCGCGTATCGGTAATTTAGATACACTGTAAGTATTAAGTTCAGTAAGGTGTTCCACTTTGTTCATTTTATTGGTTCTGAGCTGCTGTTTGTTTTCTAGGGACATTTCTAACAACAAAATTAGTGGTTCTATTCCTTCATCCCTCGGTGATTTGGAACACCTTTTGAAGCTGTGAGTGCTTCAAGAAAATGAAATATATGCCTACACATGCGTATAATGTTCTAGTTTAAGTGCTTAGTGAAGACTTTCATCATCGCTTTATTCATTTTTGTAGGAATTTAAGCGGAAATCATTTGACCGGAGCCATTCCAGCAGAATTTGGCAATCTAAGAGGTGTTATGGAAATGTAAGAAATCTTAATTTGTCTGCCATGAAAATAGGCTAAAGCTTTAATTATTACTTGCTGATCTCCTGTTTTATACTTCTGCATTGCAGCGACCTTTCAAGTAATCATCTCTCGGGCGTTATTCCTCAGGAACTCACACAGCTTCAGGACTTGTTCTCGCTGTAAGTAGCTTCTTCAACTCGAATTCCAAACATTCTAGGTGTTGGAAAGAACATCCCATCATATGTGTTACTTGCATTGGTTGCATTTTCATTAATGATTACTAATTTAGCAATGATTAGGATTCACACTTCTTGTTGATATTCTTCGATCTTATAATCCCCGGTTTTAACTTCTGCGTAATGCAGGAGGCTGGAAAACAATAATCTTTCCGGAGATTTGTCGTCACTTGTCAACTGTGCTAGTCTTACCATCTTGTGAGTTGAGGGTGCACTAGAAGTTGTACATTGTTTTCAATATAGGGTTGCATCATATAACCCCCATAATTTGAAACCTTGCAGGAATGTATCCTATAACAACCTTGCTGGTGATATTCCTACAGGCAACAACTTTTCAAGGTTCTCACCAGATAGGTAAGAATTTGTTCATTTGTGAACAGAAAAACTCTACTTAGCTGCTGCTATCTTTTCTCATTCCAAAGTTGATTTTAAACTGACATTTCATTGCAGTTTTATTGGAAACCCCGGGCTTTGTGGCTATTGGCTTTCTTCTCTGTGCCATGGGCCTCATCCCACAGAGAGAGGTATTTATTACCTTAGAGAGTGGTTTCTTTTATCTTGTGTGTTGATACTTAGAGAGTTTTGATATTTAAGGCTGATATTTAACTCGAAGTTGGAAACCGATTAGCTATCATTGTTCATTTCGACATTTACACATCGAGTTTTGAGCACCATTACTCGAGTGGACGATCTTGGTTTCTCAACATTTTCTTGGTATTTTTTAGATCTGTTGGTTATCTTCGAATGATTATTCATGTTCTTCTGCTATGTCTAATCTATGCAGTTGCAATCTCTAAAGCAGCAATCCTCGGCATTGCACTTGGTGCTCTTCTGATTCTTCTGATGGTCTTGATTGCCGCATGCCGCCCCCACAAGCCTACACCCTTTTCAGATGGATCATTAGATAAGCCAGGTGCCGGTGATTTGTTCCTTTTCTTTTTCATCTTTTAAAGATGCATTCTTGTCGAAATTCATTCCCCTTGTTACTGACTTGTGGACTTGTAAATGGCAGTTACTTACACGAGACCGAAGTTGGTGATCTTACACATGAATATGGCTCTTCATGTGTACGAGGATATTATGAGGGTGACTGAGAATTTGAGTGAGAAATATATAATTGGCAGTGGTGCATCAAGCACGGTCTACAAATGCGTTCTTAAGAACTGCAAGCCAGTTGCCATCAAGAGGTTGTACTCTCACCATCCACAGTGCTTGAAGGAATTCGAGACAGAACTCGAGACAATTGGGAGTGTTAAGCACCGAAACCTGGTCGGCCTGCAAGGCTATTCCCTCTCCCCTTCTCGGAACCTTCTCTTCTATGACTATATGGAAAATGGCAGTCTTTGGGATCTTCTCCATGGTAAGTTTGTCTTCTAAGAATAAATCACTACCCTGGATGCTTTTTGCAGTAATATTTCGGTGTTTGAATATATAATGCTCATTTGACGCATGGAGCTCATTCTTTTACTGCAGTTTCTACCAAGAAGAAAATTCTTGATTGGGAGACTCGACTGAAGATTGCACTTGGAGCAGCACAAGGGTTATCTTATTTACATCATGACTGTAATCCCCGGATCATCCACAGGGACGTGAAGTCCTCAAATATTCTGTTGGACAAGGATTTAGAGGCCCATCTTACTGATTTCGGCATTGCTAAAAGCTTATGCATATCAAAGTCTCACACTTCTACTTACGTAATGGGCACCATTGGATATATAGACCCTGAATATGCTCGCACTTCCCGACTGACCGAGAAGTCTGATGTTTACAGCTATGGGATTGTGCTACTTGAGTTACTAACAGGAAGGAAACCTGTGGACAACGAATCCAACCTTCATCATCTGGTTGGTTCCTATGTTTCTATTATCTTCATTTTGATCGGATACTTCATTTTGTGTTTATAAGTAGTTTAAAAACTCTGTTCATGTTACATTTGTACCAGATATTGTCCAAGGCTGCTAACAACGCTGTTATGGAAACTGTTGATCCAGAGATCACCACTACTTGCAAAGATCTCGGAGCTGTTAAGAAAGTTTTCCAGCTTGCCCTTCTATGCACCAAGAGACACCCATTGGAGCGACCAACAATGCACGAAGTGACACGAGTTCTAGGAAGCCTCGTGCCATTAGAACCCCCTCCGAAACATCCGACCTCAGTCCAACCGCCTCTTCCATCTACCAAGGTGACTTGCTACAAGGATGAGTACGCAAATCTCAAAACTCCACACCTGGTCCATTGCCCATCTATGAGCACCTCAGATGCCCATCTTTTCCTGAAGTTTGGAGAGGTTATTGCTCAAAATAGTGAGTAAAAGCAAGTCTAAAGCCATCAATATCAATATTCCAGGAGTGTGGAAGATGAAAATTGTGTATAAAGACTTGGTATCAATTATTGCAGCTTAGAGATAACAACAGTAAAGGATGGCACTTACTTTTAGCTGTAGCCAATAGATTTGAAACCAAAGATGCTAACTAGTTGATAGTACTACTAATTCAAGCTTGTATATTGTACCCTATGAATTTATGGCAGTAATTTTGGCGTTGTCTAAAGTGGGACCTCTGGCAAGTTTTCAGGCTGAGGAAAGTGTTGGGTGCTTTCAGCTCTGCATAAAAACTCATTATATGCGTGACCAGCAATAATGCACTGATACCTTATCAGTTTCCACGTGTTTGAACTTCGATTGCTGTAAAATTGGTAGCCATTGTTTTGCTTTAACGTCACCATCTTAATGTCCTTGTGAACTGTGTTCATCCTTCATTGCCTGTCCCAGTTGTGTAAAAATACCTATGCAGGCTTCATAACTTGACCTGGAATGCCTTCTGTTTCTTGTATCAAGCAGACTCGTCGGAGATTATGCCGGTTTCCGATATGCTTTTGTTATTATTAATGAGTTTGATTGTACTTTTGATTCTTTGAATACCTTGGGAAAGAAGAAAACTCTCTCCCTTGAAGCTTGAGCTCAAGAAGGCCACACATTATGAGTTTGCTTGATTGTTGCAATTTTACTCATCTGTTCCTGCAATTTTAGACCCCTTCGGATCGTGATGTTCTTATTTGTTTCGTTTTACGATTGAATCGAACAAATATGTGCAAAGGGTTAATGCATAAGGCAGATTTTTGCAAATCAAAATCATCATGATCATGAAGAAAACTACACTAACAAAAACTTGGTTCAGGCAACATTTTCTCTCCTTTCAAACAAAGATCATTAACAAGGAGCTAGTATATCAAACTCCGAGGTAATAACTGTAACAAATCATCATCAATCTGTCTTCCTTAGAAAGAGGTTAGTTGTATTCACGTACATCAGCCAACGAAAACGACCGCCAATTCGAGAAATTCCGAACACTCGACGACGGCGAAAGAGTACTATTGTTGTTGAAATGAGCTGTTCTCATTTGTGGGTGCAACGGAGGTAACCGAGGGCTCGAAGTCGATGGAGAGTCCTCGCCGGTGCTCGAAAAGCTATCGGTTTCGGAGCTACTCATTGCAACGGCCAATGCCAACGTGCTTTTGCTTGAACTTATCGGTCGAATGAGTTTTTTGTTCCTGGTTTTGTCCCATACATGATTGATTGCTAATAGATTTCGCCTTCTTCTTGTGTAGGCATTCTCAGGCTTTGCTATGTCTTTCATGGAGGAAACTGAGGTTGCTTCTGCTAAACTTGTGTAAGACCTCGATTTTCCGCTGTAGAAACTCGATATGCTTCTTCTGTTGGAAACAAAAACAAAAACCCAGATTTTCTTTCAGCGTATATTCGATCAAAATCGATAAAAATCACAACTTTATTTTCAAAAAAAAAAAGAAAAAAGAAAGGATTTTAGTTTTGTTTACCTCATGGGCAGAACCTGTTCGAGGGAATTCATCATATCCATGGGACCTTTATAAGAGCTTTGAACCTCGTTTTCCTCGGAACCCCCGCCGTCCGATGATCTCCCAGACACGTCATCATCATCATCGCTATTCCTCCCGATCGAAGACGACGTCGTCGTGGCGGACGATGAGCCCCTCCAATCCTCTTCCTCCTCCTCCGCCGCCGTCGACAACCGCTTCCTTCCCTTCATCGGCGACGATTCGAATCTAGAAGCATCGCAGGCGCAATTCATAACGCGCCCAAACCCCGGTGTTTCGATCCTTTCTAACGCGATCGACATGGTTGAACCTTCAAGCTTTCAACACCCAAAACAGCAAATCAAAAACCCAAAAAAAAACAGCCCACAGAGATAAAAAGAGAATCAAACGCGGATATGAACGAAGGGATTGAATTGGATTTGGGGATTTGTTTGTTTGTTGCTAATTATATATATAAATGTTTGGGGATTGAATTGAATAAAGCAACTTGAGAACTCTTATCCTCATCCACTCATTGTCAGAAATTTTCCTTTTTTAATACATCAAATGCATTCCATCAGGTGTTTCCGTGTGCAGAATACCATGCCTGCACTCTTCTTATTTTAGTTTTGTTTACTAAATTTGTTAATCATCTTTTTTGTTGCAAATTTACTTATTTAAGGAATATATTAGTGGATAATAAATGACCATTTTCTTATAATTACTGATATTTAATTTATTAACATTAATTCTGATCGAATATTACATAGATTTATTATTATATTAACTCTCTTAACTATAGGTAAGTATTTAATCGAGTCGAGTAAATCTTTTTTCAAATTAATCTAGTTGAAGAGTAATATTTGAACCCAGCCTTAACATAATATTTTACTAACCAACGGATTGTTGGTTTAAATGATAATGTTTTTAATATATGAATAAAGTCATTTGAGAACGGCTGTAAAGGTGATACCTATCCATAAAGAGAAAAAGGAATGGTCAAATTTGGTTTTCGTCACTCCACTATACTTGAAATTAAAATTTAATCCATGCACTTTAATTCTATAAAATATAATTACAAAAGGAAGTGCATTAAAGAGAATAATTCACGCCCATGCAAGTATAAAAAGTTCGATCGATATGTTCATATAGTCACGATCAGAATTAAACTTAAAATGTGAATCTATAAACTACGCTTGATGATACTCGAAATCGAATCCGCATAAAGAGCTTGACCTTTGTTAATGGAGCCAATGCCTCATTTGGCACATTGGTATTTTAATTGAGACAACTAGCAATGTTATTTTTTTTCAACTAACTAATGATACTATAAAAATAGATGGTTAGATCATGTTAAATTAAGGTACGATGACTACATCTCAAATTAGAGCAACGTATAAGGAGCAAAACTGGAATTAGACCAAAAAGAGAATGGTAATAAAACCACAGGTTCAAAACAATTAACTGCATTTAGTTTTATTGAGGTGTAATTATTGGTGGAGTGGGTGCCACGTGGGATAATTTAAGAAACAAAGGTAGTGGATACGGATATATATATGACGTGGCTCTGACGGACGTTGGGTCTGGTGAGCCTTATCCATATTTGTGGGACCACGCGTTAAACCTTTTTATTTCAATTTTGGCTTTATTGTAAAATAAGTATTTGAACTATGTATTTTTTATCGGTAATTGTTCTATAGACAAGCGCTTGTGGAAATTATTTTACATAAGTGTCTTAGTTTTAGGGGTTAGGGACTCCGTTTAGGGTTTAAATTTAAGGGGTATAAGTGTAGTAGTTTTGAATTTAGGGATTGTTGATAGAATTTTGGGTTTAGGGTTAAAATTTAGGGTTTATAGGTTAAAACCTAAATCCCTACCCATATTACCTTAAAACTAAACCCTAAATTCTAAACCTTTACACTAAAACCCCTAAACTTTAAATCATAAACCCTAACTCTAAACCCTATAATTGAGGCGCTTGTGGAAACAAAAAATTTCCACCGCCAGTGTATAGGATATTAATCCATTTTTTATAGGGTAATTGTTCTATACACAAGTGCTTGTGGAAACTTTTTTACACAAGCGCCTTAGTTTTAGGGGTTAGGGACTTCGTTTAGGGTTTAAAATTTAGGGGTATAAGTGTAGTAGTTTTGAATTTAGGGATTGTTGATAGAATTTTGGGTTTAGGGTTAGAATTTAGGGTTTATAGGTTAAAACCTAAATCCCCACTCATATTACCCTAAAACTAAACCCTAACCCTAAACCCTAAATTCTAACCCTAGTTCCTAAATTCTAAACATGAACCCTAAATTCTAAACATTTACACTAAAACCCATAAACTTTAAACCCTAAACACTAACCCTAAACTCTATAATTAAGGCACTTGTGGAAATAAAAACTTTCTACCGCCAGTGTATAGGATATTAATCCTTTTTTATAAGGGTAATTGTTCTATACACAAGCGCTTGTGGAAACTTTTTTACACAAACACCTTAGTTTTAGGGGTTAGGGATTTCGTTTAAGGTTTAAAATTTAGGGGTATAAGTGTAGTAGTTTTGAATTTAGAGATTGTTGATAGAACTTTGGGTTTATGGTTAAAATTTAGGGTTTATAGGTTAAAACCTAAATCCCCACCCATATTACCCTAAAACTAAACCCTAATCATAAACCCTAAATTCTAACCCTAATTCCTAAATTCTAAACATGAACCCTAAATTCTAAACCTTTACACTAAAAACCCTAAACTCTAAACCCTAAACCCTATAATTGAGGCGCTTGTGGAAATAAAAACTTTTCACCGCCAGTGTATAAGATATTAATCCTTTTTATAATAGGTGCTTTAAGTATTTTTTTGTTAAAATATGTGTCTAAAATTTTATTTTTGACTGAAATATGTGGCTAAACTATTTTTTAAACTGAAATAGGTGCCGAATTTTTTTTGTTGAAATAGGTGCATTTGTTCACTTTAAAACAAGCTAAAAATAAAATTTTAGACACCTATTTTAGCCAAAAATTACTTTAGGCACATTTTTTCAGCCAAAAATGATACTTTAAGCACTTATTTTAGCAAAAAAATACTTTAAGCACATATTGCAAAAAAGAAACATAATTTGGGCACTTATTTTATAGTTAAGCCTTTACTTTTTTTAAAAAAAATTATTGATGTTCGTTTTATTAGTCGATTAATATCGATCAAATATTATAAATATCATTATCTCTAAAATGATATTTTTTTTTAAGAATTTGACTAAGATGAAATATTTTTCGTTAATTATTATTAGGCCAAAAACTGAAACATCCTCTTTGGATATCAAAACCTTAAAAATCAGGGATCGACTGAGGGGTTAGAGTCAAGGGGTGATCATCCCTTTTAAAATTTGCATATGATTAAAATTTTTAATGTATTTTTTATTGAAAATATATTTTTTTCTCTTAAAATTTTTTTAAGTTCATCCCCTGAAATTTTATAGGTTCATCACCCTAACATAAATTCGTGCGCTTGTCTTGCTAAACATTATTATTTCAAAAAAACTTTAAAGTTGATTTGGGTGGCGTGTTTTTCTTTGATTATTATTGGGATTAGAAATAAAAACTTAATCAAATATTAATTGATTTAATGAGTTGGGACACTAAATTTTTAAACATGATTCGAATTCTTATTATTGATGTTATTAAAAGGGATAGGGTTATTAAGGGCATGGGAGGGTGTCGTGCCCCTATTTTTTCTTTTGTCTAATGATAATTTTAGTGTTTGAATGCTTAATAAATTGAATTTTATTTCTCTCAAATTTTAGATTAAATATTTATAAAGTCATTGTGGATTTTAAAACTTATCAATTTTATCTATCTCATTGTCTAAGTGACTCTATCCCTATTATTAATCTATGAATTAGTCACATCTCTTCAATATTAGACATAAGGTTAATTTGACAAATAACTTAATTAATAAAATTTTATATAAAGTACTATAATAATAAAATATTTTTACCAAGTTATAATGGATAACATTTTTTCTTTATTTTATTAAAAAGATTACACGAATGTATTAAAAATATAAATAGTATTATAACAAATTTTTTCATCAATTAAATAAAAAATATTTTCATTTTTTATAATCAATATATGTTAGGTTTATTTTATCAACTTCACTCATGGATTTAATCTTAACACAAACTCATTTGTCATTTCGTCTCATAAAGTAATCAAATAAATATATAAAGATAATTATACCGTGCATTGAAGGTGAAAATAAATTTTTTTCCATAATTTGTCTTAATTTTAAAGTTTATATATTCACTTTAGGGTTAAAAGTTTTTAATTTAAAGATTGTGGTCTTAATTTATTATTTATAGGTTAAAACCTAAATCTCTAACCATACTGTTATAAACTTTTAAATCCTAAGCTTTAAAACTGAGACACTCGTAGAATTTTTTTTTGTTTCTACGGCCGGTGCATGAAACATTTTCTCATATATTAGGGTAAACTATTACTACATAAAGGTCACCGAACTTTTAAGGCAGATTCGTTGGTCAACATACTTTTAAAATATTGGATAAGGTCACTCAACTTTTAGTTTGATTTCGATATTGTCCCTCCCGTTACCTTCCGCTAAATATTTACGTTAGCTTTTCGTTTTTCCTTAATAAAAAATGGGTAAACTACATCAATCATCACTAAACTTTCTTCTCACACCTATTTTGATCACTAGAATTTAATAACTTAACTTTCGAATTGTTCTTATTTTGGCCACTCTCAAATGACATTATTATACAAATAGAAAAATTCGATTAATCCTTTTAAAAAATCGGGTAATAGTTTTTTTTACTTTTCTTCTTCAATTTACCATATTTGATATTTTAATAAGCAAAACAAAAAAATATTACTCGAATCATCAATTAATCGGTCAATTGATTATCAAATTTAATTGGTACAATATAAGACCGAGAATTGAATAATTTGAATTTAGCAACTAACCAAAATAATTTTTTAAGGATTAATTAAACCCGATTTTGGTACAAATTTTTAACATAAATTATTTTGATTCGATTACGATTCACAGTTTTAAGTAAAATTGATTAACCGATCTGATCTATTATATACAATATTTTTAAATTTTTTGCATTATAATATCTTATAGTATAGTGATTTTGATACCTTCTGATTTTAAAATTTTTTTGGTTTTGGGTAATATTAATAGGTGTGAATTTTCAATTTTTTACTTTCTAGTTGTTTTTAGTGTTATCACAACCGAACAATTATTAAATTTATCATATTATCATATTTGATATTTTAATAAAGAAAGTAAAAAATTATTTCTAAAATCAAATATTTCGGTTAACTGGTTAATCGATTATCTGAATTAATTGGCATAATATAAGATCGAGAATTAAATAATATGAATTTACCAATTAACCAAAATAATTTTCTAAGGATTAATTAATTTTTTCTATTTGTATAAACATTTGAGTATGATTGGTGTAGTTTACCCAATTTTTATTAAGGAAAACTAAGCTAAGTAGCGGGGGGACCATATTAAAAGTGAACTAAAAATTCGGTAATTATATTGAAATCTCATTAAAAATTAGGTGATCTTATCAAATATTTTAAAAGTATGATAACCAAAATGAATCCGCCCTAAAAATTCCATAACTATTTATATAGTTTACCCATATATAAATTATAAAAAAAACAACAAAAATAATAAAATAAGATATAAGTATATAATATAAGAAATATGAAAGTATCCATAAAATCGGCGTGGGAGCAACAATTTCGTCTTAGGTGACAAAAGGAATTGCAGAGGTTTGATGATAAAAATAGAAATAGGTTCCCAACCCCCAAACACACCTTTACAATTTTCAATCTTATCTTGTTCAAGATTCTATCAAATAAAACCCAACATCTTATCCCCTTTCTCTACACGCATCAAACATTCTCTCCCCTTTCTCTTTCTCTTACAATATATATATATATATATATATATATATATATATATATATATATATATATATATATATATATATATAATATATATTATTACGATTGAAAAACAAAATTTTCACAAGCAGGATTATTTAGACATTTAAAGTTTTAATTAAGGGTTTAGAAATTATGAGTTAAGCGATATGGTTTAAAATTTAAGATTTAGGTTCTACCGTTCTAGACTTAGAGTTTTAAGGGTTTAAGGTTAAGATTTTAGATATTCAACCATAATTTTTATAATTACCAGTATCCGAATCATTGACAGATTAATTTGAATAAAATGTTGCAAAAATTTGGGGTGACCTTTCTATCCAGTTTTCTCCATTCAAAATGTCTGCATTTTTTTAGTAAACACATTCCTCTTCTCTCTAGGTAGGATTATGATTAGATTTAAGATTTATCAGAAAAAAATGTATGCATTTGAATCTTTGATATTGTTTAAGAAAACTAACATCTCATTCTGTCAGATAATGACAAAGGTATATGTGGTGAGGAGTGGCAATTGCTCCACCTCAAAAAAAAAATTAAGCTTTATTCTCCTATATAAATTTCTTTATAAATTAGTTTATTTTTGAAATTGCCCTCTATTTTTAAACATTTATATTTTATTCTCCAACTCTAAATTATGACTCCGTCCATCTAGTCAAACCATTTAATAATTAATGGTTAAAAATAGTATGTACATAGTACATATATCACTTTTTATTTTATATACACTGTGAATAATATTCTTTTATATAAATGAAAACACATACAAATATTTTAATTCAACCTATGAAATTAAATAACGCGATGCTTTAGATCCTAAAATTTTGGTTGTTCGGAAATGAAATTGTTTTCAATGGAAAATGTATCAATCAAGCTCAACTTTTCGACATTGCTGCTTTAAGGATTAGCTGGTGGTCCAAGACCAAATGGCTTGAGCACTTTAAATTTGATCCATGGACTCTACTAGTTGGTTGAATGTTCGATCGAGTAGAGTTTATAAAATTTGAGTCAATTTGTTTTAGTTTACGAGTCCTACTTTACGACTCAAATTTTATTTGAATTTTTTACGAATAGAGTCGAGTTTATGAAATTCGAGTCGAGTCGAGTTTTTGAGTTTATGTACAAAATTAATTGTACTTATTTATAATGTTATAGTACAAATTGATTCCAGTTTAAACGACTTTCTATATTCATATACGATATACATATATATTTCTTCATATTTTCATATGTGATATCCATAATATATCGAGCATAATTGAGATACTCAACTTGAACTTGAAAATTGATCAACTAATGACCAAAATTTTCAACTTATTCAAATTTTCATTTTATAATTTAAACTTTATTTTAAATTTTTTCGAGTCGAATTTTTCCGTCGAATAAAATAATTCATTTTTTCGAGTCTACGTTGACTCGTACATTTTCAGGCTTTTTTGTTGTTGGACTAATTAGAGGTGCAGAGAATATGTTATATGTGTATTCGGCCTTCGTGCGTTTTGCTGTCCTTAGGTGAACTTGGTTCATTGCCAAGCTTGTATATGTTTCCGGTGGATGTAAATTCTTTGTCTCTTCTCGGTATTTTTATTTATGTTCTCACGCTTAAAAATAGGTTTAGAATTTTAGGTTAGGATTTAAGAAATTTAGGGTAGGGTGTATTTCTTAGGGTATAGGGTGTAGGGTTTATAACTTAGGATTAGTGCTTAAAATTTAATTTTATTGTATTTTTTAGTGTTGAGGTATAAGTAGTGGCACCGAAGGCGAGAAGGGACAGATAATTTTTATCCGTTTCTAATTTTTTGATAATAACATCTTTTGCACACTTTTTTTCTCCTTCCAATATTCGAAATTAAACTTTTCGTTTAATCTAAATACAAAAGGGGTGTTAATAAGGACATTTAAAAAGAAACTTTATTTATAAAAAACAATTTTTTAATTATTTTACCGTAAATGCATGAAATATTGTTTAAGTTGTTTTACTTTATGTTGTTCATCTACCTAACAAAAACATGTCGGGTTCATAAAAGCATGGTTGAATTAATTATGGAATTGAAAATGGCAGTAAGAGCAACAGCATTTACAGCTATGTGTTGTTGATCTTTACAGCTAAGATGAATCGTAAATCGAATCGAATCGAATGGAATTAAATGTTGATTTAAGAAATGAAATGCTGTTGAGCAAGAAGGGGTGGGTGGTGGATACAATCAAAGTGTCCATGTCTTGTCTCCCGACATTAAAACCTTTTGGTTCAATCTTTCCAACCAAATCACCATTCAAGTTTCAACCTCTGTTATTGTAATTTTCCATCCTTCAACTTCTAATGCACTCAAATAACGTACAACATAATATATATTAAATTTAAAAAAATTCATAAAATTTACTATAATTAGAAGAATCCAGAAATATATATATTTTAAAATATCATAAAGTTTTTAAAAATTGAGGATTTTTTTATGTGTATCATATTCTTTTATTGTTACGGTTTTTTTTAACAAAAAATAGATTGAGATTATATATATGGAAAATACTTGAAGACCAAATTATCATTTAACCCTAACAAAATACTTTGATATACAAGCTTATATAAATTTTAGTTTACACAAATATTTTAACTATAGGGTTTAGGGGTTTAGTGTGTAGGCCTATAGGGTGTAGAATTTAAAGTTTAGGGTTTAGGCTGTTAGGGTTTGTGATTTAGGTTTTAAATTTTATAGAAAAGTTATGTAGTTTTTTTTTACACAGCTTGTGTATCAAAATATAACTCATATAATATTTATGATTCACATTGGATAAATATAAATTAATGGTTGTGAGAAGATCATATATATATATATGTTTGAGATTTAACATTAGAAAATGAGAAGATTATCATAGGCAAAAATAAAGAAATAATTTTAGCTATTTATTTATTCCCATTTAAATTTTAAAAAAATATAATAATAATTAAACTTTAAGGGTTAAAAAAATATAAAAATAATTAAATTTTACACACGATGCTACCCGCTCTCTCTGTATGTATATATATTGGTTCTTCCACAGTAATCGATGTAAGAAATGAAGATTGAATATTCAGACTAAGCTAGAAAAGACCTGGGCTACCCCAATTGTTGTAGGTTTAGCTCATCAGTTGTTAGAGATTAGCTGTTATTAGTTGTTGCTATTGTTGTTATTAATTGGGTTGAGTTTGTTATTAGGTTGTTAGATATTGGGCTTTATATACCCTATAATGTAATGGATTGTAAACACAATTACTAATGATTTTTAATAATATTTTTCAGAGTTAGTTTCTATCTATTTTTCTAATATCCTAACCCCAACAGTCGTGCTTTCCATTCTTCTCTACTAAGTTCACCACCGTCACCATGCCTCCATTTTCACATCAATAACCCAAAGTGTGCTGGACTTGACCAATAGAAATGACTGGTTTTATCTTTACTTTAAAAATTCTTATAATACATGTCCATTTTATGATCAACGTTCGAAATTTGTGATTTTTCTTTACCAAAAATGTCATCTTCAAAATTTGAACATAAATTCTCACTTTAATTCAGTTATGAGAGCAGCAGATAATGAGAGCAGAAGAAACGAATGGAGTATTTCCACTTCTCCGAAACAGTGTATGATTGCATGTATCAAAACCCGAACCGAAAACGCTCCGACATGCAAGACTAGCCGGTACATTCGAGTATTTAGGATGGTACAAAGGGCTAATGCATAATTCAAACAAAACTAATGCCGTGTAACCAATTCGTTCAGCGGGATAAAGCGTTAGGTTTTTTAAACAATGTTAGGAGTTTGAATTCTGACGTCGACACCGGTAAAAGGGTAATCACACCACCTTGAAATCACCAATACTATGTATTATAAACAATGATTTCTATTATAGTAGGATAGAAAGAATATCATGTTCCTCTGAACAATCCATAGTCTACAATCATGGAGATTCGAAATAAATTAAAACAAAGAAGATTACCCCTTTAACTCTTGTGGTAACTGATCAACAAAATAGCAAAAACAACTCAAAACTTTACCCTGTGATGAAAATATGATCCGAAATCCGATCACATTCGAAATAAGTCTTTGCACTCACAACAGCCCCGCTTCGAAGAGATTTCTCCGCCTCAAAGTCTCGTCCACGAGCTTGAACGTTTTCTTCACGACCTTCTGATCGAGGGCAGTGGTTCTGTAGACCTTAAACACTCGATCTACTCGAGCAGGGGCTGTGCTTTGAAAATACAACTCCTCGAATTTCTTCTTTATAAACCTGGAGAGGAAGGGTACAAAAAAATTGTCAAGAGGGTGAAGATACCTTATTCTCGGCGATTGGAGAAAAACGCTTACTCGTATGCATGCTCAATCTCTTGTTTTCCGGTTGAAACTGGTTGGTAGTCTTTAAACCACTCGCATACGTTTAATGGTACCTACGGAATTTAGAACATCAAAGTCTGTGGTAATGCTAAGTTTTCAACATCCGGAAAATTTCATACTGTTCTAACGGCCTGCCCTTACCTTTAGAACCTTCTTTTCAAATACGTCGAATTTGTTGAGAAACAACATGAAGGACGTTTTCTGCACAAAAGTATCAATATCGAGATAAACTCTGGTTCTTCTGTATGTATATATATGTATGCATGTATGTACTTATATATAATATAAAGAAAACCTCGAAGCATGGTTGCTTTAAGACCCAATCGAAGAGTTCTTTCGTCTCCATCATCCGATTTTTCTGTTCATCCTCGAAAAGAGTTTGATCATACCTAAAATATGAGGTTAAAATTTCAGAACATGTTGCTTGGCAGACGGACAGAACGGACTTTGCCGATGGCAAAAAGTGGAAAAAGGATCTCACTCGTTAATAGCAGCACAAAAGATCACAGCCGTAACTCCCTCGAAGAGATGGATCCATTTCCTTCTCTCGTTTCTCTGGCCTCCCACATCAAAGAGTCTGTATACTTCGCCACTTTTCTTATTCTCCCCTACAGGGCTGCAGATCAGAGGTAATACGCAACACAAGTTATTATCCGGTATCTATGGTCTAACCATCGATTTACGTCATCTTATTAAGTTACAATGTGCAAAGATCGTGTCACAAATGAACCCCGACTTCTTATTATTGCATTTGCAGAGGCAAAGGAGGGAATAGAATTTCACCTGAACTGGATTTCTACAACACCGGTTGTACGAACTCTTGCATATAGAACATCCTCCTGCAATACGAACAGTTTAGAAAACCGGCAGCTTATATGTTTAAATAAGAGAATACAGATCCGGACATAAACAAATTTAATTTTCAGTGTTTGTTGTATCATGATTCATGCATGCTTATCTTGTGGAGAGGTCTTAATTTGTAAACATGATAACTGTTTTGACGAGCAGGACATGCTCCTGCAGCACTCAAACATTTTTCAAGAATTGCGAATTCTAAATACCTTTGTTGGGACATAATTTGCGTCCGACAATCTTAGCAAATTTTCCATGAAATAATGAGTACAATCTGGAACTTGAAGTTCATTACCGCGAGCATAGGTCTCCTACAAGTGCATGTGGAGTGAAAAAGTATTCAAATGCACCATAAACAAAAACCTCCTATCGTCCAATATGCGACGGAGATGAGTAAAACTAGCTTTATATCGTTCGTAGACGGAGTGATTACTTGAATTGCAGAATCTTTCCAGAGATTTCCTATCTCCTCTGCGAGTTCTCTATTTAGACGTGGATAATCCAACCTGCTTCCGATTTCCGATAGTTTCTCTCCAATAACCTGAAAAAGAACACAATCATATACTGTCTTGAACACAGATAAAAACTATTTATTTAAAATAATAAAAGGGAAACATGAAATAAGAATGCAAACCTTATTTTCACTGGATAAAACATATTTGGAAGAATCAACATCATTTTGAGCAAATTCCTTCGATCCGTCACATAGAATCTGTTGAGCCATGTAAAGCACAATTCAAAATGTGGATAAAACATTGTGCTCATAACAGCATTAAGTTTCTCGCCACAGATAACCGACACCAGGCACCGTTATATATATTATACAAAAGGGAAATAACCAACACACCCTTTTTCAGGTTTTCCGTACTTTTATAGTCTGATAGATATTGGCATCGATGACTGATACGTAGCTCTTTAGCTCCGCCTCGTCAAAGCCAGTTTGGAAAAGAAGCTTTATCTGCACCATGTCATGTAGAATATACCAAAGATACACATACTATCATTGTCAAACAAAAATGAAATATGATTCGGTAAAGGGCTAACTATATGTCTTACCTGCTTAAAGATCGTCGACTTCCCTGATTCACCGGCTCCTTAAAAACAAAAGAATATTTCCGAATCATTCACGGATCTTGGTTAAAAAATAAAAGTTGTGCAACACAGGCCATTGATACAAACCATTAAACATAACACCGATATGCATATCCATGTCCCCAAGGACGCCGACAAAGCAAGATTATTTTGCATACACAAACAAATAAAAGCACATTACATTAATTATAATCATTCCATTTCCCATAAATTCGGATACTGCTGAAATGAAACCTATGGATGGTTCCATTTTGATGTCTTCAACCGTTAAGAATGAGAATTTAACACGGTCAAACTATGTACACACCAAGCCAAACAAGCTAAGTTGTACGCACCGAGAAGTAGAAGCTTCTGGATATGCTTTTCAGCCTTCGTTTCTTGTTCGATTCTCCTTTCAATTTCTGCAGTCTGCAAAAAGTACAAACTAGGAATCAAACAAGACCCACATATCATGTAAACAAAGCTATATCCAGATAGTTCGTCAAATTCTAATCCGTAAAAGGGTGACAGCTGATATATATAAACCGTGGTCCACCTGTGCGTTCTCCTCAGTATCTGCTTCGGTATAGTGACTGTTCTTGCTGCAGAGTAAGCCCATATTCTCTAGAAAGTTGACAGCATAGAAAAATGCATGAATCAATATAAAAAAGGCTTCTTATTTGTCCATGCCACCAACAGCATTTGCTACGATACCGTATTTAAGCCGACCTAAGCAGAAAGCTAACCACGGTTAGAGCAGTCCTCCTAAAAGTGACCTCGAGTAAAAAATCAAGAAATCACTTGAATGTTCTTCAGAAACTTTCTAGCAAGGTCAAAACCACAAATCATAGCAAAATTCTAGTCCTGGAAACATGGATTAGGTAGATAAAACATTCGAACAAGGGGAAGCATAGATTATATGATAGCATGTGAGATTAAATAGCAACTCAGATTTAAGACAGCAAATCAGTTATCAAATTACAAGTCTGTTTACACATGTTCGAACAACTGATACACCATACATGAACATGAATGCTCATATCTGAACTCAACATTAACAGACACCATCCATTATATGTTTTATGAAGCTTTTGACTTTACTGATCTCTTTAACAGCATAATTCTCAGGCCTCCCCAAGTTTTCCATGGAAGTTTAGAATCGAACTATACAAACTAAAGTTTTAAACTTTATCAAACAAGCTGAAATTACAATCTCACCACCAATTTAACAAGAGCTACAAATCCAAGCTGTTCACCTTTTCAGTTTACCATAAAAACTTTCATTTCAAAGAAACAATGAAAACACAAATACACAGAAAAAAAAGGAAACCCAAAATGCTAAAACAATCAGCCCTGATCTAAACACCACAAAACCAACAAAGGGGTCTCCAAATTCAACAAAAAGATCTAAAGAAAAATGACTGAAACTTGAACAAAATGCAACCAAAAGAAGAAAAAAAAACTTACCCAGAAACAAGAAGATGGGGTCTGGTGAGGTTAATGGACCAGAAGTGATGGATTTGGACAACTGGGGCAGGGCAGGCTAACAGAGAGAAAGAGAGAGAGTGTGTGTATTATACAAAGAAAAAGTTTTTTTGCTTTGTTTCTTAGTGTTGGTAGTAGGGATTAGTATTAATAAAGAAAGTTTGAAACTTTGTTTAAGGTTTAGAGATTTTTTTAAGAAAATTCAACAATGAAGAAAAAGAACGAAAGAACACCGAAAGCTACAAGCAACAAAGGGATTATCTTTCTTTCACTCTTAATAATCTTTGGTCAAAGTTTTTGAAACATGTGTACCCTTCATATGATTTGTGAATAAATTAACGGGGAAAACTAATAATAATAATACTATTTTTATATGAGAGAAAAAGAAAATGCTGTGATTCTTGGGAAAATACATGCATACACGCTTAGACTAGACTCTGCTGCTGCTATTTCAGCTATGGCTACATGGCTACTGGATTTTATTTCGATTTTTCACTCTGATTCTCTCTGTGTTCACAATGTCTGCATACATTTTTGACCAAAGAAATTGACTCTTCTTTTTGTTATTGATTTCATTAGAAAGAAATGCTATTTTTTTGTGGGGTTTTGGGATCCCTAACCTATAAACAAAAATGAAAATTTTGTAATGTGAGGTGAACTTGTTTGGTGGTTGGTTTAGTGCTTAATAAATTTAGAGCGGGATGAGATTCTCTAATTGGTCGAGAGATAAAGTTACTTATTTTGTCTTATTTTTAAATTTTGACGTGAGAATATAATCTCTCTACTTAATAAAAAAAACAAAGTAGGTAAATTTTAATTTGATTTGAAAAAAAGTGAATATTTGATACATTGTGAATGTAAAATAATTTACACAAGCATATTTATTTTTAAGTTAAAATATAAATTTCTTAACCCTAACAATTTTAGCCCAAAACCTAAACCCTAAACTCTAACGATAAACCCTAAATAATAAACACTACCACATAAACCCTAAACTAAAAACTTAAAACCCTAAATAACCCCGCTTGCGAAAACTTCAATTTTCACCGCCAATGTATAGGATAACGATTGTAACGCCCGTGTTTTGGGCCTAGGAGTTAACCGGGTTTTAATTCGCGTCAATAAAATTTAAATTAAATCAATTCAACTTTAAATAATGACATAATTGAGCTTTAGAGAGAGGGGAGGGACTAATGTTGTAATTTTACCCAAATGTTTTAAAAAGCAATACCACTTTTAACTAAAAGTTGTCTTCTCCTTCCCCCAAATCCCCCACCAACGTTAGAATCATCTTCATACTCTCTCCAAGCTCAAGCTACTATTCCATTGGGTTTCTTCATCCTCCCAAGGTCTTTTTGAAAGGTAACAATGTTTTCTAATTCTCCTTTTCATCCTCTATCTCCCCATAGTCTTAGATTTCAAAAATGTGAGCTCTTGAAATGTTAGGGTTTTGACAAAGTTTGAGTTTTTATGAAAATTTCCTTTCCATTTCGAAATAGGGAGTTGGGTTTATGATTCTCCACCCTAAAATGTATATTATATGTCAAAATGAGTGGGTTTTATTGAGGAACCCGAAATGGGTTCTTGGAGCTATTTTTAGGATGTCAAAATTTGGGTTTTGGTAGGTTTAAGGGTGAAATTGAAGGGCTGTTGGTCTACCTAGGTAGGGAGGGTGTTTTGGGATGCTTTGGAAGCCATTTGGGTGTTTGGAAGTGGGTTTTTCAGCAAGGGATTTGGGAAGCACGAAAATTGAGTTTTGGAGATTTTGTAGTTAGGTGAATTTGTGAAATTTGGTTTATGTTTGTGAAGTGAATTGATAGTTGAGCTTTAGCATTGAATTGTGGTGTAATAAGTGTGTTTTGCTTGGCTAGAAGCAAGGGGAAACGTTGAAGGAGCTTTGGGACCGAATCCGGGTGCGTAGGAGGATTGTTCGATTTGCTAAGGAAGGGCGGTGAGTGGTTTCAACTTGTTTCTAAAGTTTGGTTCGAGTGTGTGTGTGTGTGTGTGTGAAGTGTGCTTGGTAAGCCACTTCTAGTTGATTCAAGTTGATAGCTTAGCCCTTGATATCCATGTGCTATTGTGCTTATTAGCTATACTCTTGATTTGTGGTTAATTGATATTTGTATATATGTCATGATGAGTAGATATGTGATGAGCATGTATTGTGGTTGATGATGTTTATATAAGATGTGGTTATGATAATTGGCACTAAAAATTACCGGTTGTAAATGATCGATCATTAGGATAGTGTGCACACAAATTGAGTCAAAACGTACGTGGCCTTGATGGCGTTAAGTCATCAAGGAGGAGTACGGTGATGTAACATTCCACCGGAAGCTATTTCATATATTTCTACGGGATGATGAGTGGAATCCCATCCGTAGGGCATGTGGCGATGAGTGGAATCCCGCACATGCAAGGTCCGGTGATGAGTGGAATCCCACCGAGGTAAAGTGTTGTCAAGGTTTTAATCTGCGCAATCGGGGTAATTAAAGTGGCCAATTAACTTGTTCATGTATTGTGATATATGATGGTGATATGTGATTGTGGCATATGGTGTGGTTGCATGATGATCTATATTGATGTTTAATCTTGCTAGGATTGAGAGACCATATTTGCCACTTGAAAGACTAGCTAGGTCTACTTGATTTTATGCAATGCTTGATATGTGTGAGACTAGGATTAACATGCTTGAACCCTGCATTGTTGATGTTTTTCGTTTTAGAGCACCCTCACTAAGCTTATAGCTTACGCTCTCAATGTTCAACAATGCAGATCATTAGCGTGGTGTTAGCTCGAGGCAAGGCAAGAAGGGCTTCCAAGCTTGTAGCTCAAGTATGGTTATCGATTTTGTAATAGTTAGCAATGTGGCAAGGGTCTTTGTATGAGCGTGTGTGACTCATTTGTTTGATGATGTTTTTGGTTTGATCATGGGTTGTAAGCATGTTATACTATGTTGAATGTTTGATGTTTGATGGCATGTTTTAGAATGTTTAGGTTGCATAGTGTATGAGTGCAAACCTTTCAAGATGTCTTGTCCCTTTTAAGGTCCTTTGTGTTTTGAGTATGCCAATATTGCATGAATTGCTCTTTAACTAGAATGCTATGTATGAATGCTTAAATCCATGTTTGATTGGCTCCCTTGGCTTAAATATGTATGCTTTTATGGTTGGCTTGCCTTAGGGATTGATGATAGTGTGTTGGTTGAAGTGTTAGAGGGATTTAGGGGCCTCCTTGTGCTCTAAATCAGCTCAAACCTGCAGTTTCGTAGCTGGGGTATCGATACCGTTGATCTGGTATCGATACTACCCTTTGGTTTCAGGCCTCGTGTATCGATACTCGAGGGGAGTATCGATACCTTTTTGGCCACTGGAGCCACTGTCGATTTCGGTATCGATACTGGCCTCTAGGGTATCGATACCGTTGTCTTGGCTTTGACCGTGGGAAGTCAACTTTAGGGGAGGGTATCGATACCCTCATTTGGGGTATCGATACTGTCTCCTCAGGTTGACCAAACCCTGTTGACCTAGTCAAAGGGGTATCGATACCCCCCTTAAAAGTATCGATACCGCCTACAGTTTAACTTTAAACATGGGCTTTTAAATGTTAGTTTGGGTTCGTCTGATTGCTTCGAAAATATTGTTCCGCTGTATGATCACTTAGGATGTAATTTTCATCTAGACAAGATTAAAATGAAAAAAAAATATAGGGTTGCTAACCGAGGGAGAGTTCCTTAGGGAGTTTTCACTCGGTTTTCCCCGTGTAGCTCACTCGGACCGGTCATCCGGCCAGACCGGGACGAGGGGGTTACATTTGTTGGTATCAGAGCCTGAGGTTACCGAGACCTCGGGCAGGTAAGTGAGGTAAGATTAATGTGTTAAATGCTTGTGTTGTTCGATGCATGATTTGCCATGAATCCTTGATGCTTGATTGATCGTATGATGTTTTGAATGCATGAATGGTCGTGTCTCGTGTGAGTGTGTGCCCATTGCTACTACTACTTAATTTAAAAAGGATTTTTGAAAGAGGAATACTTGAGCACTATTGGACCCTTGCTTTGGCTAACGTAATCCTATTGTTTCTTGTTGTAGTTTATACCTTGCTAGTTGAACCATGAGACCACGTGGGAGGCCTAGGATGGTTCGACCGGAACCACGGGCAGAGGCTCCGAGAGTTGAGCAAGAAGTTAGGGTTGGAGCCCAAGTGGGAGAGCATGTGGTTGGAGTTGGAGCTCCTCCACCACCTCCACCACCACCACCTCCTCCACCGGGAGTGGGAGGCGAGGCCGGGCCCAGAGGAATGGGACCACAAGGAGGCCAAGGACCGGCCGAAATTGACTTAGCTCCGTTGGTTCAGGAATTAGCCGGAGCGTTCCAGGCTGCAGTAGCTGGAGGTCAGGCAGCTCATCATCAGGGTGAGGGCACCGGGTTGCCATTAGAGAGACTTCGGGGCCTTGGGGCCGAAGAGTTTAGAGGTGCTACTCCGGAGAGGTCAGAGATGTGGTTTGAGAAGACCGTCCGTATTCTTGCTCAGATGGGATGTACTGGTGAGCGCAAGTTGGGATGTGTCAAGTCTCTGCTTCAGGGTGATGCCTACACCTGGTGGGTCACCGTTACTTCGGGGATGGATGAGACCGAGATCACTTGGGGGTTCTTTGAGACAGCTTTCCGGAAGAAGTATTTGGGTCCGCGATACCTCGATGAGAGGAAGAGAGAGTTTATGGCATTGCTTCAGGGGAGTATGTCCGTGACTGATTATGAGATCCGATTTGTCAGGCTGAGTCAGTATGCACCTGAACTTGTACCTACTGAGGTGGAGCGTTGTAACCGCTTCCGATATGGGCTGAATGAGGAGATCAAGACTTATACTCTAGCTTCTGATTACATTGATTTTGATGTCTTGGTCTCGAGGGCCAAGGACTTGGAGCACAGTTTGAGTTTGACCAGGCGGTCAGGTGGATCTAGTTCAGGTAAGAGGTCCAGCAACTTTGATAGAGGAGATGCCAAGAGGCATCGGGACAACCGGCATCAGTATGATCATAGGCGTGGTGGCAGTAACCACGGTAGGGGCCACCAGGGCCAGAGAGCTGGGGGGAAGTTGGCCACATGTGCTACTTGCGGGAGGAACCACACCGGTGAGTGTTGGGGAAATTATCATTCCTGTTGGAGTTGTGGTGCTAGAGACCACATTAGGCGTGACTGTCCACATCAGGTGGGACAGGCACAAGCTCAGGCTCCTGCTAGAGCCAATGATTTTCAGAGAGGCCGCGGGCGCGGTAGAGGAAACTTCCAGCCAAGGAACGATGGTCAGAGGAACATAGCTCATGTTGTTGCAGTCCAGCCGGAGGGCGGAGGACAGGCTAGGGTTTACGCTCAGCGCGGGGAGCATCATGACACCGATGTGGTCGCAGGTAACTTCTCGATACAGTCTTTGGGTTTGCTTTCTTTGATTGACTCTGGGTCTACACATTCCTACATATTGAGTGAGCATGCACAGTCTTTGAATTTGCCTTGTGAGTTGTTAGAGGTAGGGTTAGTGTTACTAGTTCCTTTGGGGACACGGTAGTGGTTAGGAAGATGTACCGAAGGTGTCCGTTGATGGTTCAGGGACATGTGTTTCCAGTGGATATGATGGAACTTCCCTTCTATGGTTTTGATGTGATTCTGGGTATGGACTGGCTCACGGAGCATAGAGCTAGGATAGATTTTGAAACTAAGCGGATTTCTTTGAAGCTCAAAGATGATTATGAGATTGTTGTGGTGGGTGAGAATGTGAAATTCTTATCCAATGTAGTTTCAGTGTTAGAGGCTAAGAAATTAGTTGAGTTAGGGTGTGAAGCATACTTAGCGTATGTGATGAACCCTAACATGAGTGAGGTTAGACCTCAGGACATCCGGACAGTATGTGATTTTCCTAGTATGTTTCCGGAAGAATTGCCAGGGTTACCCCCAGACAGAGAGATAGAGTTCAGCATTGAGACTTATTCTGATTCAGCTCCTGTTTCGATTGCCCCGTATCGTATGGCACCGAAAGAACTGAAAGAGTTGAAGACTCAGTTGCAAGAATTGACAGATAGAGGTTTTATCAGGCCTAGTTCTTCACCTTGGGGTGCACCAGTGTTGTTTGTGAAGAAGAAAGATGGAAGTATGAGAATGTGCATAGATTACAGACAGTTGAATCAGTTGACAGTGAAGAACAAATATCCGTTGCCTAGAATTGATGACTTGTTTGATCAGTTGAGGGGAGCATCGGTCTTTTCGAAGATTGATTTGAGATCAGGTTACTACCAGCTAAAGGTTAGAGAGGTTGATGTACCGAAGACGGCCTTTAGGACTAGGTACGGTCATTATGAGTTCTTAGTCATGCCCTTTGGGTTGACTAATGCACCGGCAGCTTTCATGGACATGATGAATAGGATTTTTCATCAGTATCTAGATCAGTTTGTGGTTGTATTTATTGATGACATCTTGGTGTACTCGCGAACTGAAGAAGACCATGACCGACATTTGAGACTTGTTTTGAAGACTTTGCTAGATCATCAGTTGTATGCGAAGCTCAGCAAGTGTGAATTCTGGATACGAGAGGTAGTCTTCTTAGGACATGTAGTGTCAGCTGAAGGCATTAGAGTTGATCCGAAGAAGATTGAAGCCATTGTTGAGTGGAAGCAACCGAAGTCAGTGACAGAAGTACGTAGCTTCCTAGGCTTAGCCGGATACTATAGAAGATTTGTGGAAGGTTTCTCTAAGTTAGCCGCTCCATTGACACAGTTACTTCAGAAGAGTGTTCAGTTTGAGTGGACAGATGCAAGACAGAGAGCCTTTGAGAAATTGAAAGAAGCTTTGACCCAAGCTCCGATCTTGATTCAGCCTGAGTCCGGGAAGGACTATGTGATTTATAGTGATGCCTCGTATGTAGGGTTAGGATGTGTTCTGATGCAAGACCGAAGAGTAGTGGCTTATGCCTCAAGACAGTTGAAGACTCATGAGCGCAACTATCCGACCCATGACATAGAGTTAGCTGCAGTTGTGTTTGCTCTGAAGATTTGGAGGCACTATTTGTATGGCGAGAAATGCACAGTATACACCGACCACAAGAGTTTGAAGTACATTATGACTCAGCGAGATTTGAATCTCAGACAGCGTAGATGGTTAGAGTTGCTAAAGGACTATGATCTTACTATTGAGTACCATCCGGGTAAGGCTAATGTAGTGGCCGATGCATTGAGTAGGAAGGTGGCCGTGGACTTGAGAGCCATGTTTGCTAGATTGAGTTTGTCCGGGGATGGTGGCTTAGTAGCCGAGCTTCAGGTTAGACCTACTCTAGGTCAGATGATTCGAGAGAAACGGCTCTTAGATAGATCTTTGGCACCTCACGTGCAAGATATAGCCGAAGGTAGATCTTCAGACTACAGTTTCAGTTCCGATGGGGTCTTATGTTTCAAGGACAGAATAGTTGTGCCTGAAGACAGTGATTTGAGACGTACGATCTTGACTGAAGCCCACAGTAGTCCGTTTGCTATGCATCCAGGAAGTACAAAGATGTACCGTGATTTGAAGAATGAGTACTTTTGGGTTGGCTTGAAGAGAGATGTAGCCGACTTTGTGAGTAAGTGCCTAGTGTGTCAGAGAGTGAAGGCGGAACATCAGATTCCCTCAGGGTTGTTACAGCCGTTGAGAATTCCGGAATGGAAATGGGAGAACATCACCATGGATTTTGTTTCGGGTTTGCCCTTGACACCTACGAAGAAGAACTCAGTTTGGGTGATAGTGGATCGTTTTACGAAGTGTGCTCACTTCTTGGCAGTCAACACTACTTACACCTTAGATAGATTGGCCGATTTGTACATTAGTGAGATTGTGAGGCTACATGGTGTGCCGAAGTCCATTGTGTCAGATAGAGATCCGCGGTTTACTTCGAGATTTTGGGGGTGTCTGCATACAGCTTTGGGTACCCGTTTGAACTTCAGCACTTCTTATCATCCTCAGTCAGATGGTCAGTCAGAGAGGGTTATTCAGATCTTAGAGGATATGTTGCGATGTTGTATCATTGACTTTCAGGGTACTTGGGAGAAGCATCTGCCTCTAGTAGAGTTTGCGTACAACAACAGTTTTCAGTCGAGCATTCAAATGGCTCCATATGAGGCCTTGTATGGTCGAAAGTGTAGAACTCCAGTGTGTTGGGCCGAGGTAGGACATAAACTGTTACCTATGCCGGATTTGCTAAAAGGGACAACCGACAAGGTAAAATTGATTTGTGATCGCTTGAAGGCTGCTTCGGATAGGCAGAAGTCCTATGCCGATTTGAAGAGGAAGGAAGTTGAGTTCTCAGTGGGTGAGAAGGTGTTCTTGAAAGTGTCTCCGTGGAAGAAAGTGATGAGATTTGGCCGAAAGGGGAAGTTGAGTCCGAGGTACATAGGACCTTATGAGATTGTGAAGAGAGTTGGTCCCGTTGCCTATCAGTTGCGTTTGCCATCCGAGTTAGAGAAGATACACGATGTGTTCCATGTATCCATGCTTCGTAAGTATAGGTCCGATCCATCACATGTTATGCCCGTAGAAGAAATTGAATTGAATCTGGATTTGACTTATGAGGAAGAGCCCGTTGAGATCTTAGCTTCAGACAGTAAAGTGTTGAGGGGTAGATCAATTGAGTTAGTGAAAGTGCGGTGGCAACGTAGAGGTGTGGACGAGGCCACTTGGGAGAGGAAGGAGGATATGGAAAAGCAGTTTCCGTATCTCTTTCAGTCAGGTAATTTCGGGGACGAAATTCCTTAAGTGGGAGAGAGTTGTAACGCCCGTGTTTTGGGCCTAGGAGTTAACCGGGTTTTAATTCGCGTCAATAAAATTTAAATTAAATCAATTCAACTTTAAATAATGACATAATTGAGCTTTAGAGAGAGGGGAGGGACTAATGTTGTAATTTTACCCAAATGTTTTAAAAAGCAAGACCACTTTTAACTAAAAGTTGTCTTCTCCTTCCCCCAAATCCCCCACCAACGTTAGAATCATCTTCATACTCTCTCCAAGCTCAAGCTACTATTCCATTGGGTTTCTTCATCCTCCCAAGGTCTTTTTGAAAGGTAACAATGTTTTCTAATTCTCCTTTTCATCCTCTTTCTCCCCATAGTCTTAGATTTCAAAAATGTGAGCTCTTGAAATGTTAGGGTTTTGACAAAGTTTGAGTTTTTATGAAAATTTCCTTTCCATTTTGAAATAGGGAGTTGGGTTTATGATTCTCCACCCTAAAATGTATATTATATGTCAAAATGAGTGGGTTTTATTGAGGAACCCGAAATGGGTTCTTGGAGCTATTTTTAGGATGTCAAAATTTGAGTTTTGGTAGGTTTAAGGGTGAAATTGAAGGGCTGTTGGTCTACCTAGGTAGGGAGGGTGTTTTGGGATGCTTTGGAAGCCATTTGGGTGTTTGGAAGTGGGTTTTTCAGCAAGGGATTTGGGAAGCACGAAAATTGAGTTTTGGAGATTTTGTAGTTAGGGGAATTTGTGAAATTTGGTTTATGTTTGTGAAGTGAATTGATAGTTGAGCTTTAGCATTGAATTGTGGTGTAATAAGTGTGTTTTGCTTGGCTAGAAGCAAGGGGAAACGTTGAAGGAGCTTTGGGACCGAATCCGGGTGCGTAGGAGGATTGTTCGATTTGCTAAGGAAGGGCAGTGAGTGGTTTCAACTTGTTTCTAAAGTTTGGTTCGAGTGTGTGTGTGTGTGTGTGAAGTGTGCTTGGTAAGCCACTTCTAGTTGATTCAAGTTGATAGCTTAGCCCTTGATATCCATGTGCTATTGTGCTTATTAGCTATACTCTTGATTTGTGGTTAATTGATACTTGTATATATGTCATGATGAGTAGATATGTGATGAGCATGTATTGTGGTTGATGATGTTTATATAAGATGTGGTTATGATAATTGGCACTAAAAATTACCGGTTGTAAATGATCGATCATTAGGATAGTGTGCACACAAATTGAGTCAAAACGTACGTGGCCTTGATGGCGTTAAGTCATCAAGGAGGAGTACGGTGATGTAACATTCCACCGGAAGCTATTTCATATATTTCTACGGGATGATGAGTGGAATCCCATTCGTAGGGCATGTGGCGATGAGTGGAATCCCGCACATGCAAGGTCCGGTGATGAGTGGAATCCCACCGAGATAAAGTGTTGTCAAGGTTTTAATCCGCGCAATCGGGGTAATTAAAGTGGCCAATTAACTTGTTCATGTATTGTGATATATGATGGTGATATGTGATTGTGGCATATGGTGTGGTTGCATGATGATCTATATTGATGTTTAATCTTGCTAGGATTGAGAGACCATATTTGCCACTTGAAAGACTAGCTAGGTCTACTTGATTTTATGCAATGCTTGATATGTGTGAGACTAGGATTAACATGCTTGAACCCTGCATTGTTGATGTTTTTCGTTTTAGAGCACCCTCACTAAGCTTATAGCTTACGCTCTCAATGTTCAACAATGCAGATCATTAGCGTGGTGTTAGCTCGAGGCAAGGCAAGAAGGGCTTCCAAGCTTGTAGCTCAAGTATGGTTATCGATTTTGTAATAGTTAGCAATGTGGCAAGGGTCTTTGTATGAGCGTGTGTGACTCATTTGTTTGATGATGTTTTTGGTTTGATCATGGGTTGTAAGCATGTTATACTATGTTGAATGTTTGATGTTTGATGGCATGTTTTAGAATGTTTAGGCTGCATAGTGTATGAGTGCAAACCTTTCAAGATGTCTTGTCCCTTTTAAGGTCCTTTGTGTTTTGAGTATGCCAATATTGCATGAATTGCTCTTTAACTAGAATGCTATGTATGAATGCTTAAATCCATGTTTGATTGGCTCCCTTGGCTTAAATATGTATGCTTTTATGGTTGGCTTGCCTTAGGGATTGATGATAGTGTGTTGGTTGAAGTGTTAGAGGGATTTAGGGGCCTCCTTGTGCTCTAAATCAGCTCAAACCTGCAGTTTCGTAGCTGGGGTATCGATACCGTTGATCTGGTATCGATACTACCCTTTGGTTTCAGGCCTCGTGTATCGATACTCGAGGGGAGTATCGATACCTTTTTGGCCACTGGAGCCATTGTCGATTTCGGTATCGATACTGGCCTCTAGGGTATCGATACCGTTGTCTTGGCTTTGACCGTGGGAAGTCAACTTTAGGGGAGGGTATCGATACCCTCATTTGGGGTATCGATACTGTCTCCTCAGGTTGACCAAACCCTGTTGACCTAGTCAAAGGGGTATCGATACCCCCCTTAAGGGTATCGATACCGCCTGCAGTTTAACTTTAAACATGGGCTTTTAAATGTTAGTTTGGGTTCGTCTGATTGCTTCGAAAATATTGTTCCGCTGTATGATCACTTAGGATGTAATTTTCATCTAGACAAGATTAAAATGAAAAAAATATAGGGTTGCTAACCGAGGGAGAGTTCCTTAGGGAGTTTTCACTCGGTTTTCCCCGTGTAGCTCACTCGGACCGGTCATCCGGCCAGACCGGGACGAGGGGGTTACAACGATCCTTAAAAAATGAGTTATATTTTGATTCTAACTATAAACCTTAAATTCTACTCATATAACCTAAGCCCCTAAACTCTAAACTACAACCTAAATCTCTAAACCCTAAAATTAAAAGGCTTGTATAAACTAAAATTTACACAAGCTTGTGTATCAAAATATTTTCTTTAAAAAATTAGTTAAGTAAATTAAGTTATTCAATTTTTCAAAAGAACTCAAATAATTTCTTTAATTTTATATGTTCAAGTCCGAGTTAAAGTTTTATAATTCAAGTATTCGAAAAGTCAGTTAATAAATTAGTGTAAATACCATTTAGATTATGTCAATTTTCGAAAAAGACTCGAGGGCTCGAGAAGCCCCTGAATTTTTGAAAAAAAATCAATTAAACCCTTAAAGTTTTTTCGCACTCAATGTCACTCTCAAACTAAAAAAAAAAAAATCAATACAACCCTTTGACTGACGGAATCTGTCGTTGACCGTGACGATGTTGACGTGGCAGTCCACATTAAAAAATGATGACATGAAAGAGTGGCTTAATTGATTTTCTTCAAAATTTGAGAGCTTAATTAATTTTTTATAAAGTTTGAAGGCTTATTTAATCTTTAAGCAAAAACAAAAATTATAAAAATAAAATATTGTTAAAAAATTCTAAAAATAAATATTAAAATTACTAAAAATAAAAATAATATAAAAAATAAAAATATATATGACAATTATAATAACAAAATAAGATTAAAATTATGTTCTAACCTATTAAGTTGTATAAAATTTAAAGTGCATTCTAATAGATATAATACAATTATGCAACCCCATATTACAATATAGTTACATACCTTTTGTTTGATTAAACTAGCTTTCATGAAATTTAAATTAGAAAATAAGAAATACTCTTGTGGCATACAAGGACTCTATGGTTCTTGACTTTATTAAAGAGTTTTTTTCTTCATCCGATCAAACAATGAACTTCATTTTGCTCGATGCATCCAAGCAGTAGTATTATAAGAAAATGCAAGTTTTTTTAAAGTGAGATCACTTTCTTAGTCAAAGAAAAATTATTTTTATATTAAAAAATGTAATTTTATATTTCTTAAAATTATTTTTATTTTTTAGTAATTTTTAATATTTTTTTAGTGTTACAATATTTCTTTATATTTTTAACATTTCAATATAATTCAAATACTTTTTTAATTTTAATTTTTCTTAAAGATTAAACAAGCCCTCAAACTTTTTAACAAAATCAATTAAGCCCTCAAACTTTCTAACAAAAACAATTAAGCCCCTCTAGACATGTCATCATTCACATGTGGACTACCACGTCTGCACCGTGAACTGTCATGTCAGCATCGTAACGGTCAACGATGGAATCCGTCAGTCAAAGGGTCGGATTTGTTAATTTTTTGGGGTTTAGGGGTGACATTGGGCGCAAAAAAAAAAACTTTAAGAACTTAATTAATTTTTTAAAAAAGTTCGGGGGCTTCTCGAGCCCTTAAGCCTTTCGAAAATGAATAAATAAGTCTCCCCAAACAAAAAAAATACTTCCTCCGTCCCACTAAAACTGTCACATGTTGACATTTTTTGGTCAATTTTTTTTGACTTTGACTATAATTTATTTAAAAATTTTAATTAATTAAAATTTATAAAAAATATATTTAAAAATTACTTGATTCAAGGTTTTTAAAATATATTTTTAATATTTTTATCAACAATAAATTTTAAATTATAAGAGGTCAAAGTTGAAAAAGTTTGACCCAAAAATTGTCAACATGTGACAGTTTTAGTGGGACAGAAGGAATATTAAAAAATCTTTGAATTAAAAGAACAAAAAATTATGAAAATAATAAGTAAAAAACTTTCCATAATTTAAAAATTATAAAATATAAAAATACGAATAAATATTTTTAGAAATTCTAAAATACTCTCGGAAAATAAGTTATATACTAATTCTTGGGTTAATTGAATATTTATTAGGTTTAAATATTAAACAAATAACCCATCAAACCTAGTTTATCAAACTAAATTCTCTAGTTTTAACTTGGAATTTAGTTAGACTATAAAAAAAAAACTATTCAATTTAGTACTACTTCACTAATCACTACCGATTTCAATATTTGAGAAGGCACAAGTCAGGAATCGTATATTTATTGGGCTTTAGCCCACTAGCCAGTAAGAAGAGAGTGCATTTGTTAACGTGTTATTTTTTTTATATTTTAAAGAATGTATTAATTTTTTTAATAAAAATTGAATTTCATTAAAAATACGAAAAATGTACAACAAACACATTTCAATCATAAATAGAAATTTGAGACTGTCTACAACGAACTCATATAAAAAGAAAAATAAAACATGAGAATCCAAGGATATGAAGAAACAACGTAACATTTCCTTGAATATGACTAGAGATGATAATGAGCTGAGCTGAGTTCGAAATTTTAAGCTCGAGCTTAAGATTAAAGTGGACAATTTGAGTTTAGCTTGACTCATTGCTTTTCTCAAATTGCTTTTAAATATTTTTATTGAAGTTTTGAAAAATAACATGTGGAAATTTATTTGGAAAAATATAATATTTATTTTTGAAGTCCACAAGTAACCATAATACATTTTCTAAATTATACAAGTCTACAATGAAAATGAGATTTAAAGTATTTAACAATGATAACAAGTTAATAACATTGAAACATAAAAGTGTATATGGAGTGTATATATATATATACACATACATATAACATTATATATATAATTATTTCGAGCCGATCTTGAGTCAGCTCGGCTCGGTTTGTTAAGGTCTCGAGCTGAGCACGAGCTTGAGTCGAGCTCACTCGAGCCAAGCTTTGATCGAGCCGAGTCCGAGTAGCTTGTGAGGCGGTCATGCTCATTATCAACCACAAACATGACATTCATTTTCTATAGAAATCCAACAATCATCATCAAAATCTCATTGTCTTTATCCACTAGACGCTTAAGTAGTGATGGATAGAGTCAATGATGCATATTGTTTTGCTAATAGTTTTGAATACATTGACAAACTATCACAATAAGACATTTAACCATAATAGACCGTCAATCTTTCCTGATCAAGGACATGCGCCCTGATGATTGTTACATGAGCATCTAACTACCACAAAAGTAAATGAGAATTGTGCCATAAGACAGATAAAAATCGTGCCAAATGATATATAAAAACCGTGTCACAAAAACAGGTGAAACAAACACTTCAAATGAAAAGGAGGAATCCAATACAAAGATGATTATTATTGAAACTGAAATTAAAGAAAATAACAAATATCATTACCCATGACAATCAATACAAGATCGATGTCAACGTCGACAATGACAAAGAGAGTGGAAAAACTAAAAAGAACGGTGTTAGAAATTAAGAGGATAAAATAAGACGTAGATGATTTTTATTCGAAACTAAAATTAAAGAAAATAAAAAAGATGATTAACATATGGCAATCAACATAAGATTGGTGTCGGTGTCAGTAAAAAAAATAGAGAGAAAAAACTAAGAAAATCAGTGGTAGAAAAATAAAGAAAAAGAGAGCATAATTAAATATTTGTTGAAATATTTAATTTTATATAATTTAAATAAATTTTTTTTGGACTTAAATTAATTTGTAAAAATATTTCAAAAATCCATTAACTTAAAAAATATGTTAGAAATGTTTTCAAAGTGTTTTTGACATGTTTAAATACTTTCAAAAATAGTCAAGTGTCAAAAATAGGCTTTAAGTACTGATACCATTTTCTCGGTACTGATACCCAAACTGATACATGCATGAGAGGGATCAAATTACTCATATTGGATAAGAAGTTCAAGTTGTTCGAAGCAAACAACAAGGCCTAAAACGTTCCATGCATAAGAGGTGTAAAGCGGTGCATTTTAGATAAGAAATTGAAACTGTTTTGCAAGGCTGGAGCATCACTTGACTTGAAGCAACTTTTTGAATGGGATCCAGACACTTTTGTGTCGAGTTGTCTTCTTCAGTATTGACCTTCGTTCATTTACCTTTCCAACGCATCTTGAAAGATATCAATTCGATATTAGAAACTCAAGATATGTCTGTTTTAGCAAAGACTGCGCAAGCAGAAAACTAGATACGAAAATATTACAGGATTTTTGAATTATTACAGATTTTCAATTATTTTATTTATTATTTATAATTCAATTCAACCTAAAATTATCTATATTTTTTAATTTTATTTTTAATTCTTTAGGATTTAAGAAAATATTAAAATATTAGAGTTTATTTAGGATAGAGTTTTATTCCTTGTTTTAAGCTTTGTTTTTAGGAGATGAATTCTACTTGATGTTCGAGTATTTATGTAACATCCCAAAACCTAGCCTAAATTATTATGAGTTAATTGAATAATTAGTGACTCAATTAGATTAGAAATTGTAAGTAACTGAATTAAATTAAATACATTAATGACTCAATTGAAAATTCAAAGAAACCTAATAATTAGTGAAGGTGACCAAATCGGATGAAGAAAGAAAAAAAGATTGCATGCAATGATTAAGGGACTACCTAAAATGTCCTCATTAATGACCATGATTAATGTGAAATCAAAGGGCAAATTAGAGACACATGATGACAATTAGGTGACCATTTTGTCACCATTAAAATTGTCTCCATGGCCGGCTCCCTTAGTGGGAAAGAAAGAAACAAATCTAAAACAAAAACAAGAAAATTTGAGAGTGCAAGAGGTGGTTTCGGACATTGTTGAGAGGAAAGAAAAAGAAGAAGCTTTGCATGTCTACAAATTTGACTTAGAATAACAAATCAGCCATCATAAGTAAGCCTAACTCCTCCCTCTCTATTCAAATACATCATTACTATAAGGATTAGTTGTGTTTTAATTTTGGCTTATCATAGAAGATTGAGCTAATTAAAATGTTATAAAGCTACTAAAAATGTTGCTGGAAATGAATTTTTATAGCCATGATGAAGAAAGGTTGAATGTAACACCCATATTTTGGGTTAGGAGTTTGGTGTGTGTTGGGTTCGAGTCGTCAAAATTGGCTTAATTAAATTAGACATTGGTTTTGATTTAAATGAGATTAAAATCTAAGGGATGACAATTTTGTAATTAAGTTAAAACAAAGGAAGACAACTTTTTGAATCAAAAAGAAAAATAAAAGAAGTCATCTTCTCCCATTTTGTTTCACGTTGGAAAACCCCAAAACCCCTCCCAAAACCCCAAGTCTACTATTCCATCCATTTTCTCCAGCAATTCAAGAGCTATTTCGAAGGTAATTTCATTTTTGAACTCTCCTCATCATCCCAAGCATTTCCATGGCTTTAGATTTCAAAACCATCATCATTTGTGTTTTCAAGTTTTCCAAGTTTGATGAAAGTATGGATTTTTAATGGGTTTTCCACTTGTTTTTGGTTTGTTGAGTTAGGTTTTGAGTTAATCTCACTTAAATACACTTAATATCTTAAAATGGAAGAATTTTGGGAAAAATCCCGAAGTGGTTCTTGGGGGCATTTTTCAAAGTGTCAAAACTTAAATTTTTGGTGTGTTTTTGTGTTGGGTTGAAGGGCTGATAGTATAGGGTTGTTAGGAAGGTGTTTTGGAAGCCTTTAGATGTCATTTGGGTGTTGGAAATGGTGTATTTCATATGGGTATTTGGGGAGCACGAAAATGAGAGTTTTGTGGTTAGTTGAGTTTGAAATTATGAAGTTTTGGCTTGTGTTTGTGGGTTGAGATTGTGGCTGAGTTTAGCATTGATTTAGTGAGTAATACTTGTCTTTTGATTGGTTAGAAGCAAGAGGAAACATCAGAGAAAGATCGGAATCGGTTCCGGAAATTGTAGAGGCTAGAGTTGGCTTTTTCTTGGTTTGCTAAGGAAGGGTGGTGAGTGAAACTTTCAATTGTTTTAAATTGATTCAAGTGTGTGTAGTGGAGGTTTTGGAATGAGCTTGGTAGGCCATTCCAAGGTAGAAGTTAAATTGGTAGTTTAACTTCTTGTGTGTTAATAAGCTTTAGATGTCTATGCTTATATTGATCTTGTGAAGTATGAATTGATTTTGTATGTGTATACATTGATGTGTGTGTTGATGGATGTGTGCTATAAATGATGATTGTTGTGATGTGATTTAAAAGTAATTGGCACTAGTTAACTTACCAGGTATAAGTGATCGATCATTAGGATTAGTGTGCACACGGTTGAGTCAAATTAGCGCGTGGCCTTGGTGGCGTTAAGTCATCAAGGAGGAGTACGGTGATGTAATATTCCACCGGAAATTGTTTATATTATACGTGATGATGAGTGGAATCCCATCCGTAGGGCATATGATGATGAGTGGAATCCCATCCATGCAAGGTCCGGTGATGAGTGTAATCCCACCGAGGTAATGTTGTTGTTGAGAGTAAATCCGCATATCCGAGTAAACTAATAGTGGCCAATGTACTTGCTCTTGTGGTTATGATGTTGAGATATTTGCTTTATATTGTTGAGCTTAATATGAAGTAAGATGCCATATTATTGACTTGTGTTGCTAGCTAGTTTGCTATGTTGATGCTTATGTATGATTGTGTGTGATGTTAAGGATTATATGCTTGAACCCTGCATTGTCGTTGTTTTTGGTTTTAGAGTATCCTCACTAAGCTTCTGGCTTACGCTCTCATTTTCAACAATGCAGATCAGTAGCATGGTGTTAGCAAGGAGCAAGGCGAAGGGACATTCCAAGCTTTGTATTTGCTCAAGTATGGTTTAGTAAATAAAGTAGTAATGATACGTATCCGGTTGCGTGATGACCGAATTCGTATGTGATGTTGCCCGGTCGTGATTCTAGTATGAAGTTGCAAACTTGAAACTTGAGTGTGGAAGTGACGTATATGGAATGAAGATGGTGAAAGTTGTTGTAATAGGTGCTGGAATGGTTGGTGATTATGGTTTGAAAGATAAATGTAAGGGAAAATTGGATAGAAGTTGATATGGATATATGGAATAGAATCAGTGTGGAACAAGGAAGAACCAACAAGATAGTGAATGTTGACCCAAACCTTACACGTTCTTACCCTTTGTGAAATGATGGAAGAAGGTTGGATTGTGACCCTTTAGCTATAATTGAGCTAAGAACCAACAATATAATCAAATGGAAGTGATGGTGGAATGGTGGAACGTGACCCGCTAGCTAGAAAGCTAGGAACCAACGCTATAAATAGAATGGAATGAAAAGGGAAAATTTGCCACAAGACTAGCTTGAAAGCCGATAAAGTTCTTAAAGAACAATGAAGAGAACACTCTCATATATTTTCATCAAAAAAAGGTCCCTTACAAAGGCAAATGAGCATCCTATTTATAGTACATGGCAGCCTAGAAATTGAATGGACAAAACAATGCATTAAGGCTCCAATTTATGACATTCAAGGGTTTGTCTTCAATCCTATCAAGTGTGGCTGGCCATTTGTGTAATTTAGAATGATTTTGGACATAATAAGGCTTGAATGAAGACTTATGCACGTCCAAGTGATGGATCCTTTGATATTCCCCTTGCTTGGCACTTAAAAGTGCATGTAGATGACTTGGAATGAATCTGCCCATGTTTGCATCTAAGTGTATGTGTCTCTTCCACTTCCTTTCTTTATTTCTCAACTTTATTGGCTGAATAAAAGCATAATAAAGTCTTCTAAATGCTTCATCCTCCATGGAATTCAAAAAGACTCTCTCTTTAAATGGTGATAAAGATGGCATGTCTCCTTGAAGAAGATGAAAAGTCTTCAATTGTTTCCATCTTAATCCCAACGTGTAATGACACTAAAAACACATAAAATATTAATAAAAATATGATAAAAATGTTATGCAAACTTAAAGAATTAATTGAACAAGTTCAATGAATGAACTAGTTTAATTAATGAACCTACATGCTTAAATGAAACACATACATAAGTGAAGTATTTTCATAAATGAAGTGCTTGCATAAATGCAACAACAAGCATATTTATTCTCATGGAATGAATGAACTATTATGCAACTACTCATGCAAATTCTTATGCAACTACTCATGCAAATTCTTATGCAATTTATTTCAACTTTCCAACAAACTCAAAACGTTGCAAGATCTAATTGTTGCTGTCATTTCTTCATGCATTTTCCAGCATTGGCAAAGCAAACTTTCCACAGCATCTTGAATCATTTTAGCTCTTGCACGAGTCATAGGCCCTCTAGGAAATTCATTGGAATTCTTTCTGGTTGTGGTCACATCATTCCCTCCCTCTTGAAAGCGATTTGCCCCCAAATCGTCACCTACATCATAAGGAGATAGATCAACAACATTGAAAGTAGCACTCACATTATACTCACCGGGAAGGTCTATTTGATAAGCATTATCATTAATCCTCTTGACCACTTGGAAAGGACCATCTCCTCGAGGCATAAGTTTCGATTTGCGTTGGGCTGGAAACCTCTCTTTCCTCAAATGCAACCAAACCCAATCTCCGGGTTCAAAAGTTATTCGTTTCCTCCCTTTGTTAGCTTGATGCTCATATTGCTTTGTTCTCCTCTCAATGTTCTCCCGCACTTGTTGGTGAAGCTTCTTCACAAATTCAGCTCTATTTTGCCCATCCTTATTTTTGAATTGATCAATAGGCAAAGGAAGTAAATCAATTGGGGTCAAAGGATTGAAACCATATACCACTTCGAATGGAGAACATTTAGTGGCGGTATGCAAGGAGCGATTGTATGCAAACTCAACATGTGGCAAGTCCTCTTCCCAAGTCCTTAGATTCTTGTGTATAATTGTCCTAAGAAGCATGGACAATACACGATTGACAACTTCAGTTTGGCCATCCGTTTGTGGATGACAAGTTGTAGAAAACAACAACTTTGTTCCAATCTTACTCCATAGCGTCCTCCAAAAGTGACTCAAGAACTTCACATCTCGATCAGACACAATAGTTCTTGGAACTCCATGTAATCTCACAACTTCCCTAAAAAATAGATTAGCAATATGGGAAGCATCATTAGTCTTGTTGCATGGAATGAAATGAGCCATTTTTGAGAATCTATCTACTACCACAAAAATGGAATCTTTGTTATTCCTTGTGCGTGGAATACCTAGCACAAAATCCATGGAAATATCCTCCCATGGTGCATTTGGAATTGGTAATGATGTGTAAAGTCCATGGGGCATGACTTTGGACTTTGCCTTCTTACATGTGATGCAATGCTCACACCACTTCTCCACGTCTCATTTCATCTTTGGCCAATGCAAATGTTCTTGCAATATAGAGTGCGTTTTGGCCACTCCAAAGTGTCCCATTAGTCCTCCACAATGGGCCTCTTTGATAAGCGATTCTCTAATAGATCCTTGAGGGATACAAAGCTTTCCTTTCTTGAAAAGATACCCATCAACCCTACAAAACTTCTCATATGTTCCCTTTTCACAAGCTTTGTAAATTTCACCAAAATCATAATCAGATTCATAAAGCTCTTTAATTAAGGCAAAACCTACCAATCTAGAATCCAAAAGGTTAAGAAGAGTATACCTTCTTGATAAGGCATCAACAACAACATTTTCCTTACCCTTCTTATATTTGATAACATATGGGAATGTTTCTAGGAATTCAACCCACTTGGTATGTCTCTTATTAAGCTTGTGTTGTCCCTTCAAGTGTTTCAACGCCTCATGATCCGTGTGGATGATAAACTCCTTAGGCCATAGATAGTGTTGCCACGTTTCTAATGCCCTTATGAGAGCATACATCTCCTTGTTATAAGTTGAATAATTTAGAGTTGCTCCACTCAATTTCTCACTGAAATATGCAATAGGACATCCTTCTTGAGATAATACAGCTCCAACTCCCAAACCTGATGCATCACATTCAATTTCAAAAACTTTATCAAAATCAGGTAAAGATAATAAGGGTGCATTGGTTAAAAATTGTTTAATCAAACAAAAAGACTTCTCTTGTTCGTCTCCCCAAAAGAAGCTAGAGTTCTTTTTGATAACTCCGGTCAAAGGTGCGGCTATGGTGCTGAAATTGGGAACAAATCGGCGATAGAAACTAGCAAGTCCATGAAAACTCCTCTCTTGACTAATGTTAGTAGGTATCGGCCATTCCTCAATTGCTTTAATCTTTTCTTGATCAACCTCCAAACCCTTTGAACTAACAACAAAACCTAAGAACACAACTTTGTTAGTGCAAAATGTACATTTTTGTAGGTTAGCATACAACTTTTCTTTTTGCAAAACATCCAATACTAACCTTAAATGTTGAGCATGATCATTCAAAGTTTGGCTATACACAAGTATGTCATCAAAATACACCACACAAAACTTACCCAAGAATGGTCGAAGTATATGATTCATTAACCTCATGAATGTACTTGGTGCATTAGTTAAGCCAAATGGCATAACCAACCACTCATACAAACCTTGCTTGGTTTTGAATGCTGTCTTCCACTCATCTCCTTCTCGCATTCTTATTTGGTGGTACCCACTCTTAAGATCAATCTTAGAAAAGATGTTAGAACCACTTAATTCATCAAGCATATCATCTAATCTAGGAATAGGATGACGATACTTTACCGTTATCTTGTTCACTGCTCGACAGTCCACACACATACGCCAAGTTCCATCCTTCTTAGGTAGAAGTAAAACCGGCATGGCACATGGACTAAGGCTCTCTCTCACATAGCCTTTTTCCATTAACTCGGATACTTGTCTTTGCAACTCCTTAGTTTCTTCAGGATTGCTTCTATATGCTGGTCGATTTGGAATGATGGCTCCGGGAATGAAATCAATTTGATGCTCTATTCCTCGAATAGGTGGAAGCCCATTCGAAATCTCCTCTGGAAACAAATCTTCAAATTCCTGCAATAAAGAGACAATAAAAGATGGCAAACCAGGATCAAGATCATTAGTGTTCAAAAGATTTTCCTTGTACATGAGTACAAGTGCCCATTTCTCTGAAAGCAAACACTTTTTGATCTCTTTCTCTCTTGCAAAAAGAATGGTTTGTTTTCCCTCATTTTTGTCACTCTCTTTGGATTTAAACTCTTTTTCTTTCTCTTTGACTGTTTTGAAACTCTCTCTCAAGTGGATTTGGTCTTTATGGACTTGTTTTGGTGAAAGAGGGGCTAAAGTGATCTTTTTTGTTTGATGGGTGAAAGTGTAACGGTTGGTATAACCATCATGTATAGCCCTTTTGTCCAATTGCCACGGTCTCCCCAACAAGATATGGCTAGCGTGCATTGGTACAACGTCACACAACACCTCGTCTTTGTATTTTCCAATGGAAAATGGCACAAGTACTTGCTTGGTGACTCTGAGTTCTCCCCCATCATTGAGCCATTGTAGCTTGTAAGGATGAGGATGCTTTGTTGTTGCCAATCTAAGCTTCTCTACCATCAAAGTACTAGCAACATTAGTACAACTTCCACCATCAATAATGACAAAGCATACCTTTTCGTTTACATGGCAGCGAGTATGGAAGATGTTCTCGCGTTGATCTTCTCCTTCTATGGCTTGCACGCTTAGGCTTCTTTTCACAACAAGAACCTCACCATCTACAACATGTTCCATCTCTTCTTCTTCTTGGATAGGAACATCATCTTCTTCCTCCTCTTGGTCAGTTTCGATCTCTCCATCTTCTTGAATGAGCATTGTGTTGCGATTTGGACATTGGCTATCAATGTGACCTCACCCCAAGCATTTGAAGCATTGCACATCACGGGATCGAACTAGCATAGTGGTGCTCTTTCCCTTACTAGTTTCGGCAATGGGTTTGGCACTCTTTGTTGGAACGCTTCGTTCATTAGGCGTAAAGGATGCCTTCTGTTTGTAGGTACCCTGCCCCCATTTAGAAGAAGAGCCTCCATAGGCACGAGTTGTGCCCTTCCTTTTGAGTTGCCTCTCGACCTTCATGGCCATATGAACCATGTCTTTGATCTCCACATAATGTTGCAACTCAATAGTGGCCGCAATATTAGGATCAAGGCCGGATAGAAATCTAGCCATGGTGGCTTCTCTATCCTCATCAATGTTGGCTCGGATCATGGCTACTTCCATCTCTTTGAAGTAATCCTCAACAGTACGGTTGCCTTGGGTGAGATTTTGAAGCTTGTTGAACAACTCCCTACGATAGTGAGTTGGAACGAACCTCCTACGCATAACGGCCTTCATCTCATTCCAAGTAGAAATTGGATGTTCGCCATTGCGTCTCCTGCTAGATGTCAACTGATCCCACCATATTAGTGCATAATCTATAAATTCAATGGCTGCAAGTTTTACCTTCTTAAGCTCGGAGTAGTTGTGGCACTCAAAGATGTGCTCAACTTTTTTTTCCCATGCAAGATAAGCTTCAGGATCCGTTGTTCCTTGGAAAGAAGGAATGGTTATTTTGATGTTGCTAAGATTATCATCAACTCTTGGCCGAGCTCTTTGGTACCTAGGTTCTCGACGCCTCAAACTTTGCTGGGAGGCTCGCTCATCTATGAGTTCTTCATCCACCTCTCCCTCATACTCTTCCTCGTGATCTGAATTATGCCTTCGTTGAGATCTTTCCTCCAAATGATCTAATCGTTCTTGCATCGGCCCCAACCTTTGTTGCAACAACCTGTCCATCTCTCGGATAATATCTTGAAGATTGAAGTTAGTTGCATCCACGTTAACATTATTACTAGCACCAATAGTGTTTCTGACGGAATCTTGAGACATGATTAACTAATAAACCTCACTAGCAAAAATTCTCACCGTTACACTCCAAGGAAAACACTCACACTCGTGTTTCACTCGGGATGGCTTTTACCCTTGATGTGCACTCTTGCCTTTTACCGCTCTTGTTCTCCTATCAAAGTCCTTAGAGAACTTACTCAAGGCTTAACAAGTTTGCTTGTGGAAATTGGCTAAAAGAAAGGGTTTAGAAAAAAAAAGGCTATAGGTAGAAAAGTAAAATGATTAGAAATAACAAGGCAATAGGAAATAATAATTTTCTGAATTGAGTATTACCAACAACAACCAAACTTCCCTTTTTTTTCTTTTTTTTTTCCTTTTTCTTTTTTTTTTCTTTTTTTATGCAAACCGCGAAGAGAAACACTTAACTTACTGAATCAAAATAGCTCTGATGCCAAATGATACGTATCCGGTTGCGTGATGACCGAATTCGTATGTGATGTTGCCCGATCGTGATTCTAGTATGAAGTTGCAAACTTGAAACTTGAGTGTGGAAGTGACGTATATGGAATGAAGATGGTGAAAGTTGTTGTAATAAGTGCTGGAATGGTTGGTGATTATGGTTTGAAAGATAAATGTAAGGGAAAAATGGATAGAAGTTGATATGGATATATGGAATAGAATCAGTGTGGAACAAGGAAGAACCAACAAGATAGTGAATGTTGACCCAAACCTTACACGTTCTTACCCTTTGTGAAATGATGGAAGAAGGTTGGATTGTGACCCTTTAGCTATAATTGAGCTAAGAACCAACAATATAATCAAATGGAAGTGATGGTGGAATGGTGGAACATGACCCGCTAGCTAGAAAGCTAGGAACCAACGCTATAAATAGAATGGAATGAAAAGGGAAAATTTGCCACAAGACTAGCTTGAAAGCCGATAAAGTTCTTAAAGAACAATGAAGAGAACACTCTCATATATTTTCATCAAAAAAAGGTCCCTTACAAAGGCAAATGAGCATCCTATTTATAGTACATGACAGCCAGGAATTTGAATGGACAAAACAATGCATTAAGGCTCCAATTTATGACATTCAAGGGTTTGTCTTCAATCCTATCAAGTGTGGCTGGCCATTTGTGTAATTTAGAATGATTTTGGACATAATAAGGCTTGAATGAAGACTTATACACGTCCAAGTGATGGATGCTTTGATATTCCCCTTGCTTGGCACTTAAAAGTGCATGTAGATGACTTGGAATGAATCTGCCCATGTTTGCATCTAAGTGTATGTGTCTCTTCCACTTCCTTTCTTTATTTCTCAACTTTATTGGCTGAATAAAAGCATAAAAAAGTCTTCTAAATGCTTCATCCTCCATGGAATTCAAAAAGACTCTCTCTTTAAATGGTGATAAAGATGGCATGTCTCCTTGAAGAAGATGAAAAGTCTTCAATTGTTTCCATCTTAATCCCAACGTGTAATGACACTAAAAACACATAAAATATTAATAAAAATATGATAAAAATGTTATGCAAACTTAAAGAATTAATTGAACAAGTTCAATGAATGAACTAGTTTAATTAATGAACCTACATGCTTAAATGAAACACATACATAAGTGAAGTATTTTCATAAATGAAGTGCTTGCATAAATGCAACAACAAGCATATTTATTCTCATGGAATGAATGAACTATTATGCAACTACTCATGCAAATTTTTATGCAACTACTCATGCAAATTCTTATGCAACTACTCATGCAAATTCTTATGCAACTTATTTCAACTTTCTAACAAACTCAAAACGTTGCAAGATCTAATTGTTGGTGTCATTTCTTCATTCATTTTCCAGCATTGGCAAAGTAAACTTTCCACAGCATCTTGAATCATTTTAGCTCTTGCACGAGTCATAGGCCCTCTAGGAAATTCATTGGAATTCTTTCTGGTTGTGGTCACATCAAGTAGTTTAGCAATGAGGCTACTATGTGTTTGTATGAGTGTTGTATGACTCATATATGTTGATGATGTTTATGTTATGCTTCGGCTTTGTAAACCATGTTATGTCTTGTTGAATGCTAGTGATGAGAGGTCATGCCATGGATGTTTATGTTGCTTTTGGTTGAGTATGCAAACCTTATATGTGAAGACATGTGCCATTTGACTTTTGAGCATGCCTATTTATGCAATATCTGTCATTATGTGAATCCATGATGTATATGTCTCGTTGATCATCTAAATTGTTCTCTATGCTAGTTCTAGGTTGTGGGATGTTGTATGGATGCTTGTATTTGGCTAGGGAAGTCTTAAAATGCATTTAGAGTTGAGTTTAGTGGTGTTTTGCTGTAGTTTAGTGTCTTGTAGTGCAGGGCGTATTGATACGCCTAAGGGCCGTATCGATACGGTCCTACACTTCGGGACACAGAATTGGCTAGGGGTACCAATACTCGGGGATGTATCGATATGCCCAAAGCTCACTAGAAATTTGAGATTTTGGTGAGACTTTGGCGTATCGGTACGGGCTCTAGGCGTATCGGTACAGTTTTGTCTCGTTGACCGCGAGATGTTGACCGAGAAGGGCGTATCGATACGCTCAAGGGCTGTATCGATACGGTTTTCCTGCGTTGATTGATGGCAGTTGACTTGATCAAGTCGTATCGATACCCTTGATTGGTGTATCGATACGACCTGATCTGTGGCTTTAAACTGAGCTGTTTAACATGTTGTTTTGGGTTCGGTTGTGTTTCTTTCTTGATGTTTTTCGCTGTCGTGATCATTTAGGAAATAATATGCCTTTAGACAAGATTTAATTAAAGAAATTTTTCTAGGGTTGCTAACCGAGGTGGGGCCTTAACGGGTTTCACATCGGTTTTCTCCGTGTAGCCTACTCAGACCGGTCAGCCGACCAGACTGGGACGAGGAGGTTACATTGAATGTGATAAGTGTAACAAGGCTCTTAAATTAAGTACAATCTACACTAAGAATTTCAAAGCTGTCCAACAATGTTTTAGTTTAGACAACCAACTTTAGAAATTCATAGAAAATAAAATACTTAGAGTTAGGATCTGAAAATTTAACACAACCTACCTTGGTATGTCTATTTTAATAGGGAATAAACGAAATTGAATTTAGAACCTTGTAGGAAAATCTAGAATGAGATTGGATAAGGTACTCAAAACTGCCCAGTATTGTTTTAGTATCGATAGCGAACTTGGAAAATTCACACATAATTGTACACTTGAAATTTAGGTCCAAAATTTTTATATGTGATAATTAAGTATGTTAATTGAACCTGGAAACAAACAGATCTCAATTTCGAATAGTAAAACAAAATTTAGAGCTAAAATTATAAAGGGTAGGTAGAACTGTTCGATTTAAAGAATTAGTGGATACGATGTAAAAATTTAATGCAATTGACCAAAAGGGGTGAGTAACATCAAGTATAAGAGCTATATATTGTACATAATCTTAAGAGAATTGGTGAGATTAAGTTACGGATTAATAGAATAATAAGGATAAGAAGAAGAATTCAAATCTGTCCGAAAATATAAATTTCTCAAACGATTATATGAAAATTATTAAAATTAATAATGTGTGTGATTGATTCTGAATTTTATTTTATTTTACATGTGAAATTTGAAATAGAACCGAGAAGAGAAGGTATTGAAGAGAATCCGGTAATTGGTTCGTCAAGGGAGCGTGGAAAAAGTGTCCAGGCTCAAGAATTGCACGGCGACTGTGAGTGAAACGAACTTAGAGTTGAGATTAGAGTCTCAACTACTCTTTAATTTGATTTTTATACATGTTATGCATGAAATCAGATTTAATTATGGCTTGGTAATTATTAAGGGAAGGAAGATAAAAAAGAAATTGGTTTTGTGATATGCTATGTTTGATTATGTGACTGCCATTGTTGAAAATTTGTCGTCATCGTGTTTCTTGAATGTGCTGAATTTATTTGAATGGAAAATTTATAATTGTGATACTAGCTTGCTGCTAGAAATTGGTATGTTGGGAGGAATATGAATTGTTACATGATATAAGTATATTGGATAGTATTCATTCCATGCTTGAATCAAATGCTATGTGGCTGAAAATTTTTGTTTGAAATTGAGAATTTAAAAGAAGAGAATGACACTTGAAGTGTGGTTAGTTAATTAAACTAATTGATATATGTTGACATAAATAATTCGTTTTAAGAATTAAAACATAGCATAACTATATGAACCAAGGCAAAGGGATTAAATAGATGTAAGCACAAAGTAATAAATTAGATTTTAAGTATTAATCTGCTACAGTTTGCTGCTGCTTGTATATATAATAATATGATTGATTGAAATTTGTTTATATGAATCATGTTGGTTCGAGTATAGCATGGATTAAAACTAAATTATTAAATTAGATTGATCTATGTTTAATTGTAAGGTGTGTGATTGCGTCATATTTTGGTGAAACCCTAATTGGTCGGTTTGATGTATAAATTGAATTTAGAATTGATAACATTAGGTTATTTGTATTCGATTGTATAATGTTTGATTGTATGGAAATTTTGGTGAGGTCTATTGTTTGAATTGGACTATAAACTAAATTAGAAATTGATTATGCTAGACATATATGTACTCAAGTGCAAGTGCCCGATGGTATGTTAAATTGGTGATGCATGAAAGGTTAAATGTAATTGAAATTAAGATCGGTTAAATTGAGACAACCTTGGATTTGGATGCATTATTATTAGAAGTAAAAATAATGAGTGATTGCCGAATTGATTTTGGTTGTGTGTTTCAGTTTGAATTCGTATTGGAATTGAAATTCGATTTGGAAATTAAACTCATTGGAACAATTAAAATAAAATGATTAGGATAAGGTTTCCTCACTAAGTACTTTATGTACTTATCACCATTGCTTTCTTTCTTCCCAAAACCACAAGAAGTTGAATTATCGGTCCACCCACTAATCTTGTTAGCTGTTGAAGATTAGAAGTATGCCTTTTATTATCTTTGATGTGCTTATGATGAGTGGCTTAACTGTCTGCATGCTAGTTCAGTTTGCTCTCATGGTCATGTTTATGAACTACTTTTTGAAGAACGTTTGAACTCTTAAATTATGTTTCCCTCATTTTATTATGTAAGTATGTGGTATATATGGGGTATAGATTAGCCCTCGATATATGTTTTGGGCTGATTTCGTTTTGGTCACTTTTTGTATAGGCAACCATTTGGTTATAGCCGATATGTAGTTACCCGTGAAGCCTTTTTTTGTATAAGGGAAACAAATATTATGAATGGTGGATGCATATATATATAATATAAGAATATGATGTTGATCTTAAGAATGAGATTTTAATTGGTATGTTGTTACGTGAATGATCTTCCTTATTAAAGTGAAACATTGTACGAAATTATCAATTTAAGAGTTAAGTTATACATATGTTTAAAAGATATTATAAAAGAGATCAAGAAATCTAATATTAACCATAAGTGAATTAAATGAATCGAAAGTAAAGCTTAGGACCACATTGGGGATATTATTCGAATATATATATATATATATATATATATATATATATATATATATTATACGTTTTTCGCTGCTCACTTGTAACATGCTAATGCGAATTTGTTAAACACTCCTTACTCCTAATCGGGGTGAAGGGTGTTATACTTTAGCCTATTTAAAGAGGCTTCAACCATATTGTAATACAAATTTTCATGATTAAATAAAGTTCTCTTTTGAGTTCATACTTGCAAGAAGTTTATCTTGTGTTTTAGAAGCAAATCGATCTTCAAGTTCTTCGGGATTTGTTGTTGAGGATCTTCACACTCTGAGTTGCCTAGTCAATTGCGATTAGGATGGTCGGTTAGAGTCGTATCGTGGAGTTTACCTAGTTAATTGTAATTAAGATATTCTATGGGACATCAACTACATCAAGCCATCTTAATCTTCTACCTTCACGCCATCTTCCACAAGCCATAAACAAAGCTGAAAATTTAGATTTGTTTTATCTATATTTTCTTCAATCCTTACTTTAATCTATTTTGATCTTTTATTTCATATTCGTCTTATTCATCTTCTAATCTCTCATACTCATTTATTTTCTTTAACTTTGTTATTCAATTTTCAGAAAAATCAAGAAACACCCAACTCATTGTTCTTAAATCTCAAGAACAATTCTTCAACCATTCTTGATAGAGTTAACTACATAGGATTGCTTCCACATCCACGAAAAGCACTCCTATCATTTGGTATCAGATTGAGACGATTCTTGGGCAAAATTTTGACATTTTTTTGGTGAAAAAGGTCAAAAAAGGAAAAAATCAAAAAATTCAAATGAAGACATTTTGAGCCAAAAAATTCTTGATTAGATATACTACAATTGAGACCCATCACACAAATTTTCAAATTTTTTGGACTTTGGGAACACCTCTAACGAAGTAGACCAATTTTCTGCACAATTCTAAAGTTTTTGGGGTTTTTTCTATTTTTTTCATTCATAACCATTCGTTTTCCTTTTTTTATCTTTTATTACTTCTTATACATCTTATAACACATTATTTTTTTCTTGTGTTAGTAGAAAATTTAAAAGTTGCATAAATTCCTTCTTTCTTATAACTCATTTCAATTGGTGTCATACCGTTCCTTGGACTCCTAGAGCCTTTGTTTGGAGTGAATAACGGTAAGGATTTGCTTTGTTTTTTTCTTTCTTTTTGTGAATTTTCAGGATGCCACATAAAAGATCACCAAATATTACGTTGCATTATCTTTCCAAAAGAGAATTGTATAAAGAACTACATGTATTGAAGCTGCGTTGAGGGTATTCTAGTTTTGATCAAGATGTTATACGTGCTGAACTTCAACGACGTCCCAAATATGATGGTGATGAGTATTATGTTGAACAGCCTCGGTAACATTCTACTTATGCTCGATCTGACCGTGAAGATGAGTATGAAGAGCATCATTTAAGACATGTTACATGTTCCGAAAAAAAGAAAAGCAACGAATAAGAGGCCCTTGAATCCATGGACAATTCCTTCTACAAATTAAAGAACAATTGGAACGCATATTTGGGCATTTAGAGCATGATTTTTCGCAAGAGCCAGTCCACGCAAGATCCAAAGATGAGGAAGAAATTTGTTCTCCTGAAGTACATGGGTAAAACGTTACAATCGAGAGTTCAACCTTGTTGCCCTATGATGAAGAATAAATTATTTATCTTGAAGAACACAAGAGAGACAATACCTTGCCTTGTTATGATGAAAAAGTTGATGATCATCCAAAGGCAAAAACCTACAAAGGAAGCCCACATTCAAAAGGTACAATTGATTGTTTTCAGAATTCTATTTATGGTTGCGATTACTCTTTTAGCATTGATAACGATTTTGAAGATGAGAATGAGTTGCCTTGCGACCAAATCAATAATGACACTGCCAATAAGAAGAAACTCGTAAATCACATTGAAAAAGGAGCCTCGACACAAGGATCCTTCAAGATGACTTCTCTTCCATGTTACTTTGATGAACTTCCTCCAATCGCCAGTTTAGATTTGAGGGTGAATCTTTTTAAGGAGTGGGGGAATGATACACGCATGAGAGGGGTCAAATTACTCATATTAGATAAGAAGTTGAAGTTGTTCGATGCAAGCAACAAGGCCCAAAACGTTCCATGCATAGAAGGTGTAAAGAGGCGCATTTTAGATAAGAAATTGAAACTGTTTTGCAAGGCTGGAGCATCAGTCGACTTGAAGAAACTTTTCAAATAGGATCCAAGCATTTTTGGGTCAAGTTTTCTGCTTCAATATTCACCATCGCTCAATTACCTTTACACCGTATCTTGAAACACATCAATCCAATATCATGAACTCAAGATATATCCGTTTTAGCGAAGATTGCGCAAGCAGAAAACTAGATACAAGAATATCACATGATTTTTTGGATTATTACGAATTTTGTCATGAACAAGACATATATGGTTAAGGGGATCAGCAACATATGCCAATTAAAAGGACAACTCAGTAGATTAGTCAGCAATCAAATGTTGGGAGGCTCGGAAAGGATCTCGTGAAAGAAGAAAGCCAATGAAATTAGGGAATTCTGTCCGTTTTTAGTAACAAACTTGAGTATATATATCCAATTTGTAATGTCTTTATGCAAAAACTTATGAACCAACTTCTTCTTCCTCTCTAAATATGTTCTCTATTTATTTTCTTCTAGTTCTATCTCTATGTCTATTTTCTTTTTTGTGTGTAGAACTAATGTTTTGATATAATAATTGAAAAATGTTTTGGACTGATTTAAAAAGTATTTAAAACATTTCCAAAGTCCAAACAACTTGAAAATATGTTTAGGGAAGTTTTTAAAAGGGTTTTTCATGTTTTTCAAAGCCAAACTTCACAAAACTGTCCAGGTGTTTCGAAACACCGTAGGGCGTTTCGAAACAGGGAATTACAGTAGCAAAATCGTTTCGATACGTGTTTCGAAACGAGCTTTCCATGGACATGATTTTTGCCCAGCGTTTCGAAACGGGCTATGCCATTTCGATACGCCTACGTGGCATTGACCACAACGGTCATAAACCCCAACAACTATTTTCCCAACTAACTTTTAAATGCAGGCGTTTCGATACGGGCCTATAGCGTTTCGATACGGGTTACGAAACGGCAAGGGGGTGTTTCGATACGGATGCCCTAACAGACTACAATGACTCTTTCTACTTAAAGAGTGTTTCGAAACGGCTTTGAGCGTTTCGAAACGGGGAGCTGCAGAACTGCATTTATGGTGGGAATTAAAGTCCTCAACGGCTCCAATTTGATCCCAACGGCTAGTAACGGCTACAAACTCATTTGGGAGTGTAAAAGAGACCTCCAAGCATCAAGAGAAGGCTAATGCTCATATTGTCAAACATCAAATGATCAAAGATTGTCTTAGAGCTTAAATTATCATTTATTGTATAGACAAACACTAGTGAGCCAAAATTGTCAAATTTGCTCAAGTGTTTTAGGTTTTGGGTGAGTGCTTAATTGTGCAAACAAACACCTATTAGAGGGTTTTAAGTTTGCTTTGTTTATCTCTTTGTAAAGAGGGTTTCAATCAAGGCTTTGAGTAGAAAGCTTGATTGGTTGTAAGGGTTTCCTCTTAAGCCTAGAAAAGGGGACGAATCAATAGTGGATTGATTGAGAAATCCTTAGTTGGGAGCTAAGGTAGTGGATGTAGACCTTGGTTAGAAGGTTGAACCACTATAATTCATTGTGTCATTTTTCATTTTAGCTTCCACAACCCTTCCACCCAAAAATCCACCTCTCCACCACTTGGTGAGCCACATTGGTTGAACGAATCGAGCCCCACAAAACTCAACAATTGGTATCAGAGCTTGGCTCAATCGAAAGGGATTCACATTCTATTGAGAAGATCCGGCAAGCTCGATCACTTTTTCATCATCCGGCTCAATGGCACATTCAATGGACAAACCACCTTTCTTTGATGGAACTCACTATGCCCATTGGAAGACAAAGATGAAGTTCTTCATCAAATCAAGAGATTACAAGCTATGGGATGTAGTTGAAGATGATTCATTCGTGACTCAAAGAAGTAAAACGGAGTGGAGTGCCGAGGATCGCAAGAAGATGGAGCTAAATTGCAAAGCCTTACACATTCTATTTTGTGCATTTGGTCCATCAATCTATGAGAAGATGTCTTCTTGTGAGAGTGCCAAGGAGGTATGGGACAAGCTTGAAGTCACATACGAGGGAACCAATGAAGTCAAGGAGACCAAGATTGGGCTCCTAACCTTAGAGTATGAGAACTTCAAAATGGATCCGGAAGAAAACATCGAGAAGATGTTTGATAGGTTCTCCACCATCACCAATGGTCTCAAAGGCTATGTAGAAGCCATCCCGGAGGAAAAGCTTGTTCGAAAGCTCATCTACTCACTTCCCGAGTCATGGGACTCAAAGAGGACCGCCATCATCGAAGCCAAAAATTTGAAGACTTTGAAGCTTGATGAACTCATGGGGTCACTCCTTACTCATCAAATCATGAAGAAGAACAAAGAGGATGAGAAGAAGAGGGAAGAAGTTAGAGCTATGGGAGAGAAGAAAATCAAAGGGCTTGGCATCAATGCAAGTGCCATGACTCTCAAATCCTCCACTTTTCATCATGTCTACTCAAGTGAAGATGAGGATGAAGATGAAGAGATAGTTCATCTCTTCAAGAAGTGTGCCCCGTTCATGAAGAAAGCTTTGAGAGAGATTGAACGAGAACCCAAGAGAAAGGAGAGGGCAAACACTTCAAGCCATAAGAAAACGACACATGTGGCTACTTGGAGTGATGAGGACTCCACCGACGATGAACAAGCCAACCTTTGCCTTATGGCCATCGAAGAAGATTCAAGGGTAACTTCTAATTCATCTACTTCATGTTCTTATTCTTTTGATGAATTACAAGATGTCTACGATGATTTGGTTTTAGATTTTAAAAGCCACATTTTGAAAAACAATAAATTGATTTCAAAGTTAAAAATTCAAAATGATTTGCTTTCTAAAACCAAACTTGAACTTGAAGCAAAACTTGAAGAGTTTGAATTAAAATGTTTTGATTTACAAAAATTGCTTTAAAAAGTTCAAGAAGAAAATGATTTGATTTCCAAAGAGCTAGAAAAGAAAAACAATTTTGGAAAATCAAATTTCTATGTTAGACAATCTAGTGCCCCTAGATTTATTAAAGGAAAATGTTTTAGAAGTGTTTGGGTCCCAAAAGGACTTAATACTTCAATTAAAAAGGATGACATTGAAAAATGGATTCCAAAGGGGACTAAAATTTGTGCTACTAACGTTCATGGATCCAAAGCAATTTGGATACCAAAAATTACTTGATTGTCTATTGCTAGGTGTGATGGAGATGTTCAACAAGTCAAACATTGAGGGGGAGCTCCATACACACAAGGAAGAGCACTTGAAGAAGGAAGGCTTCACATCCTACCTTGAGTTCAAGTGTTGGTAAAAATCTAGTTGTTTTAGCATTTATTTGTTTTATTTTTAGTTTATTCAACTAGATGATCATAAATGTTGGACTAACATCTTTTAATGATGCTTTGAGTAAGGGGGAGCCATTTTTAAACCAAATTCTTATTTTTGTCAAAGTTTTTACCTCTATTGTTATTTTGAACTTAATGTTTTAAATTCTTTTTGATATAACAAAAATGAGAGAAATAGTTTGAAAAATTGAATTTTCAAATGAATAAGGGGGAGCTTTATTTGAAATAACATTTTTAATCTCTTATTCACATTTTAAAGATTAAGGGGGAGAATCCCAAACAATTTTTCAAGTGAGTTTTATTATATCAAAAAGGGGGAGATTGTAGAACTAATGTTTTGATATAATAATTGAAAAATGTTTTGGACTGATTTAAAAAGTATTTAAAACATTTCCAAAGTCCAAACAACTTGAAATTATGTTTAGGGAAGTTTTTAAAAGGGTTTTTCATGTTTTTCAAAGTCAAACTTCACAAAACTGTCCAGGTGTTTCGAAACACCGTAGGGTGTTTCGAAACAGGGAATTACAGTAGCAAAATCGTTTCGATACGTGTTTCGAAACGAGCTTTCCATAGACATGATTTTTTCCCAGCATTTCGAAACGGGCTATGTCGTTTCGATACGCCTACGTGACATTGACCACAACGGTCATAAACCCCAACGACTATTTTCCCAACTAACTTTTAAATGCATGTCTTTCGATACGGGCCTATAGCGTTTTGATACGGGTTTCGAAACGGCAAGGGGGTGTTTCGATACGAATGCCCTGACAGATGTTGCGTGTAAAAGAGTCTATCGCAATTATAGTGCAAGTGTACACGACGCAAGTAGTAAGTGATACGAAGTATCGGATATCGTCTCCACAGGGATTGGGCTAATAGCTTCACCTTAGTTTACTGCACGAAAGTAAAAGAAATATTTGAGAGTTGTCACGAGAATAATAAAGTAAAAACGCAAATAAAGGAATTGAGATATCAAGATAGAGAAAACGGGCTGGTATTGAATTGCTCAGTAGTGTAGGTATTGGATTGCTTAGGAACTCCAGTTCTGTCGTCGTGCCCGTCGCGGCAGCACCTGTCGCGGCGGCTGTCCGTTGGCTGTCGCGGCAGCAGACACACCAACTCCGTACTTCAAGTTTGGCAAGAATCCCAGATCTGCCTTGGCCTATCCTTAGGTCCAAGTCTGTCGATGATCACGTCTTTGATGATACCTCCCGGCGTGAATCGAAGGATGAACACCGATGTGTATGAATTCTTCTTTAGCCACTTAACCTTGCCCTATCCCTAGGCAAAAGATAGTTCAACTATAAACTAGAGAACTCGCTCTTATTTCTTTCGTATACTTAACTCTCCCGATGCTAAGTAAATAGATAACCTCACAATGCTCTCCCGATGCTCTTGCAAGATGTTAATAACCAAAATAAGAGAACTTGAAGTCTATTTTATTGAACTTGGAAAATCCTAAAACAAAACAACCCTTGCAACTACTTTACAAAACAACCCGTGCCCCTAGGGGGAATTTAGAACATGTCGGTGACGGGTAAACGACAGAGGGGTTTAGGTTATCGGTTATGGGGTAAGATGAGGGATCTCTTTCTAGGTTAAAACCTAAGCCCTTATATAAGCTTTGGGCTCAAGTATTCTAAGTTAACAAGGATTACAACTTTAATTAAAAGTAAGATTCTAATAAAGACTTAATCTCTAAGGATTCCTACTTTGCAGCCGCCATCCTTGTTTCTAGGAATTTCCTCTCCTTGAGCTTTGGCTTGACATATCTTTTGATCCGGGGCTTGGAAAAATATTTGGCTTTCACACGACAGACGAGCAGATTTTTCTCTATCTATCAAGGTCCATTTTACTTTTCCTCTTCATAAAGCTGCTGTCACCCTGCTGTCACGACAGGTCCATGGCAGCTTCGTCCTCATCGTCTACTTGTCCAGTTCAGCTCTTCTACTTCTCTGCCCTGCGCCTGCCTTCTTTGTCAACTATGGCAGCTACCTGCAAAATAAGCCATCTTTTAGTAGAATCCGTGCTTTTAATCCATTTGTGATGTTTTACTGAAAACTAACCTAAATGCAATGCAATGATGCTTGAATGCAACAGAAATATGAGTTAAATAGGGTGTAAATAATAGAACTTTTACACACTCAACACACTCCCAAACTCAAGTTTTTGCTTGCCCTCAAGCAATTAAGACCTAAAAGAAAAATGAAAATTTTTGTGTTGGCCTTCAAACAGTGAACTGTCCCTTACCCGTCGCTCATTCTCTATGGCGGCAGCAACCTGTCGGAAAGGTTAGGATCTGTACGGAATCTCCCTATAGCTCTCGTGCAGTGTGTGCATGCTTGTGAACAGTTATATGCTAAGACTCTCTTAGTTTCACTAGAATATTCAACTTTTTTAACTCGAATTTTTATGCCAAAGTTTATTTTCTTGAAGACACATTTTCATGCTTCTTTTTCTTTCTATTTTCAAGCTAAGTTTTTCTAGAGCCAGTTTTGGGCACCTCTAGTTAACTTCCTAGAGCCGGTTTCGGGCACCTCTAGGTTTTTGAGTTTCTTTTGCTAAACTTCTTTCCTAGAGCCAGTGTTAGGCACCTCTAGGGGCTATTCAAGTTCTAAGCATCCTATTCTAGTTTGGCTAAAAGAAATCTAAGCAATATAACAGTCACAAAGGTGTTTAAATTTTCAGAACTATAGAAAGGCTCTAAACTTCTCCTTAAACTGTCTTAAAGATGCTGCCACGACAGAACTGTCATGACAGGTAAGTTAATTTCACAGTTTTAAGCCAACCGTTTAATCTTTTCTGATTTTTTTAAGAAAACTTGAATAAATAAAAGACACAACAATTAATAACAAGATGTACTTAAGACTCCATTAATGATGGAGGGTTGCCACCCCCAAACTCGAGGGTTGCATTGCCCTCAATGCAAAATGACAGAAAAACAAAAATATGAAGACAAGTACATCACAAAAGATATAAACAGGCAGCAATAAAAGGAAAATAAAAACTTAAATTTTCAGTCGCTGCCCTTGCTGCTGCTGCTGACACGGATCTGACGGCGGCGTCTGGGCTGTGGAGGAGGCTGGGCAGGTTCAGGTGCAGGTTGCTCCATGAGCTGGATATCGGAACTGCTGCCACTGTCCTAAGTGCTGCTGGTTGTGGTGCTAGCCTTAGGCATCAGCTTCCTGTCTGCCACGTGCTTCTGCCTCTTGACAGGCGTAAACTCTCTCTCCAAATTCCTCCTGATCAGAGGGCTGTCATCGGAGGCAGGCCTTTTTGTTCCTCTGGAAGAGGTGTCGGCCGGTGGACTGCCTACTGCCGTCGGGGCAGGTGATGTGGTGGAAGCAGTAGAGTGGGAATGTGGGGAGGCAGGTGGTGTGGGTGTGTGGACAGGGGTGGGGATATGGAAATAATGGGCAGGAAAAGTAGGGAAATTAACATCGGGAAAATTTAAAGTGTTGGTAATAAAATTTACCGTCGAGTTAGCGAAGTCCCGAATGAACGTCATTAATCCCATTTGTCTCTCTTCCACCCGTTGTATCGCAGCAAGGATGAGGGCAGACTGGTCTGTCGGAGCGGTGGCGGCAGCAGGTTCAGGGGCAGGCTCCTCTGATGATTCTTCTGGGGAGCCGGCTGGGTTGAAGGAAGAGATAGGTGTAGCCACTACCAGCTCCATGAGGCTGTTGATGTTGTTGTCTGTCCAGCCTCTGCCCTTGATGAGTTTGTCAGAGGGTTCCTCGGGGACAGCAGCGCAGCGGCATAAGGAGGTTATTGTGAACGGCAGGCAGAGGCGGGAGTCAGAGTGGAAGGTGCAGTCCAGGATGCTGTCCCTCATATAGCGGCCCACATTGATAGGCCTGTCGTGCATGATTGAGTGAATGAGGGCAAGCCGCTGCTAGTTCACTGTCGTGTGGTGGGAAGAAGGCATGATACGCTTTTTGATGAAAGCGTTCCAGAGTTTGGCTTCAGGGAGGAGCTGCCCCCTTTTGACAGAGTGGGGGTTCTTTTTGCTGGTTGTCCATGTTGTTCCTTCCTCTGTCACCTCCGCCATGACAGCACCATAGGCGGCAGCATCGAGGGTGTCGAGGAATTTCTGGTGGGCATCATCATCGGGGCCAAAGTAGAGGCCAAACATGTGGTTGATGCTGTCGGCTGTGAAGGGCACTTTTACTCCTCGAACGGTGACAGATGTTGCCGTTCTGCTGTCTATGGCAGCATAGAAATCCCGGACTAATGTGTCGTTTAGTTCTGCCGGTTGTTCAGCGAAGTGCTCCCATAGTTGAGCCGTGATGGCCCTTGTGATGAATGGGTGGAGTCCCATGTTGGGTGCTTTTCGGATATAAACGAAACCCCTTTCTTCCCATAACTCCTTTGTGGCGAAGGGCATTGCTGCCGCTGAAGAAGAGGCTGAGGCAGCACTACGGCGGGTCTTTCTAGACGACATGTTAGTTGCAAGGGTTGTGAGAAATGAAGAAAAAAAATAAAACTAGAGGAGAAAGCAAGGAAGAATAAGCAGAAGTGAGAAAAAAATGAAAATGAAAACGGGGTTTTATAGCGGTCGAGGGTCTGCCCGTTTAATGTTGTAACGACAGGCGTGAATAACGGGGCGACGAATGGGATTTAGCGTGTCTGACGCGTCTGACACGCATTTATGCGTCTGTTACGCGTCTGCCACACGCTTCTGCGTCTGCCGTGTCAGTCTGTTGACAGCCTGTCTTATCCGTCTGCGGCGGCAGTCGAAACGACAAGCTTCAATAAATGGGCTCTGTTGGGCTGATGGATGGATGGTGGGCTTGGGTCACTTCTCCTTTTCTTCTTGACTCCTTTATTTCCTAAAAACAGAAAATATAAAAACATTATTCGAATAAAATAACCTATTTTCCTAATAAATAATAACTAATAAATAATAAAAATAAAAATTAAATTTAGGTTAAATTAGGGATGCCTTGTGGGGCATCTCCTAAAGTAACCACTTCCTGTATTCCTGGGGCTTCAGTCCCCTGATAGTGCTTGAGGCGCTGTCCATTGACTTTGAATTGGTGCCCGTCTTTTAATGATCGGATAGTGATGGCACCATGGGGAAAAGCTTGTACCACTTGGAAGGGGCCAGACCATCTAGACTTTAGCTTTCCTGGGAAGAGTTTAAGTCTAGAATTAAACAACAACACAAGCTGCCCTGGGCAGAACTGTCGTGGTAGCAGTTTCTTGTCATGCCACTTCTTAGTCTTTTCCTTGTAAATTCTTGCATTGTCGTAGGCCATTATCCGTAATTCCTCAATCTCGTTCAGATCTAATAGCCGTTTCTGGCCTGCCTTGTCCAAGTCCATATTCACTGCCTTAATTGCCCAATATGCTTTGTGCTCGATTTCGACAGGTAGATGACAGGTTTTCCCATAGATCAGTCGGTATGGAGACATGCCCAATGGAGTCTTAAAAGCTGTCCTATATGCCCATAATGCATCATTCAAAAGTAAAGACCAATCTTTCCTAGTTGGCTTAACCATTTTTTCAAGAATGTTCTTCACTTCCCTATTGGATATCTCAGCCTGTCCATTGGTCTGTGGGTGGTATGCTGTCGCGATTCTGTGCTTGACACCATATTTCTTCAAGGCGGCAGCAATTACCTTATTATCAAAATGTCTCCCTTCATCACTGATAATCGCCCTAGGGATGCCAAATCTAGAAAAAATGTTTTTGTGCAAAAACTTTTGGACCGTCTTGGCATCATTCTTTTGAGTGGCGATGGCTTCGACCCACTTAGAGACATAGTCCACTGCTAGGAGAATGTATAGATTTCCACACGAAGATGGAAAGGGTCCCATAAAATCAATCCCCCAAACGTCGAAGATCTCGACTTCTAGAATGTTCTGCAGTGGCATCTCGTTTCTCCTCGAGATGTTACCTGTCCGCTGGCACCTGTCACAGTTTTTGTAAAACTCCTGTGCATCTTTATATAGTGTCGGCCAGTAGAACCCTGATTGCAGCACCTTGGCAGCAGTTTTATTGCCTCCTAAGTGACCTCCATATTGTGAAGCATGTCAGTGATGGAGAATGTCTTCTTGCTCTTCTTGTGGTACACACCTCCTTATAACCTGATCTGCGCATAGTTTGAAAAGAAGAGGTTCGTCCCAATAATAATGTTTAACATCATTTTGGAACCTCTTCCTGGCTTGATAATTAAGATCAGAAGGAAGTATTCCGCTAACTATAAAATTAACGAAATCAGCATACCAGGGGAGTTCAGAAGACTTACCTGCCGCCATGGCTGTCGCGACAGCGATTGCGGCAGCAAAGAGCTGCTCATCTGGGAAGGTCTCCAGTATATTTGTCTCGTCGATTGGTAGACTATGTCCCTTCTCCAACCTTGACAAGTGATCTACCTCCTGATTTTCTGTCCCCTTTTTGTCTTTGATCTCGAGGTCGAACTCTTGCAAGAGTAGGATCCACCGTATCAATCTAGGCTTTGCATCCTTCTTTGCGAACAAATATTTTAGGGCAGAATGGTCGGTGTGTATTATTACTTTCGTCCCAAGTATGTAAGAACGAAACTTGTCAATGGAGAACACCACAGCTAACAACTCCTTTTCTGTGGTGGTGTAGTTCACTTGGGCGTCATTTAATGTTTTGTTGGCATAGTATATGACATGAAACAGCTTATCTCTGCGCTGCCCAAGTGCTGCCCCGACAGCATAGTCACTAGCATCACACATGATCTCAAATGGCCGTGTCCAGTCTGGTGGCTGTACTATGGGGGCTGTCACTAGTTTTTCCTTCAGAACCTTGAATGCTTCAGTACATTCTTCATTAAAGTCAAAGGGTCGGTTCTGCTCTAAGAGATGGCATAGGGGCTTTGTGATTTTCGAGAAATTCGCGATAAATCTCCGATAAAAACCAGCATGCCCTAAAAATCTTCTAATGCCCTTGACTTTTGTTGGCGGTGGCAGCTTCTCTATGACTTCAATCTTAGCCCTGTCGACTTCTATCCCACGGCAGCTAATCTTATGGCCAAGGACTATCCCTTCGTCCACCATAAAGTGGCATTTTTCCCAATTTAGAACAAGATTAGCTTTTTCACATCTTTCAAGTACCTTTTGAAGATTGCCGAGGCAGCTCTCAAAATCGTCTCCAAAGACGGAAAAATCATCCATGAAAATCTCAAGGAAGTCCTCTACCATGTCGGAGAATATAGCCATCATGCACCTTTAGAAGGTGTCAGGTGCGTTGCAGAGTCCAAACGGCATCCTCCTAAATGCGTATGTTCCGTAGGGGCATGTGAAAGTCGTCTTTTCTTGATCCTCCGGTGCAATAGCAATTTGATTGTAACCTGAATAACCATCAAGAAAACAATAGTAAGGTTTACCCGCTAATCTATCGAGCATTTGATCAATAAAGGGTAAAGGGAAGTGGTCCTTTCGGGTAGCTTTGTTAAGCTTTCGATAGTCCATACAAACCCTCCAACCGGTCACAGTCCTGGTTGGGATTAACTCATTGTTCTCGTTGGTTATCACGGTCATTCCTCCTTTCTTGGGAACACATTGCACCGGGCTCACCCATTTGCTGTCGGAGATGGCGTAAATAATACCAGCATCTAACCATTTAATTATCTCTTTACGCACTACCTCCTTCATTGCATGGTTCAACCGCCTTTGGGCATCTATAGTCGGCTTATGATCTTCCTCGAGGAGGATTTTGTGCATGCATAACGCCGGACTAATGCCTTGAATGTCTGCTATCGTCCATCCAATCGCCTTTTTGTGCTGCCTTAGCATGTCGATTAGCTCTCGTTCCTGTTCCTGCGGCAGCTTAGCAGATATGATTACGGGCAGTGTGTCATTGGAACCAAGATAAGCATATTTAAGCTGCCCTGGCAGGGGCTTTAGTTCTAAAGCAGGTGGTTCAACAATAGATGGCTTTTGGATTACATGGTTATCCGAAGTGTAATTCAAGGGTTCGAATAACTTACCTGGACGATTGCCTAACCAGTTTACCTCCTCCTGATCTTCAGTATCAGATGTATCGGATTCAGAGGAGTTGCTGTCGTCGGTGCTGTCGTCGTTGCTGTCGTGACAGTCCTCCAGGTGGATGTCGCGACAGTGACCAAATTTTATATCACGGCAGCCCGACCTGATGCAGGGGTGATCAAAGGTCACCTCAATGATGGCCTTGCATTCCTCGTCCACATCAGCATGTTTCATTGCTTGGAGAACATTCAACTTAATCTCTTGATCGTTTACTCGCATGGTGAGTTCTCCTTTCTCCACATCAATCAATGATCTTCCCGTGTCTAAGAAGGGTCGCCCAAGGATGACTGGTGCGTTTTCGTCTGCCTCACAATCTAAAATAAGAAAGTCAGCAGGAAAAATAAGCTTATCCACTCTTACCAGAATATCTTCAATTTTTCCCTCGGGATGAACGTAAGAGCGGTCGGCCAGCTGCAGAGTTACTGTCGTGGGCCACGCCTTCCCAATACCTAATTTCTGAAAAACAGATTTGGGCATTAGATTAACACTAGCACCAAGATCACAAAGTGCCTTACCCACAAATTTGTCGCCGATTACACAAGGTATGATGAAGCTCCCCGGATCCTTCTTTTTCTGGGGCGGCTGCCTATGAAGAATACTCATGCAACCTTCTGTCATCTTTACCGTTTCAAATTCCCCAAGTTTAGATTTTTTCGACATAACATCCTTGAGAAATTTAGCATAACCGGGCATCTCCCTAACAGCATCTAACAACGGAATATTAATATGAACCTGTTTAAAAATATCATAAATCTTTTTAAGTTGAGATTCATGCTTAGCTTGCTGTATTCGTTGAGGAAAAGGTGGTGGAGGACGATAATCAGCAATACGTCCTTCCCACTACATGCGAATCTGAGGACGGTAATCATCTTTTTTCTCCTTTGTCGCTTCTGCTGTCGTGACAGGCTCATCGGCAGCAGTCTGTTTATCACCTATCGGGGCAGCTTCCTTGGCAGGTTTATCCACGGCAGGTTCCTTTTCTGTTTCAGCATCTTTTTCCGGCCCTGGTAGTTTCTTCCCACTCCTAGTAGTAATTGCCTTACATTGCTCATGTGGGGGTGGTCTAGCATTTTCAGTATTGCTAGGGAATCCTCCATTCTGCCTCGGCTTAATATGTTGCGAAACCTGACCCATTTGTGTCTCTAGAGACTTCAAAGTAGCTTAATGGTTGTCATCCTCATCTCGGTTTTATCCATAAAGGTTTCCGTTTTCTTGACAAACTGATTCATATTCTCCATATACGTACCGGTCTGAGACATAAAGGTGGCCAGAGTCTGCTCCAATATACTACTCGTGGCAGGTGGTGGCTGCTGTTGTTGCTGCTGCGGCAGTTGCTGTCGCGTCAGCAATCTAGGTCCTCCCTGATTCTGATTATGTGCTTGCGGATTCAGGGCATTGTTAGGATTACTCCAGGAAAATTTGGGATCCTTCCTCCAATTAGGATTATAATTATTGGAATTGTAGTTCGGCTTGTAATTTCCAACATATTTTCCCTCTTCTACATTTATTGGGCACTCATCCCGACTATGATTTCCCTCACAGATAGTACAAACTTCCTCGATAGCAAATCCTTGTAATTCATCTTCATTCAATAACCGTTTCATTGCTTTAGTAAGGAATGCTACCTGTGATTTCATAGTGCTGTCGGCCTCATAGTCCTTGACAGCGAGTACCCGTTTACCCCCTCTTCTAGCTGTCGGAAACTGCTCCTCATTCTTGGCCAGATTTTTCAAAACTTGCAAAGCCTCGTCTGGATCTTTGTCTAATAATAGTCTGTTTGATGCAGAATCAATTCGAATGCGAGTTTGTAAGTTAGCAGCATTATAGAACTTAGTTACCTGATTCTAGACAGGGAATCCATGCATTGGGCAGTTCCGTAGAAGAGTAGTAAATCTGTCCCATGCCTCGTGCATTGGCTCATCGTCTTCCTGTTGAAAAGTAGCAATTTTATTACGTAATCGCTCAGATAAATGCAAAGGATTAAAACGAGATAAAAATTCACGAGATAAATCTGCTCAAGTTACGATTGAACCCGGCGTAAGTTTATTCCACCAAGTTTTAGCTCTGTCCCTCAATGAATGGGGGAATAACCGAAGCCTCAGTATCTCTGGACTAACTCCTGGCAGTCTAAATGAACCACAGATCTCCTGGAACGTTTTGAGATGCTCCCTAGCATCTTCTGTCACAGCACCACTAAACTGCCCGGCATTGTTGATCATACTAAACATGACATGTTTAAGCTCGAAGTTATCAACATCAATATCCGGCAGCGTGGTCTCCAGTTCTACATGATCATTCAACATGTAGTCACGACATGACCGTCGTCCATCTGCTGCGGGCGGGTCACCGACAGGCGGGTGGTTATCGCCCATCTTCTCTAGCTGTTCCTCGAGATATTCGTTTCTGTCTAAAAGTCGGCAAAGTTGTTTCTTGAGACTGAAGGATCGTTCGATTTCCGGATCTAATGGATACTCAGGATCTTCACCTCTTTTAGATCTGCGCATAAACAAGAAAACCTCGTGAAAAGCGAGAGTTGAAAGCACAAAAGAAAAATTAAAGAAAAATAAAAACGAAAAGAAAATAAAAATAAAAACGAAAAGTGCAAGAAAAGAAAGATGTAGTTATGTTGCCAATCCCCGGCAACGGCGCCAAAAACTTGTTGCGTGTAAAAAAGTCTATCGCAATTATAGTGCAAGTGTACACGACGCAAGTAGTAAGTGATACGAAGTATCGGATATCGTCTCCACAGGGATTGGGATAATAGCTTCACCTTAGTTTACTGCACGAAAGTAAAAGAAATATTTAAGAGTTGTCACGAGAATAATAAAGTAAAAACGCAAATAAAGGAATTGAGATATCAAGATAGAGAAAACGGGCTGGTATTGAATTGCTCAATAGTGTAGGTATTGTATTGCTTAGGAACTCCAGTTCTGTCGTCGTGCCCGTCGCGGCAGCACCTGTTGCGACAGCAGACACACCAACTCCGTACTTCAAGTTTGGCAAGAATCCCAGATCTGCCTTGGCCTATCCCTAGGTCCAAGTTTGTCGATGATCACGTCTTTGATGATACCTCCCGGCGTGAATCGAAGGATGAACACCGATGTGTATGAATTCTTCTTTAGCCACTTAACCTTGCCCTATCCCTAGGCACAAGATAGTTCAACTATAAACTAGAGAACTCGCTCTTATTTCTTTCATATACTTAACTCTCCCGATGCTAAGTAAATAGATAACCTCACAATGCTCTCATGATGCTCCTTCAAGATGTTAATAACCAAAATAAGAGAACTTGAAGTCTATTTTATTGAACTTGGAAAATCCTAAAACAAAACAACCCTTGCAACTACTTTACAAAACAACCCGTGGCCCTAGGGGGAATTTAGAACATGTCGGTGACGGGTAAACGACAGAGGGGTTTAGGTTATCGGTTATGGGGTAAGATGAGGGATCTCTTTCTAGGTTAAAACCTATGCCCTTATATAAGCTTTGGGCTCAAGTATTCTAAGTTAACAAGGATTACAACTTTAATTAAAAGTAAGATTCTAATAAAGACTTAATCTCTAAGGATTCCTACTTTGCAGCCGCCATCCTTGTTTCTAGGAATTTCCTCTCCTTGAGCTTTGGCTTGACATATCTTTTGATCCGGGGCTTGGAAAAATATTTGGCTTTCACACGACAGACGAGCAGATTTTTCTCTATCTATCGAGGTCCATTTTACTTTTCCTCTTCATAAAGCTGCTGCCACCCTGCTGTCACGACAGGTCCATGGCAGCTTTGTCCTCATCGTCTACTTGTCCAGTTCAGCTCTTCTGCTTCTCTGCCCTGCGCCTGCCTTCTTTGTCAACTATGGCAGCTACCTGCAAAATAAGCCATCTTTTAGTAGAATCCGTGCTTTTAATCCATTTGTGATGTTTTACTGAAAACTAACCTAAATGCAATGCAATGATGCTCGAATGCAGCAGAAATATGGGTTAAAAAGGGTGTAAATAATAGAACTTTTACACACTCAACAACAAACTACAACGGCTCTTTCTACTTAAAGAGCGTTTCGAAACGGCTTTGAGCGTTTTGAAACGGGGAGCTGCAGAACTGCATTTATGGTGGGAATTAAAGTCCTCAACGGCTCCAATTAGATCCCAACGACTAGTAACAGCTACAAACTCATTTGGGAGTATAAAAGGGACCTCCAAGCATCAAGAGAAGGCTAATGCTCATATTGTTAAACATCAAATGATCAAAGATTGTCTTAGAGCTTAAATTGTCATTTATTGTATAGACAAACACTAGTGAGCCAAAATTGTCAAATTTGCTCAAGTGTTTTAGGTTTTGGGTGAGTGCTTAATTGTGCAAACAAACACCTATTAGAGGGTTTTAAGTTTGCTTTGTTTATCTCTTTGTAAAGAGGGTTTCAATCAAGGCTTTGGGTAGAAAGCTTGACTGGTTGTAAGGGTTTCCTCTTAAGCCTAGAAAAGGGGACGAATCAATAGTGGATTGATTGAGAAATCCTTAGTGGGGAGCTAAGGTAGTGGATGTAGACCTTGGTTAGAAGGTTGAACCACTATAATTCATTGTGTCATTTTTCATTTTAGCTTCCACAACCCTTCCACCCAAAAATCCACCTCTCCACCACTTGGTGAGCCACATTGGTTGAACGAATCGAGCCCCACAAAACTCAACACTGTGGATTCATATATTTACAGAAAATTTCCTAACATTGGTGCTTTTATTGAGAGTCAAAATCTATGGCGACCATTACAGAAGCATATGAAGCAACCACAAAAATGATGAAGCAAAACAACGATATGCTTCAAGAAGTGCTCAGACAACTAATTTTTTTTTGGCTCAAATCGGTATATTGAATGGGGTGAAATCAATGAAGCCAAAGACGTCGAGATTAAGCAATATGAACCAAGGATGAAGGTCCACCAGGTGTTTGAAGAATTGCCAAACCCATTGACACTGAAATCACCGATAAACTGATTTCGGACAGAGAGGGAATTAGTTTTCAAAATGATGACATAGTGTTCACAGCTTCTTCCAATGCCAGAGGAACCAAAAAATCAGTTGAAGATGACACATATCCTATTTTTGGCTATAAAATGCTTGAGCGATGGAATGAAGATGGTGCGGTGAACGTGGAGTACATGAAGACCAAATTAGAAATATTGATGTTAGGGGAAAGCTTGAAAAAGCTTACTCGACTATGCTTACGGCTACCAATAAATTTGTTGAAATGATGACCCATATGGGTTTAGACTACTGTTAATGGGGAAATATATAACCCAAATCACTAGAAGTTTGAGTGGTAATGATGTCAAACAAATTTGGGATATATATGAGGATTTGATGATATAAGACCCTCGTGACTTTAGATTACTGCTGATGGACAAAAACATTGTTCCATTTCAATATAATTGTAGGAGTTATGGTGACAATGAGTTTTTGACAATGTAAGACCCTTATGCCTTTATATTACTGTTGATGGAAAAAATATTGTTTCATTTCAATGAAATTATAAGAGTTTTGAGGACAAAGGTAACTCTACAAAGGTTGGAAACACACACACACAGAGAGAGAGAGATGGTTTAAGGAAGTATTATAGAGCCAACATTCAATATTTGTAATTACACGGTGTTAGGATCATTCATTGTTGTCGAAGGAATAATTGGCGTTAAAAGATCGAATGATGTGTATTTTCTTTGCGATGCCTGTTAGGATATTTGTTTTGATATAATAATTGGAAAATAATTTTGGACTAAATTGAAAAGATTTCAAAAATGATTTTAAGTCTAAATAAGTTGAAAATATGCTTGAGGAGTTTTGAAACGTTTTAAAGTAACCAAACCTAAGTTTTCAGTGTGACCGTATCGATACGGTATACACTGTTTCGATACGCCTTAGGGTTTCTGCTACAGTCAATTTGAAACTGCCAAAACCCGTATTGATACATGCCTTGGTTGTATTGATACGGATCATGGTCTTTTCAATACAAAGTCTAGCATTTCGATACGCCTACGTGGCAAAAGCCTCAACAACTCAAAACCCCTAACGGCTATATCCCAACGGTCATTTGAATTACATGACGTACCGATACAATACAAAGCATTTTGATACGGGCGTACCGAAACACATGAAGGCGTTTCGATACAGGATGCTGCATAAAGCTAAACGGCTAGTTCTGAAGAAGGGCGTACCGATACGGCTACCCGCGTATCTATACTAGCAACTCTAGAACTATATTTATTGCGAGAAATAAAGGCCCCAACGGCTCCGATTCAATCCCAACGGACTCCAACGACTACAAACTCTTTTGGGAGTATTAAAGGGACCTCCAAGCATCATGGAAAACCAATGATCCACAAGCCAACATGTCTATGATTGAAATCATGTCTTAGTGCTAAATTCCCATTCTTTGTATAGACAAACACTTGTGAGTTAAAATGTTAATGTATGATCAAGTGTATTAAGATTTGGGTGAGAGCTTAAGAGTGCAAACATCAACCTTTGTAGAGGGATTTCGTTTGCTTAGAATTCTCTTGTTTACGAGTGTGCCCAAAGTTCGGGTTGTGAGCTTTGGATGCTAGATTTGGTGAGTGAGTCTAGGTTGTAAATGGTTGCCTCCTTAGCCTAGAAAAGGGAAAAAATTCTTAGTGAATTGTGAAATCCTTAGTGGGGAGCTAAGGTAGTGGATGTAGACTTTGGTTAGAAAGCCAAATCACTCTAAATCTTGTGTCATATTTTTTCTATCTGTTTACTTCAACCAAAAATACATATTCTCCACCACTTGACTAGCAATTCGATTGTGATTATCGGGCTCCACAGTGTCTCCGTCCCAACCCTCATCAAAAATAGTATTTGGAATTTTCAGCTTTAAAATGTAGGACATGTGGAATCTTTGGATGGGTGATCCTGATGTTGGAAAGAGTACCCTTTTGTTGCAGAAGATTGTATTAATTGTAAAGAGGCAGGATTGGAATCAATCCACTTGTGTTGTATTTGTATATGACAAAGAGAGTGTAGAACAAATTAACAGCGGGGCTCAACATGCGAAAATTGGAGCAAGTGAACTTTACCTTTATGTTGGACCTAATATTGAGGACATCCTAGTGAAAATTCAGCCTCTCCCATGACAAACTCTAATTATTGACTCAATTCAGATTGTTTACTTAAAGGAAGTTATTGAAAGTTCTAAAGGTCTTTCACAAGTCATGGAATGTTCCTTAGATTGGTGGCAGTTTGTGAGGAAAACTAACATTCCATTTTCTTTAGCTCAATATGTAACAAAATATGGTGATCTAGCAGAACCTCGAGCCTTGAAGCACATTGTAGAGGTTGTCTTATGTCGGAAAAGGAAAAAAAGAATGTTCACCAATTCAGTTGTAATCAATGTTAACAAATTCATTTAAGCTCAAGGGCGTGCTGTAAGATTTTTTGTTTCTAAAAAAAATCCTCTCCGTTATGGGAAAGACAAATATGTGGGAGCGACTCGCTAGGAAACAAGCCGCCAAATCCAAAGGCAATCAAGGCAAGAGCGATCCGACTGTGCAGCGGGTGTGGACGCTGTATGTATGGGGTTTGTCGAAGATGATTCACTGGAAGGGCTTGTGGCAAGTGTTCGATAGACACGAAGTCGTCAGAGATGCGTTCATCCCTAATCGGTTGGCACGAGATGGAAACAGATTTGGTTTTTTGCGTATGGCATCGAAAGAAGATGCTGATCGTGTGATCGAGAGATTGGATGGGAAATGGATCTACGGTGCTCGAATGAGAGTCTCGTTGGCGTGGAAGGGTAGAACAACAATGTCTCAAGGTAAAGGAGAGGGCGGGGTGAGTGGAGGATCAAGGGCAGAACCGATGACGAGTAGGAATAATGAGCGCCTATCAACGACGACAACCGGGGAGGAGGGAAAAACCAAATACAAAGAAGTAAAGGGCATCGTTGATGATGACAAATGGGCTGTGCTCTAGTGGTGTGCGGTGGGATGGTGCTTGACGCCATGTAGTATAAAAACCCTAGCCGAGCGGCTGGAGATAGCAAAACAGGAAGGGTTTTCCATCATGCGTTTATCCGGCCAAATGGTGCTGTTGATGTGCACGTCGACAATTGTTTGCGATAGAATTTTGCAGATGGATCGGGTTAAGGAATGCTTTGATCGGATAGAGGTTTGGTCGCCGTCAATAAAAGTTGATTCAAGGAGAGTATGGTTGTCGATTGTATGGCTGCCGATACACCTTTGGCATAAACAAACGTTTACAAACATTGCCAATTTATGGGGCTCATTGATTTGTTTAGATGATGATACGGAAACGCCTACATCGTTTGATAGCGGCAGAATTATGGTAGAGACTACAACTTTTAACCGGATTGAGGAAAGAATTCGTGTAACGGTGGACAAGGTTGAATATTGGGTACGTGTGTTAGAGATGGACGGCAAGGGTCCGGAGGTGGAGTGTGATTGTTGTGAATGGAGATCAACGGAGGAAAATTCGGAACAAGGCTCGGACATGGGCGGCAAAGAGCAAATGGTGAATGCGAATGTAGCCATCAATGGTCTGGATGATGTGCAACATACGACAAAAAATTCACAAGGGCATGATCGCGTAGTTTGGGTAATGAATGAGGCTTGGCTAGAACCGTAAGGGCCGGAAATTCAGAGTACGATGAGGGTACAATCCGAAGATGTGAATGGAGGGTTGCAAGCTGATGCCCGGTCACCGTTGCAACATGCTTCTCCAGTGGAGACAAGTTCATCAGATAGAAGATTGGCAGATTCGTTGAATGTGGATAATCCCAAAATAGAGAAGGAGTGTAGTGGTAGGACTCTAGCAGTGGTTGAGGAATTTCAACAATATGAAAGTCTATCCATAGCTGGGATAGCAAATTCGAAAAAAGAGGAGGAAGTGGGGTCGGGTAATTGGGGAAATTCTAATTCACAGGAGGTGTTTTCCCCTCCGTTTGTTCACTCGTGCAACTCCATGGCTGGGCTAGGTGCGACGTAAATAATCAAGATTGGTCAGGCTTTTTGCAAAATTAGAAGAATAAATGCCATTGAGAATCACCAAGAGTGTGGTTCACGCTGTGAAGTAAAAGCGAAGAAACGACAAAGTTCGGGTGAAAGGCGGTCACGCTGTATTTCCAAATCAGTGGGGGTTGACGGGCAAGAGTGTGGTTCACAGCGAGCTCAGGATATCGCAAGCGAGGCAGCGACAACGGTAAAATTGGGGTCATTAATTGGGGTGAAATCGAGTGGGAGAGAAGCCGATATTATCAAGGATATTTCTCGGGTAATAGCCGGGGAAAATCGAGGTTTGTGACTAATGCGTATATTATCGTGGAATGTACGGGGTTTGGGCGGTGGCGCGAAACGTCGTAGTGTTGGTGAAGTCATACGGAAAAATCAGGTTGACATGGTGGTTCTGTAAGAGACAAAATTAGAGATGTGCTGTCGATGTGGGTGTCTTCTTTGTGGTACTCGGACAGTTTCAAGATGGCAATATCGCCTTCGATGGGAGCATCCGGGGGCATTTTGTTTATTTGGGAAGGTAACAATTTTAATTTGATTAATGTTGCTGTCTATCCGAATTTTATCATGCTTCAAGGTCGTTGGCAGCAAGAAGATATGGAGTGCTGCATTGTAGGGATATATGCTCCTACGGACGTAGCGGGGCAAAAATTAGTTTGGGATTCTGTATTAACCCGATTAAATAAGTTTGAGGGGCCATGTTGCGCAGTGGGTGATTTCAATGCTATATTATATGAGACTGATCGTATAGGGGTTTCAGATAGGTATGCGAAGATAGAAGCTTTTGGGGAGTTCGTACATGCCGCGGGATTGATCGATTTACCGTTAGTAGGTAAACGATTTACTTGGTTTGGCTATGGTAACCGGTGTAGCCGAATTGATCGTTATTTAATCTCTTCTAGTTGGCTTGATGCTTTTAAATCCATACAACAAGTAGCGTTGAAAAGGGGTGTTTCGGACCACACTCCGTTGTTGTTGAAGTGCGATGACAATGATTGGGGACCACTTCCTTTCCGATTTTTCAATTGTTGGATGGATGGGCGATCAAACATTAGACAAATTTTGGAGGAATGGTGTCGCTTAACCAAGGTGGGCGTGGGAAATGAAAATATTGTTGTTAAATTGAGACATTTGAAGCAGTTTTTGAAAGGCTGGAATAAGGACAATTTCGGTGATGTGAATAAATTGATTGCGGATGTGCAACAACAATTGGATAATGCAGATGAGGCCATGGTTGAGGGGGGTGCGAGTGAAGAAATAGAGGCTGCAAGGCGTAGGTGGATGTGGCGGCAAAAATCAAGAGCAACATGGTTACGTTTGGGCGATCGTAATACGGCGTATTTCCATAGGACGACAAAGTTAAGAACAGCTCGAAACTACATACCGGGGCTGGTGATTGAGGGTGTGTGGACTACTGAGCCTACGACGATCCGGAACTTTATGGTGAAGACATTTACCAAACATTTTGCTAGTGATAAGTGGGCGGGCGAGTGGCATTTTGAGGGTGTTTTTCGCAGAATAAATGCCATGGATAAAAAGATTTTGGTCCAACATTTCACGTTGGAGGAGATTAAAAATATATTATGGGAATGTGATTGTTCAAAGGTGCCGGGTCCGGATGGTTTCACGCTTGAATTTTATAAAAAAGGATGGGAGGTTTGGGCAGTTTCACGCCAAAAATATATTTTGGGCAGTTTCACGCAACAGGGGCATTACCGAAGGATGCCAATTGTGCTTTCATTGTGTTTTTGCCGAAAGTGGAATCGCCTCAATGTTTAGGTGAGTATCGTCCCATATTCCTAGTGAATTCAATGTATAAAATATTGGCTAAATGCTTAGCAAATAGGCTACAACGTGTGCTGGGAGGTTTAATCAGTGACTCGCAATCCGCGTTTGTAAAAGGTCGTCAATTGGTAGATGGGGTTCTTTTGGCTACAGAAGTAATTCATTCGTTGCAGAAGAGTGGTGGTGGGGGATTTATTCTGAAGCTTGATTTTGCCAAAGCTTACGATTGTGTAAGCTGGATTTTTCTTGATTCGGTATTGGATCGCATGGGATTTTGTAGTAGGTGGAGGGAATGGGTTAAGGAGTGCATCAGCTCATCTCGCCTATCAGTCTTGGTGAATGGCAGCGCAACTAAAGAGTTTCGGATGGGGCGTGGATTACGCCAAGGCTGCCCACTCTCGCCTCTATTATTTGTCATAGTTGCTGAAGCGTTGCACTTGATGTTGGGTAATGCCGAGTCGGCTGGTTTGGTGCGTGGGGTGGAGGTAGTCCGGGGATATCTTTAACTCATCTACAGTTCGCCGACGACACCATTTTATTTTTTGAGGCATCGTTTGAGGTGGCACGAAACATAAAGAGAATTTTGCATTGTTTTCAGGTGTGTTCGGGCTTGCGAATTAATTTCGCAAAAAGCTCGTTGTATGCAATTGATGTGGAGGATGGATTGGGTACTTTGGTGGCCGAGATGTTGGGATGCAAGCAGGGGGCTGCCTTTTACTTATCTAGGATTTCCGTTAGGTGCCAATCCGAGAAATTTGTCGGTGTGGGAGCCTATTATTGCTAACTTTCGGCGCAAGTTAGCCAGTTGGAAACGCACATCACTCTCATTCGCTGCACGCGTCACTTTGGTAAATTCCGTTCTTTCAGCACTTCCTATTTTTTATATGGGGTTATTCACGGTCCCTAAAGGGATTATTGCACAATTGGATAAAATTAGGCGTGCATTTTTGTAGGGGGGTGTTGGTCTCGAACAGAAGATGAGTAGGGTGGGCTGGGATGTTGTGTGTCGGCCTAGACATTTGGGAGGTTTGGGGGTGGCGGATTTGCGAATAAAAACAAGGCTTTGTTGTCCAAGTGGATGTGGCGTTACGCACAAGATTGTGACTCGTTGTGGCGAAGACTGATCACAGCCAAGTATGGGGTAAATATTCAATGGTGGCGTTTCAATACGGAAAATTTGTCGGCAATGTCGGGGGTGTGGAAACAGATTGTGTTAAACTCTTGTGACATTAGCATTGAGCATCATATGGGAATGGAAGGTTTTCAGTGGAAAATTGGGAATGGGAAGTTGGTCTTATTTTGGTTCGATCCTTGGATTACGCAGCAATCACTTAAAGACATTTATCCGCGACTATTCATGCTGTCTATTAACAAGCTGGCCTGGATTCATGATTATGCTGTGGGGGGGGGGGGGGCGTTGGAACATGGGCAGTGGACATCGTTTTTTAGACGCCAGTTACGTGGCTTTGAGCTAGATCGGCTGCATGGTTTACAGGAGTTGGTGCGGGGGGTACCATTATGGGAGGCTCGACAGGATATGTTAATTTGGCGAGCGGATGCGCATGGCATTTTCTCGGTGAAGGCATTATCCAAATTATTGCTGATGGATAAGTTTGGTGATGATGATTTGGGGGACTGTTTCGCTTGGAATGTATTGGTACCACCAAAGGTGCAGGCGTTCATTTGGTTCATATGGTTAAGGAGGTTACCTACGACGGATTTTTTGAGACATCGCGGGCTAGCATTGAGTGCAGAACAAAGTAGATGCTCATGGTGCGAGTCATCGAAAGAATCGATTGCACATCTATTCTATGAATGTTCGAATGTGCTGCAATATTGGGTGTGGCTGCGCAATTGGTGGAATATATCGACGCCTTTCCCGGTTAGTTTCACTGATTTTTTTGTCGAACATTTGCATTGTCCGTTCATCGGTAGCATGAAACGTTTGTGGGTAGCATGTGTTAGTGCTTTGTTGTGGTCACTATGGTTGGCTAGAAATGAGCGGATATTTCGTGGCAAATGCTTGACAATGGAAGAAATATGTTTTTTGGTGAAATTGAGATCATTTTATTGGATTAAAGTGGGCGTGGAAGGGGAGTTACTGTCCGAGGCAGTTTGGTGGACATGCCCGTCTACTCATGTGTTTAGCGTGGCGGGAAAGAAGGTGAGGCGTGGGGTGTTTTGGCAGCCATCGGTTACGGGAGTTTTGAAATTTAACGTTGACGGTGCGGCGAGGGGTAAGCCGGGGCCAGCGGGATTTGGGGGAGTGATGAGGGACGGGGAGAGTCGTATATTAGGGCTATTTTCGGGGCCTTTGGGGGTGATGGACTCAAACGAAGCCGAAATTCGGGCTATAGCATTTGCATTAAGCTTGGTGGTGGAGGGAAGCTGGCGACATCAGTGTGTGATAATTGAGTCCGATTCACAGGTGGCTTTGAGTTGGGTTACAAGATCGACAAAGAGGCCATGGCGTTTGTGGGATGTGTTCATGGGGATTGATCAAGCGCGACAGGTTGCATATGAGTTGCAATTTTGTTATGTGCCTAGGGAGGCGAATGGATTCGCTGATGTTTTGGCCAAGGAGGCCGTCGATCGTCTGCCACTATTCGTGGCATGCTTGTAATAAGGGTCGGGGGATATTGTAATTTGTTTAGACAAGTCATATCGTACTCTTTTCCTCCACTAGGGAGGTTTTTAACGAGGCGTATGGCTTGTCGAGCTGTATACTTTTTTCTTCAATAAAAATCATACGGTTGCTGATAAAAAAAAAACCAATTCAGTTGTAACTAAATATTACTAGCTACAATGAACGAAGCATTACCAAGTGATTAAACGAGTCATAAATGTAGCTTACTTGTTGAACTTACTTGAAACAGCTCGCATCCATCCTATTTTTCACATATCTCAGCTGAAAGTATACAGAGGTCCACCAATTCAGGAGATAACTCCACTTCCTCTTATGCTAAACTATGGATTCACGCCTCTGAACTCAAAACTTGAGGACAAGGTTCCTACTCATGAGGAGGGTAATGTCATGAACAAGACAAATATGGTTAAGGGCCAATGAAATTAGGGGATTCTATCGGTTTTAGAAACAAACTTGAGTATATATATCCAGTTTGTAATGTTGCCTTCTTAATGCAAAAACTTATGAACGGATTTGTTCTTCCTCTCTAAACCTGCTCTTTATTTCTCTTCTAATTCTATATCTATCTCTATTTTATTTTCTATGGATCCATATATTTACAGCAAAGTTCTTAACAAATTTTAAATTATTTTATTAATTATTTGTAATTCAATTCAACCCAAAATTATCTTTATTTATTTATGTTATTTTTATTTCTTTAGGATTTAAGAAAATAATAAAATATTAGAGTTTATTCCTCGTTTTAAGAAAATTATCTCTATTTTATTTAGGATAGAGTTTTATTCCTCGTTTTAAGCTTTGTATTTAGGAGATGAACTCTACTTGATGTTCAAGTATTTAGCCTATTTAAAAAAGGCTTCAACCACATTGTAAAACAGATTTTCATGATTAAATAAAGTTTTCTTTTGAGTTCATACTTGCAAGAAGTTTATCTTATGTTTTAAAAGCAAATCGATCTTCAAATTTTTCAGGATTTGTTGTTGAGGATTTTCATACTCCGGGTTGCCAAGTCAATTACGATGAGGAGAGTCGGTTAAAGCCGTATCGTGGAGGTTTCCTAGTCAATTGCGATTAGGAGGATTCCAAAGTACATCAACTACATCAAGCCATCTTCATCTTCTACTGTCACACCATCTTCCACAAGACATAAACAAAGAGAAAAAAAATCTTTTCTTCAATCCTTACATTAATCTTTTTAGATATTTTATTTCATGTTCTTCTTACTCATCTTCTAATCTCTCATACTCATTTATTTTCTTTAACTTTGTTCTTCAATTTCCAAAAAAAAGCAAGAAACACCTAACTCATTTTTATTAAATCTCAAGAGCAATTCTTCAACCATTCTTGATCGAGTTTAGCGCATAGGATTGCTTCCAAATCCAAACCAAGCACTTCTATCATTTGGTATCCGATTTGGGACGAATATTGGGCAGAATTTTGAGTTTTTTTGGTGAAAAAGTCGAAAAAGAGAAAAAAATCAAAAAATTCAAATGAATGAACTTTGAGCCAAAAATTTTCAAATCAGATCTACTACAATTGTGGACGCATCACGCAAAATTTCAGAATTTTTGGACTTCGGGAACATCTCGAACGAAGTAGACCAATTTTCTGCACAATTATAGGGTTTTCGGATTTTTTTTCTTCTATTTTTTTCATTCTTAACCATTCGTTATCCTTTTTTAGCTTTTATTGCTTCTTATACATCTTATAACACCTTCTTGTTTCTTGTGTTAGTAGAAAATTTAAAGTTGCATAAATTCCTTTTTTCTAGCAACTCATTTCAATTGGTGTTATACCGTTCCTTAGACTCCCGAGCCTTTGTTTAGAGTGAATAACGATGAGGATTTGATTTGTTTTTTCTTTTTTTTTTGAATTTTAAGCATGTCACATAAAATTTCACCAAATACTACGTTGCATTATCTTTCGAAAAGAGAATTGTATAAAGAAATACATGTATTAAAGCTGGGTCGAGGGTATCCTAGTTTTGATCAAGATGTTATACGTGATGAACTTCGACGACGTGCCAAATATGATGGTGATGAGTATTATGTTGAACAACCTCGTCAACGTTCTACTTATGCTTGATACGATCATGATGTTGATGAGTATTATGTTGAACAGCCTCGACAACGTTCTACTTATGCTTGATACAACCGTGATGAAGATGAGTATGAAGAGCAGCATTCAAGACATGTTACATGTTCCGAAAAAAAGAAAAGCAACGAACAAGAGGTCGTTGAATCCATGGCCGATTCCTTCCATAAATTAAAAAACAATTAGAACACATGTTTGGGCATTTAGAGCATAATTTTTTGCAAGAGCCAGTCCACACAAGATCCAAGGATGAGGAAGAAATTTGTTATGCTGAAGAACATGGGGAAAACGTTACAATCGAGAGTTCAACCTTGCCCTATGATGATGAAGAAATTATTTATCCTGAAGAACATAAAGGAGACAATACATTGCCTTGTTATGAAGAAAAAGTTGATGATCATACAAAGGCAAACACCTACGAAGATAGCCCACAATCAAAAGGTACAATTGATTGTTTTCAGAATTCCATTTATGCTTGTGATTCCTCCTCTAGCATTGAAAACGATTTTGAAGATGAGAATGATTTGCCTTGCGACCAAAATGATAATGACACTGCCAATGAGAAGAAACTCGTAAATCACTTTGAAAAATGAAACTCAACATAAGGATCCTTCAAGACGACTTCTCTTTTATTGTACTTTGATGAACTTCCTCCAATTACCGGCTTAGATTCGAGGGCGAATCTTTTTGAGGAGTGGGGGAATGATACATGCATGAGAGGGGTCAAATTACTCATATTGGATAAGAAGTTGAAGTTGTTCGATGCAAGAAACAAGGCCCAAAACATTCCATGCATAACTTGGAAGTATTCATGGATGATTTCTCAGTGTTTGGGAAAACATTTGAGGAATGTCTTCAGAGTTTGGAGCAAGTGTTGAGGAGATGCATTGAGACAAACCTAGTCTTGAACTGGGAAAATACCACTTCATGGTGAAGGAGGGTATTGTTCTCAGACACAAGGTAACCAAGAGAGGATTAGTGGTTGACCAAGCAAAATTCGAGGTAATCAAGCAATTGCCGCCCCCTACGAGTGTAAAAGGTATAAGAAGTTTTTTTAGGACATGCAAATTTTTACCGACGTTTTATTAAAGATTTTTCTATAATTTCTAAACATTTATGCTTGTTATTGGAACAAAATGCCACTTTTGCATTTGATGATACTTGTTTAAGAGCGTTTCAGAAACTTAAGGAGAAGTTAATTAATGACCCTATAGTTCTGGCACCAGACTGGAATGAGTCATTCGAGCTCATGTGCGATGCCAGTGATTATGCCATCGGAGCAGTGTTGGGATTGCGGCGTGGCAAAGTTTTTCATACCATTTACTATGCCAACCAGACTTTAAATGGAGCACAACTGTATTACTCCACAACAGAGAAAGAATTTCTTGCAGTTGTATTTGCTTTTGATATATTCAGATCTTATTTAGTTGGTAACAAAGTTGTGGTATATACAGATCATTCGTCACTGAAGTACCTCTTGGTAAAGAAGGATGCCAAGCATAGATTAATCCGATGGGCGTTTCTTCTACAAGAATTTAACCTCAAGATCCGAGATAAGAAGGGCAATGAAAATTTGGTAGCTGACCACCTACCACGCCTAGAGCATCACCTATGGTAAGGCCGCTGCTATAAGAGATGAATTCCAGATGAGTATTTGCTTGCAGGTAATGCCATGCCATGGTATGCTGACATAGTCAACTACCTGACAAGTAACATTTTACCACCGGACTTGGCATATAATGCAAGAAAACGTTTTCTACGAGATGTTCGGTAATATTATTGGGACGAGCCAATATTGTTCAAATAGTGTGCCGATCAAGTGATCCGCCGGTGTGTGCAAAGGATGAGTAGCACAGTATATTGCAACTATGCCATGTCGCACCATATGGAGGTCACTTTGCTGGGATGAAAATTGTTGCCAAGGTGCTGTAGTCAGGATTCTTTTGGCCCACACTATACAAAGATGCCCACAATTATTCCAAGGCATGTGATCGATGCCAGCGGACAGAAAATATCTCTGGCAGACACCAACTGCCACTCCAATACATTACGCATGTGGACTTATTTGATGTATGAGGGATAGACTTTATTGGTCCATTTCCCCCATCATTTGGTAACCTATATATTCTCGTGGTCATTAACTATGTATCAAAATGGGTTGAGGCTATTGCATTTCCAACGAACGATGCCAAGGCTGTTACCGAGTTTTTGCACAAACACATTTTTACCTGATTTGGTGCCGCTATAGTGATTATTCATGATGAGGGTACCCATTTTAAATGCAATCTAATTTCTACAGCTTTGTGCAGGTATGAAATTTAGTAGAGGATTGCCACGACATACCATCCCCAAACAAATGAGCCAGCCGAAATTTTGAACAAGGGGATCAAAAATATTTTATAAAAGAATGTCAATCCAACAAGGAAAGACTTTTCCTTGAGACTAGATGAGTCCTTGTAGGTTTATAGGATTGCTTTTAAAAATCCTTTGGGAACTTCACCATTTAGACTCATTTTTGGAAAAGCATGCCACCTACCGGTGGAGATGGAACATCATGAATATTTGGAAATCAAAATGCTTGATATGGCATGGAGGGCTACTGGAGAAAAGAGACTACTAGACCTAAATGAGTTAGAAGAGTTCAGAACACAAGCCTATGAGAATGCAGACTCTACAAGAAGAGGACAAAACGTTAACATGATTGAAGGATAATCCCAAGACAATTTGAGGTAGGCCAACGTGCTATGTTATTTAACTCAAGGCTTAAATTGTTTCCTAGCAAGCTCAAGTCAAGATGGCCAGGCCCTTTTGAAGTTGTGAAGTCGTATGTCCAAGGAGCTATAGACATTAGGGATTTGAAGTCAGGTGAAATTTTTAAGGTAAATGACCAATAGTTGAAACATTATTTGGAAGGTGATCAGAAGAATGCCAAAGAGGTTATTCTCTTGGCAGAGGTACTGTAACGTCATCATCATGTTTTGAATTTTTGTAAATATTAGGTTAGACATTTTTCTTTTTTAGTATTTTCTTTATTTGTTTATTTTTCTTTTAGTTTTTGATTTTTCTTTGCTGTGTTGAAAGGTTATCTTTAAGTATGTACAAATTTAGCGTGCCAGGAATAATGCTAAGACATGACTTAGCAAGAGACGATTGCAAGTGGGGAGAATTCTGTGTGCCAGGAAAGTGACTTGGGATGCAACGATTGTAATTATGAAAGAAAAAGATTTACCCTATCTTGGTGAAAATTGGCCCATCGAAGAGTGATATTTTGTCTTTGAATTTTTACCCTAGCTGCCCAATTGGATAAGTTGGAGTTCAAACTCAACTTAATCATCTTAAGCCCTTATCTCTTTAAAACCTATCCTATCATTTAAACCCTTATCATATCACACCTATCTTATCACTTAAACCATTATCACATCACCCTTTTCCTTTTCCCCAAACACGCAATTAACCATCATTACCCCTCTTAAATTGGCCACTTTAATAACCCTATTAAAACTCTTTTACCATTCACCTTCTTAATCCCTTAGCCATTTTCAAAGATTAAAGACTTTTCACTTCTTTTTTTCTTTATCGAGGAAGAAACCAAGCTCCATTTTTTCTTCTTCTTTCTTTTATAAAAAATATACAAGCTTTACACCTGTTTTCATGGTGCCTTCATCAACTCCTTTCAAAATAATTTTCAATGATGAGATCCGGAAAAACATGAAGAGAACTTTGCTTTAAGATCCTTTTGCCATGAGAAGCGCTTTGATTTCAAATAGGAGACAACCGTGGGATTTTCTCCAAATTTTATGGTGATAGTAACCATACACAAGTGGGAAGTTTTCTGCCAACGGAAGGGGACGTCTATGCTAGTATCGTCCATGAATTTTATGCTTATTGGGCTACCAAAGATAACATTTTTCTTAATGATTCGAGGCACATGCGTGCGTTTTGATGAGGGTTATATCAATGCCATGTTCAAGTTGGGGACGCCGAGGATGAACATCTAGAGTATGTCGAGTCAATGACCCCTGCCAAGAGGAAGAAGTTGTTAGGAGATCTGTATGAACCAGACACGACATGGATTGTGTCCTCCAAGAGACACTGAACTGCCAAAAGATTGACACTGAAATCTCAACCGAAAGGGTGGAACTACTTTCTTAAGGCAGTTTTGATACCACCCACCCACAATAAAACGACATCGGAGGAACATCTAGCACCACTGCACTCAATCATAGTTGGCCAAAATATCAATGTCGGCCGGATCATCATCAAAGAAACATATAAATGTGCTGGTAAGCTTAATGGCAGTTTGTTCTTTCCCTTATTGATTTCTAAATTTTGCATGAGACTTGGTGTGCCCAAGATCGACTCATACAAAGGCCAAGAAACTAAGGGCACCACAATCACGTCGGCTCTATGGAGGAAACTCACTACCACCGAGTCCAAGGATAAATGAAAGGGAAAGGCAACCACACCAAAGCACAAAGTTCCAAAGGTAGAATCTGACGTTCCCATGCCAACTAGCTCAGTGGCATTGCTTTCACAGATCAACCATCGCCGTGGGATTATTCTTCTTAAATTAGAAAAAGCCGAGGAGCAGAATGTCAAGCTCTGGCAGTATACTCATGCCAAGCATGTTTCCATCAGGGAAACCCTTGAAAGAGTGTCCCTAGATTTTCTGCCAGCCTTCCCTATAGAAATCTTTGCCAGCGATGATGCCATGCTAGCCAGTCCCCGATCAGCTCGTACCCCATCTGATGCCAATGTCCCGTTGTCCCCTGTGTAAGTTGAATCTTCTAGTACCGACACTCCAACTGAGTCAAAAGAAACCAAAGCAAAGCTTGCCGCAACACCTGTTGCACTTGTCCCGTCCGATGCCACCGATGCACATGCTGCCTCGGAGCCTGTTCGAATTGTGGAGGAAATCCTCCGTGATGTTGGAGCCTCTACTGCCTTCTCAAAGCCCAGCATGTCAAGAGTTAAACGCAAGGCCCCTGATCGTGGGATCTTTGTCAAGCGAAAAACCCGTGTCACACATGAAGAACCTTCCGAAGGGGAGTCCTCATCTTCCTAAACTCCTTTGGATTTCATTTCATTGCATTTTTATGTTCATGCATTTCATTTTTTTGTTTTAATTGTATATATGTGTTGTTTTCATGCATTGAGGACAATGCACATCTTGGGTTTGGGGGTGTGTGTTGCCTCACATTTATGCCATGTCATGCATTCATGTTTATATATCTGTTGCCATGCCATGCATGTCATAGAGATTAAGTTTTAGCCATGCATACAGAACCACTAAAAACCTCACATTTATTCCATGCCATGCATTCATGTTTACATATATGTTGCCATGCCCATGTATGTCATATAGATTAGGTTTTATCCATGCATATTGAACCACTAAAAAAGAAAATTTTGTCTCGACCAAATTTTGAAGAATGGTAACACTTTGTTAGGCAATTTTAATTAGTTTTAAAATAAGTTGTCCGATGAAGAAATTTTTAATCTTTAGTTTGCCTATGCCAGCAGAATAGTAATGCCAGATTGCTTGACAATTGATCTTTAGTTTAGGGAATTGAACTTTCACTCAACACATAGTATACATCTAGTTCATAAGAAAACTTAGAATTTTTGAAAATAAGCTCAGAAAAAAAGGAGAAATTTTTAATGTCAGGGTAAAAAGAAATAAATAAGGCAACAATGTTTGCCAAGGCAATAATGTTTTTTGAACCCACCTCTACCTAGAGATAATAAGTTACTTGAGGCTTCATGGTTTGCTCCCTCCTAGTTCTCAAGTCTAATACTTTAGGATATGGGTTGAAGAGAAAGCCTAATAATGTCTAGATTAACATGGAGGTTTGTGGTATGCTTCCTCTTATTTCTCACGCCAAACAGTATTACGAAGCAAGCTTAAAATATTGTCAGCTAAAACCCTTGGGAAGAATAAAAGAAAAATTCTAAGTTTAGGTAGTAAATTTGACTAAGTGAGTAAAAGGATACTTGAAGCATATTGCTCACACATCATGCACTTTTCATACCCTTAGACTATAGTTATATTGCTGCATTTGAATTTACTATCTGCTTGGCATTACTACACTGAGATGACTGAGGATAGAGCTAGAGCTTAATTCTTCTTGCCAACACTTGTTGGCATTCTGACCAAAACTTTGTCGGGGTACTATTTTCACAATTTTTGTTTTTAGCTTACTTGCATTACTTGAGGACAAGCAATGAGCTAGGTTTGAGGGAGTGTTAACACTTCAAAAGTACTATATTTTATGCCTATTTAATATTGCCTTTGCTTGCTTTTAAGTACATTTAGTTGCATTTAGCCTCAAAATTCATGCATTTGCATAAGGAGTTAGGAATTGTGTTTATGCCAGTGTGAAGGGTTGCGTTGTTGGCATTATTGCAGGTTTGGCATATCAGGATATGGCTTAGTAGAGAAAAGCAGTGCAGAAAGGAATGAATGCTAGAGAGAATGCCGAGTGAGTTGTTGTTGGTAGAGAAGAGGAGTTTGATTCCCGGCCAAGTAGATGTTTGACCTTGTACACGTCAGCCCTAGGATTCAAATATAGGATAAGATGATCACATCCCTTATCCGTTGTGAATTCAAATTCAAGGATTATCCTAGGTTACTCACGCATGCCTACATATTTTCATGATTAAATAAAGTTATATTTTGAGTTCATACTTACAAGAAGTTTATCTTGTGTTTTAGAAGCAAGTCGATCATCAAGTTCTTCGAGATTTGTTATTGAGGATCTTCACACTCCGGGTTGCCTAGTCAATTGCGATTAGGAGGGCCGGTTAGAGCTATATCATGAAGGTTGCTTAGTTAATTGTGATTATGAGGGTTCCATGGGACATCAACTACATCAAGCCATCTTCATCTTCTGCCTTCACGCCATCTTCCACAAGCCGTAAAGAATGCTAAAAATTCATATTTGTTTTATATATCTTTTCTTCAATCCTTACTTTAATATTTTTTTATCTTTTATTTCATATCCTTCTTATTCATTTTCTACTCTCTCACACTCATTTATTTTCTTTAACTTTCTTCTTCAATTTCTAGAAAAATCAAGAAACACCCAACTCATAGTTCTTAAATCTCAAGAACAATTCTTCAACCATTTTTGATCGAGTTTAGTACATAGGATTGCTTCCACATCCACGTCGGGAACTCTTATAACAAACATTCATACTGATACATCTTTTCTCCACAGCGATACGCCCTTTATTCCTTAAGGTTTGTTAAATTTCTAGATGCAAATGCTCTTACCGGTAAAGGCTTAGTCGTACTGATACGATAGGCAATGTACCAATACGGAAGTATCACATATCGGTACCTAGTGCAAAAAATGCTATAACAACTCTTTCTACTTTGAGTCTTGTACCGATACCCGAATTCGCGTACATATACCGAAGGTTGCGGAATTGCATTTAATGCTGGAAATTAATTCTCCAACGGCTAGTAACGGTCAAGAACTTTTTAGAGGGTTTCAAAGCAAGCTTCAAGCAGCCATGTAATAATGAGAAACATCATTGCCAACATTTATGTATAAATAAAGTGTTTTTGAGCTTTAATTGTCATTTTTATTGTAGAACACGCTTGTGAGCTTAATTGTTATATTTGCTCAAGTGTTAGGTTTTGGGTGATACCTTAAAATTGCAAACCTACTTTCCTTGTGAGGTTTTCCTTTGTTTGCTAGATTTGTATTCCCTTTGTAAGGGTGTCTCAAAGCTTTGGGGTATAAGCTTTGAGGGTTGTAAAGGTGATCTCCTTGAGCCTAGAAAAAAGAAAGACAAATTTAGTGGTTTATCGAAAATCCTTAGTGTGGATAGGTAAGTTAGTGAAGGTAGACTTAGGTGAGAAGTCGAACCACTTTAAATTATTGTGAAAATTTTTAATTTCCTATTGCTTCCACCAATTTTACTCAAAGGACAATTCACCCCCTCTTGGCATATTTGGTTGATCGTTTGAGTCCGACAATTAATATCAGAGCCTCGTCTCTACATCATATTAACATCCTAGAGTCAATTCTTGAAGTGCTAAACCTTTCTACATCAACCGGTTCAGTGGCACAATCCATCTCCAAGCCTTCATACTTCAATGGTTTTGACTATTCTTATTGGAAGAGTAGGATGATGATCTTCATTCAATCCGTTGATTACAAGCTTTGGGAGATCATTGAAGATTGCCCTACACTTCCACAAAAGAGGGTAGGAGACATTCTTATCCTCAATGATATGAATGAATGGAGTGAACAATAAAGGAGACAAATGCAACTCAACTCCAAGGCCATGCATGTGCTCTTGGCTCGGAAGAATACTCCAAAGTCTCTGCTTGTGCCGATGCCAAGAAAATATGAGAACGCTTGAAGTCACATATGAAGGAATCAACGAGGTGAAGGAGACCGAGATTTGACTTCTCAACCTCAACTATGAGAACTTCAAGATGGGCCCGAAAGAGGACATCAAAGCTATGTTCGATTGGTTCTCCGTCATAGTCAATGAGCTTAAAGGTTTCAAAGAGGTGATTACAGAGGACAAGCTTATGAGGAAGTTGATCTATTCAGTTCCCAATTCATGGGATTCCAAGAAAACCATCATCATTGAAGCAAATAACTTGAATACGCTCAAGCTTTACGAGCTAATAGGATCTTTGCTCACTCATAAAATGATGATGTCCAAAGGGAACAAGAAAGAAGAAGAAAACAATGAAGAGTTGAATGTTGCTCTCAAATCCTCCACAAGCCGACAAGAAGATTCAAGTGGAGATGATAGTGAAGAAGAAGAGATAGCCAAACTCTTCAAGAAGTTTGCAAGATTCATGAAGCATGAAAAAGAAGAATCAAGACATCAATCGAGAAGAAGAGGGATCCCATCATTTGCTACGAGTTCAAGAAGCCGGGGCACATCAAGTATGATTGTCCTCGACTTAAAAAAAAGGGATTAAGTCATAAGAAGAAGGCATTTGTGGCTACAAGGAGTGATGAAAAAGAATCCATCGATGATGAGGTAACCAACCTTTGTCTCATGTCCATGGAAGAAAATTCAAGGGTAACTTCTAATTCATCTTCTTCAATTTCATATACATTTGATGAATTACAAGATGCATATGATGAATTGATTTTAGAATTTGAAAACCATATACTGAAAAATAAGAAATGGTTTCAAAGCTAAAAGTTGAAAATGATTTAATTTCTAAAACCAAACTTGAACTTGAAGCAAAACTCAATGAGTTTGAGAGAAAAAATTGATTTACAACATTTGCTTCAAAAAGTTCAAGAAGATCATCAAAGAGAAAGCGATGATCTTAAAAATAAATTGTTTAACAAAAATTTTCAAAGGTGTGAAAATGAAGGTAACTCCAAAACAATTTTGTTAGAACAAAATTTTATCAAAGACAATCTAGTTCCCCAAGATTTTTTAAAGGAAAAATAGTTTAAAATATTTGGGTCTGTAAGGGACTAATTTCTTCAAAGAAAAGGAAAGACATTGAAAATGGATTTCAAATGGAACTAAAATTTTTGAGACTAATGCAAATGGATCCAAAGCATTTTAGATACCAAAACAAAAATAATTGTCTTTTGTAGGTGTGCTTGAGCATTGATGATCAAAGTCGAAATTTTGAGAGCTCTTGACACACAAAGGAGAAGGACATTTGAAGGAGAGGCTTAACATCCTATCTTGGTTCATGGGGTAAAATTTTGGTTCATGCAATTGTTTGATCATGTCTAAATTGTTTAATCTTATTATTTTTCAAGCATGTTTGTATGGCTCCATGTTGTGCCTAAGTGCATATAGTTAGAGCGAGTCTTAATTGCATGAGTTACATGATTTTGGCCTCTTATATTCATATCTATGTTTTTGGTCTTAAACTTGTAATGTTTGATTGAATCTTGGTAAAACCATGCTTTCTACATTTTAAATATTGTATTTTAAGAAGCATGTTGTTAATTTGTGGCAAAAATGATCAAAATGTATATCTAGGACCTCTTAGAGCCTTTGTATGAACTTAAGACTAAGTTGTAGGGCTTTTTGAGTTGATTTTGCTGCATATTTTCACCAGTTCGTGCTCTTAGTATCGGTACAGCCCATACCGTACCTATACGACATTCAACTAGTACCGATATGATCAACACCGTACTGGTACGCACAGTAAAAAAGGAACAGTTTTGTCTCCTTTCTGTCATGCCTTGTATACTTATTGATTTAATCCATATCTATTGGCATGTTTATTGAATCTCTTGTGTTCAAGTTATTTATTTTATTTGAAATTTAATATTTCTCTTGGATGTTTTGATTAACATTCTTTTGTTGTTTGATTAAGGGAAGCCATTTTTAAAATTCTTTCATGTAATTTTATTGGTATTTTCTCCATTTTTATATTGAACTTAAATGTGATTTTAAACTTTATTTTGAATTAATTTTTATGTAACAAAAGGGGGAAAGATAGGTTTAAAAAATTAAATTTCAAAAAGAAAAAGATGAGCTTCAATGTTTTTCTAAAATATTCTCATTTTCTAAATATTATTTATCTAAGGGGTGAAATTTCAAAAACAATTTTCAAGTGGTTTCGTTATATCAAAAAGGGAAGATTGTTGAGATATTTGATTTTGATATAACTTAAATGAAAAATGTTTTTAGATTTAAACTAACTTGTAAAATTATTTCAAAAGTTCATTAACTTGAAAAATATGTTTGAAAGGTTTTCAAAGATTTTTTTGAAAGGTTTAAATACTTTCAAAATAGCCCAAGTGTCAAAAAACAGGCTTTGAATACCAGTACTCGTTCTTCGGTACTAATACCCAAACAATCGTATCAGTACATCTTTTCTCCATACCGATACACCCTTTATTCCCCAAGACCTTTCAAATTTTCAGAAGGAAATGCCCGTACTGGTACAAGCTTACTCGTACCGATACGAGAGACACCGTATTGATATGGAAGCATTGTGTACCGGTACCAAGTGTAAAAATGTTGTAACGACTCTTTCTACTTTGAGGCAGGTATCAATACTCGAAGTCGCATACCGATACCAAAGGTTGCAGAACTGCATTTAATGTTAGAAATTAATTCTCCAATGGCTCTAGTTAATCCCCAACGACTAGTAACGATCAAGAACTCCTTAGAGAGTTTCAAAGCAAGCTTCAAGCAACCATGAAATAATGAGAAACATCATTGCCAACATTCACTCATAGAGAAAGTGTTTTTGAGCTTTAATTGTCATTTTTATTGTAGAACACACTTGTGAGCTTAATTGTTATATTTACTTAAGTGTTAGGTTTCAGGTGAGAGCTTAAAATTACAAACATATTTGCCTTGTGAGGTTTTCCTTTGTTTTCTAAATTTGTATTCTCTTTGTGAGAGTGTCTAAAAGCTTTGGGGTATAAGGTTTAAGGGTTGTAAAGGTTATCTCCTTGAGCCTAGAAAAAGGAAAAACAATTTTAGTTGATTTGCGGAAAATCCTTAGTGTGGATAGCTAAGGTAGTGGAGGTAGACTTGATTGATAAGTCGAACCACTATAAATCATTGTGTAAAATTTTTAATTTCCTATTGCAAACCAATTTCACTCAAAGGCCAATTCTCCCCTCTTGGCGCATTTGGCTGATCGTTCGAGCACAATAGTATTTAATATACCGATAAATACATGTATTTTAATTATGACACTGTTTGGCAATTAGTTGATATAGGATTACATTAGCTGATAGCTGATAATAGATTGCATTAGTTGATTTGAATTGCAGATTACATAACCGACTGTATAAAAGTGTTTGGTAAAATTAACTAATAGTTGATTGTTGTTTAATTATTTGAACAAGTAAAATGACATATAAAGACATGATTACATTCAATAATTGTTTGAATAATTTATTAGTTATCAATATTTTGTATCTATTAATAATAATTAGATCATAAAAATAATATTGAAATATATTATTAAACATATTTGAAGGATATATATATATATATATTAATTTTATTTATGAAATTATCTTTTGAATATAGTATTATTAATGATTAAATTTAGATCTATATATTAATTTTTTATTTATGAAATTATTTTTAAAATTTGTTAGTTATTTTAATTTAGGTTATTTAGATAATTTTTTATTATTTTCAAATACAAAAGAGTTTTTAAAACTCTTATATTCAATCTTTTAACCCAAAAAGCTCTTAAAATGAGCCTTTTTTAATTTGAGATGTTTCATCTTAATCTGCTTTTACAAACCCTTATTTACCAAACATCCAAATTAACAAATTTGATCAGTCAAACATCTAAAATTCATTTAAACTTATAATTTTGACTAAAAAACTGTTACTAAACATGATCTATAATTTATTTTTAAAATGCTAAAGGTGTACACAATAAACTAATCACAACGTAACACCTCATTCATAAAAAAATTATCTTAAATAAACTTAATTATATTTATTTTAAGCTTTTTAAAAAAATTATTTATCTAGAAATTTTTGTTTACTTCATTTGTATATATCCAATTATAATTTTTAAAGATAAAAAATGGTTTTTTATTAACCTTAAAAATGAAGATTAATTACAATCATCCGTTATGAATATTTATCTATGTAGAATTATGATTAGAACTTTTTATCTAAGGAGTTTGATTTATTTATTATTAGGAATATTATCTCTATTAATTAGTGTTTGATGTATTATGTACTTCTTATGCCTATAAATAGATGAAGACATTTTCTCTCATCTCTTTGTTCTTCTTGTTTTTCGTTTTTATTCTTCTTTATTTTATTCACAACACGTTATCAGCACGAGTTCGCTCGAAAGATTTTGGTGCTCTTCGTTCAAGTCCCAAAGGAATTACTGGAAAAAATTCGCGATCCTACATTGAACCAAAGATAAGTTTTTTATTTATCTTATTATTTTAATTACTGATTGCCTTTATCTTGATATTTTCATTTAACCTTTAAATTTTAAAAAAAAAAGCATGATGACATGTTTGAAGGTTTGAGCGAGCCATAAATTTTGAAGGCACTCAAAGACTATATAGAATGTGATGATCGTGGTTCAACCTAAGATTAACAAAAATTCACTACATCAATATTATATTCAATTTAACATTAGTAAGCTTAGTGGGGAACGAGAAGGTCCAATGATGGGTTGTAGGGACGAGTGATGATTCTTGGATCTATTTGGGTGCAGATGAATCGGTGAACCAAACCTTTTTTTAAATGGTTTGAAGTGCAAATTTGTTTGTAAGTTTTTCATCTTTTTATTTATATATATTTATAAAATGATTGAACTTCATACATATATATTGGTTAATCATTCTTAATATATTTTGATTCACTATTTGGTTACATATTTAGATTAATATTTTATTTTAATGATGAGATTTAATATTTTAACTATGTGTTGAATTTTACATGTGTTTAAATAGCTTGGAAAGAGACATGATATAAAAAGACATGTCTTAGTCATTTGTTATGTCTCCACTGTTCTTGAGAGGAAAATCTATATCGGTAAGCTCTATATTTATTTTTATTTTTTAAATTATGGTTTTAAAGTGCGATAAATCATGGGGATTTTGCTCAAAAGCAATAATTTTTCCATGTCGAAAAAACTCGACTATTGATTTTTCCCAAGTTCAAGTTACAAAATTTCGTCTTGATCTAAAAGGTTTTATGTGAGGCATTCCCTGAAGTGAATGCAAGCATGATGTTTATTCCATGCAATTATTGGATCTGTTTTATTCCCTGAATTGAATGCAAACATGATAAATCATTATTCAATTAGATACATAACTTCGATATAATCCAAGTGTATTGGTTGAACATCTTGTTCTGCGAGGCTACTGGTCTCAAAGGAGGTTTTTAAATGACCTTGTGAACTGGTTTAACAATGTCACGTACGAGAATTAAATCTTTATTCTCTGTAATGAGGATATGTTAATGAAAACATACTCCACTTTTCACGACAAATAATGTTGTTCTCAGACACAATATCATAAAAAAGGTTTCAAAGGCCCACTGGCTCTACTCCATTCCCTAAAGTGAATGTGAGATTATATTATGGAAAGAATAAAAGTCACATTAGAAATTGTGGTTGTGGTCGAGGCTATGAATATAGACATGGAAAATATGGTCATTTTAAGAATACTTCTACTCACTAGTAGTGAGGTTATAATGATGAAAAGATGATAGAGATCATTCTAAGAAAGTGAAATCCTTTTTATTACCAATGTGGCGTTATATACCATTGGTCTCGTACTTATTGTACGCTGAAAAATCAACAATCATTGAATGATAAATGAAAGAAAATGTAAAACCTATGTTTGATTTCGATATAACAAAGTGTTTTAAGGACCAAATTGTAAAACTTGAAATGAATTTTTAAGTCCCTCAAAAGGTTTCAAATTAACAAGGCTTTGCTCTAGTTTGAAAAATTCAAACTCCAAAACATTTTCTAAGTGTTCCAAGGCCAAATTGCTTAAAAACGTCTATGAGTATCGATACGCCCCCAAGGGTATCGATACCTTTTTAGAAACTTGGCTACTGGAGAGAAACGTATCGATACGCTCCTTACCGTATCGATACGGGGTATCGAAACAGATTTCAACTGTATCGATACATTCTCTCTATAAAATCCTAAGGAGTTTGAATCGAGTACCGATACAGTTTCACTCGTATCGATACAATTTAAAATATTTTAAAATTTTAGAGCTTTAAATAAATCAATCGTTGCCTTGTCAGTTGGTAGGTAACCGAATTTTAAGTGGTGGTTAATGAGTACCGATACGCTATAACACATATCGAGACGATATCCTCCAGTGAGCTATAGATGAAAAATGGCATCGATACAGTCTTACTTGTATCGATACAGTTCCCCAACCCATACTGATATGCCTGAACGCGTATCGATACGCCTCTATTATATTTGTGCAACGACTCTTTCTTTTTTGAGACAGGTATCGATACGCTTCCTCAAGTACCGATACAGTAGGCTACATAAGTGCATTTATGGTGGTAAGAGAGGGTTCCAACGACTATAATCAATTCCCCAACCACCCAAACTGCTAGAATTAATGGAGAAGGTATAAAAACAAGCCCATTGAAGACCAATAACAACTATTGAATCTAAGAGAAACATTTATACACAAAATCCAAGCTCAAGTGCCAAAATTCTCATTCTTGTAAAATCCCAAATTGTCTTTGAGTGTAATTCTTATCTTGTATTTCAATTTGGGTTGAGTGCTTGTATTAAAGGGGCAAAATTGTATTGAGAGATACTTTTTATTGCCTCCAAATTCTTCTTTGTAACCAAGTGAGGGTTTAGTCAATTTTGGGTAGAAAATTGACCGGTTTTTTAAAGGTTTCCTTCTAAGCCTCGAAAAGGGGAAGATCAACTAGTGAAGTTGTTGGAAAATCCTTAGTGGGAGCTTAGGTAGTGGATGTAGAGTTTATTTGGAACTTGAACCAATATAATTTCCTTTGTCTTCAATTTTATTTATCCACTTCACTTCCAAAATTTTAAAAACCCAATTCACCCCATATTGGCTTTGGTCATTCCTTTGATCCACTCAATAATTGGCATCAGAGCCTACCTCTTTGAAGGATTAACAACCAAAAGAGGAGATTCTAGGAAGAGTGTGATCATCAACAAAGCAAGTCATGGCATCTACCTCCGGCTCGAGCATGTATCAGTTCCAATAGATCACTAAATCATCTTTCTTCAATGGTGACAACTATCTGTATTAGAAGAATCGGATGCGTCTCTTCATAAAGTCAAGTGATTTCCTCGTTTGGAATGCTATAGAAGACGATCCCATTATTTCGATGAAGAGAGACGATGAAGGAAGACTTGTGTCGAAAAGAAAAGTAGAAATGAGTGAAGATGATCGAAAGAAGATTCAAATCAACGACAAGGCTCTTCACATGCTATTTTGTGCTCTTGGACCGGATATCTACTCCAAGGTTTCTTCCATCGAAAGTGTTAAAGAAGTGTAGGATACAATTGAGACAACCTATGATGGGACAAGCGATGTTAAGGAAACAAAGATTGGAATTCTCAATCTTAGCTATGAGAATTTCAATATGGAGCCCGACGAAACCGTATCTAAGATGTTTGATCGCTTTTCAACCATCGCCAATGGGCTAAAAGGTTTTGGATAGATCATCCCAGAGGACAAGCTAGTCCGGAAGCTACTCTACTCTCTTTCTGAGTCTTAGGATGGGACAAGAACCGCTATAATAGAGGTGAAGAATTTGAAGACGTTGAAGCTTGATGAGCTAGTTGGTTCTCTCCTAACTCATGAAATCATGAAGCAAGGAAGGGAAGATGAAAAGAAGAAAGAAGAGTGGAGAAGCTTGAGGTAGACAAGAAGAAGAAACTAGGAGTGGCTCTCAAAGTTTCTCTACATGAGGAGAGCACTTCTAGTGAGGAGAAAGATCTTGAAGAATTGGCTATGATAGCCAAGAGATTCTAACGGTTCATGAGGTTCAACTGAGGTAGAAAGTTTCAAATAAAGATAGACTTCAAGACCAAGAACAAAGAGGAAGAAAAGGATATGATCATATGCTTTGAGTGCAAGAGATCGGGTCACATCTGTCCGAGTGTCCTCAACTCAAGAAGAAGAGCTTTGAGAAGAAGAAGAAGTTCAAAGCCAAGCTTGCTACTTGGAGTGATGGGGAGTCATCCGAGGATGAGGAACAAGAAGTGGCCAACCTTTGCCTCATGGCTATTGAGGAGGATTCTATGGTAATCTCTAACTCATCTACTTTTGATTTTACATATGATGAATTGCATGAAGCATATAATGAGTTACAAGAGGTGTATGATGAGTTAGTTGAGAAGTATAAGGAGTCCGTTTTGAAAAATAAAAGAGTCATTTCAGATTTGAATGCTAAAAATGATTTAATTTCTCAAGCTAACTTGCAATTTGAGAAAAAAAAGATTTTAGGTTTACAAGATGAACTTGAATACTTTCAAAAAGAAAATGTTGATTTAAATAATATTATATCTCAATGTAACATTGAACACCAAAAGGTGTTAGATGAGCTCAATGAGCTAAAAAATTCTTTCAAGAGTGTTGGTCCTTTGAAAAATGAAATAGGTGAATAATCTAGAACCAACCAACCCAAGAGAAAAATTTTTAACTACAAACGAAGTGGCTTCTATAGGCATGCTAAAACTAAAAGAATTAGAAATTTATGGGTTCCTAAGGAACTTGTTAAATCTAATAATGTTGATGTCATGTCACCTTGGATTCCTAATGGAACCAAGCTTTTGGGAGCTAACACTCGTGGACCCAAAATGATATGGGTACCAAAAATCAAAGCTTAATTTTTTTGTTTGTTTGTAGGGGAGCATTGCTACAAGGCCAAAGCACAAAGTCAAAATCCGCGGTACCTTGATAGTGGATGCTCGAGGCACATGACCAGAGACAAGAGTCAATTCTTGGAATTAAAGCCAAAAAGTGAAGGAGTAGTAACTTTTGGTGACAACTCCAAAGGCCACATTGAAGGTATTGGCTCCATAGGTAATCGCTCTTCTATACTCATTGAAAATGTGTTGTATATCAATGGTCTAAAACATAATTTATTGAGCATAAGTCAACTTTGTGATAAAGGATTTAATGTCATGTTTGATAAAAATGAGTGTAGAATAGTTGACATTAAATCTAATAAAACTACGCTCATTGGTCATCGCATAGGCAATATATATATGGAACATCTAGATGACATTCAAACATCTCATGCATGTTGAGTTGCTCAAAATGAAAATGATGATTGGTTGTGGCATAGGAAACTAGGACATGCTAGAATTAGTGTTTTGGAAAAATTAGTTTCTCTTAATCTAGTTAGAGGCCTACCTAAGCTCAAGTTCTCATTAGATAAAATTTGTGATGCATGTGCTAAAGGTAAACAACATAGAGCCTTATTTAAGTCCATTAATGGTGTTTCTACAAGTAGGTGTTTGCAATTAATTCATATGGATCTATTTGGGCCAATTAGGACTACTAACTTGGGTGGAAAATCATATGTGTTTGTGCTTGTTGATGATTACTCTAGATATACTTGGGTTCTCTCTTTAAGCACCAAGGATGAGGCTTTAGAAAACTTTATCACATTTTCAAAAATAACCCAAAATGATCTTGAACTTAAATTTTCACATATTAGAAGTGATCATGGAACGAAATTTCAAAATATGGGTTTTGATGAATTTTGTAATGAAAATGAGATTAGCCATAATTTTTTGGCTCCTCGAACTCCTCAATAAAATGGGGGTAGTTGAGAGGAAAACAGAACTTTAGAAGAAATGGCTAGGACTATGCTTTGTGAAAACAATTTACCTAAGTATTTTTAGGCGGAAGCCACTAACACCGCTTGCTATATTATAAACCGAGTAATGATTAGGCCTATTTTAAAGAAAACTCCTTATGAGATTTTAAAATCTAAAAGGCCTAACATTAGTTATTTTCATCCTTTTGGTTGCATGTGTTTTGTTTTAAATAATGGAAAAGACAATTTAGGTAAATTTGATGCAAAAAGTGATGAAGCTATTTTTCTAGGTTACTCTTTAAACTCTAAAGCCTATCGTGTGTTTAACAAAAGAACTTTAGTTGTAGAGGAATCTATTCATGTGGTTTTCGATGATAACCTCCTTCTGAGGAAGGATTCTTGTGATGATGATGATGTAGGGATCATTGAAGCTAATGATGGTGGAGAATCATCAAAGGCGAATTAGATTCCAACTAAAGAGGAAGAAGCACAAGAACCGCCTCTAGAAGCATTACAAGACATGTCTCTTGAGAAAAAGGAAGTGAGTTACCCAAGGGAATACAACTATGTCAAATGTGGTGAAATATTGGGTGATCCATCCAATGGGGTAACTACTCGCTCTTCTCTTAAAATGCTTAATCATGTTGCATTTATCTCATGCATTGAGCCTAAGAATGTTAAAGAAGCATTAAAAGATGATTTTTGGATTATGGCCATGCAAGATGAGTAAGATCAATTTGAGAGAAGTAAAGTGTGGACATTAGTTGATAGGCCTAGAAATAAATCTACTATAGGAACTAAATGGGTCTTTAGAAACAAACTAGATGAGAGTGGTAACATAGTGAGAAACAAGGCTAGGCTTGTTGCTCAAGGTTACACTCAAGAAGAGGGAATTGATTTTGATGAAACTTATGCACCCGTAGCTAGAATGGAAGCCATTAGAATGTTACTTGCATTTGCATGTTTTCATGATTTCAAGCTTTTTCAAATGGATGTCAAAAGTGCATTTTTAAATGGTTTTATAAATGAAGAAATGTATGTGGAAAACCCACCGGGTTTTGAAGATCCTATTTTCCTAAACCATGTTTTTAAATTGTCAAAAGCTTTGTATGGTTTAAAACAAGCTACTAGAGCTTGGTATGAAAGACTTTCAAGTTTTCTAGTTGTAAAAGGTTTTGAGAAAGCAAAGGTGGACACAACACTTTTTATTAAAAACAATGGAAAAAATATATTAGTAGTTCAAATTTATGTTGATGATATTACTCTCATTCTTTTTGGGACTTCAAATCAAACAAATGAAGGATGATATCTTCATTAATCAAGCTAATTACATCAAGGATATGCTCAAGAAGTTTGGCTTGGAGCATGAAAAGCCTCAAGCTACACCAATGAGCTCATCTACAAAGCTTGACAAAGATGAAGGAGGTATGTGCGTTGACTCTAAGCTTTATCGCTCTATGATTGGATCATTGCTTTACCTTACCGCAAGTAGACCAGATATATTGTTTAGTGTTTGCTTGTGTGCTAGGTTTCAAGCTAGTCCTAGAGAGTCTCACCTTATAGCCGTTAAAAGGATCTTTAGGTACCTTAGAGATACCTCTTGTTTAGATCTTTGGTACCCTAGAGACTCAACCTTTAACCTTCATGCTTATTCGGATGCGGATTACGGGGGTTGCAAAATAGATAGGAAAAGTACTTTCGGCACTTGCCAATTCCTAGGTAGTATGCTCATATCTTGGTTCTCTAAGAAACAAAATAGTGTAGCTTTATCTATCATCGAAGTCGAGTACATATCCTTAAGGAGTTGTTGTGCTCAAGTCCTTTGGATGAAACAACAACTCTTAGACTATGGTATTAAGGTAGACACCATACCCATTAAGTGTGACAATATTAGTGCTATATGCCTAACCAAAAATCCTATCCAACACTCTAGAACCAAACACATAGAAATAAGTCATCATTTCATTAGAGATCATGTCCTTAATGAAGATGTTATTATAGAGTATCTTGACACCTAAAATCAATTAGCGGACATCTTTACCAAGCCTCTAGGCAAAGAGCATTTTTGGTCCCTTAGGAGAGAGTTAGGCCTAACTAGCCTATCTTGACCCTTTATGACTCTTTTGAGGTTAAATTTGCTTGATCTTGTGAAAATTCATGTTTATGTATTGTTAATCTTGGTAGAAACCATGCTTATAGCTAGGGGAGTATGATTTTATTAGAACATGCTTAGATCTTCTCATATATCATTTGCATACTTTTAAGAGCATTTAAAATTGAGCCTTTGGTTATTCTTGTGACCAAATATGCATTTCTGGGCATAGGGTGTCGATATAGTCTTATGTGTATCGATACGCGTACTTCATTAGCTTTCCAGATTGCATTTTCTCTCTTGTGAGTATTGTTACAGTTAAATCTGTATCGATATGAGTTGTGAGCGTTTCGATACGGATGTCTTCTGTATCGATACGGTTCCTTGATACGTGGTTCCAAGGAATTACCGTTGTACCCCCGTATCGATACCGCCTTTAGGCGTATCGATACTCGATCGCGCAAAAATATTAATTGAGCATTAAAAGACTTTTACTTTTACCAAAACTCTTTTTCAAAACCCTAACCGATTTTCATCTATAAAAAGCCCTTCAATCCTTCGTATTTTCACCACAAAACTTAAAGTTTCTTAAGGGTTTTTCAAAATCAAGCCAAGTCTAAGGCTCTCCATCAATTTGGTGCAAAATCGTCACCTAATCGTCCCCTTTCAATATCAAGGTATAAAATCTTCTTTTCTTTTTATTCTTCTTTTTTATTTTCGTTTAATTTTCTTTCTTTCTTTCTTTCTTTGGTTTTTGTTTTTGTTTTTGTTTTTCTATTCAAAATCTTGTTTTAAACTCTTTTTTTTTCAAAAACATTTTTTTTTGCTTACCTTTATTATTGATTCAACAATGGGATTGAATATGATATTAATGCATACACTGTTTAAATCAATTTTTTAGACCATGGCACCTAAAAAGAGAGCACGCACTAGCGAAGTTGGCGAAGGATCAAATCCCGACGATGACACTCGTCCGAATTTAACCTTAACCTATCAAAAGTGCTTTCGAACTCCCGGTGAACTCAACTATTTCCGAACCTTTCAAAACTACAAGATTCGACCGGAGAGGGTAATTTCTATTCCTTTTCACAATTCGAAACGTTTCAAGTTTGCTTATCTACCATTGCTCGAAGAATGGAAGTTTATGGATTTTCTTCAAATTTTGGGGTTTTTCTTTAGAAATTTGGTTCTAATCTTTTATGTCAATGCAAAATGTGTCGCTAATGCCGAGGGTAATGTCTATGACGTTAATTTTTATCTTATGGGCAAGAAGATTATCATCGATGTCAAGGCTCTTTGTAATGTTTTTGGATTTGAGGATGAGAGTATCGATGATGAAGGTGCTCTTGGACATGTTTTGGCGGGATCCGTCACCGTTCTAAATGCTCATGACCGCATCTTACATTTGATGACCACTTGGTGGTTTAGGCCTTCCGGAGAAAAATACTCAACAATCCGCCAAGTTGATGATTTTTTGATTAGATGCTTTCGCGAGGGGAGACGTCATAACCTTGCTCGTATTATGTTTGTGGAGTTAGTCTTCCTCGTTCAACATCGTCACACCACTCTTGTTACTTCATTCACTTTTGGCACGGCTTTGAGCTACTTTTTCACTAAGAAGTAGATCGATTGTTCTCATGATTATCTGACGAATCTCACCGATCCGATTGATGAGAGGTCTCTATCTCGAGGCAAATTTCATTATTTCAATGGTAATTGGCTTCGCCTTTCTGAGCTTCCTAGTGATGCTATACTCGAAGAGATTACAAATCCTCTTGTAGCTTCTCAAGCTCCTCCTCCATCCATGGATTCTCTCATGATCTACCTTAATGAACAATTCATGGGCTTACGCACGGGAATTGGTTCTATAGATCAAGTCATGAATTCCGGGTTTGCCGCCATTGATACTCGCTTCACAATCTTGGAAGATCGCATGACCAATATAGAGAAGCATATCACTTCCATTAAGGTCGAGCATAATTCTATGAATATCTCTCTTACGGCCTTCCATGATGAATGACGTCATCCAAGGAGGAACAATGATGCCAATGAAGATGAAGATGAAGAAGATGGTGATGGACACGAGTCTTAGGTTAGTCTTTGCATCTCATTCATGTCATCTTAGGATTTACTTTCATGCACTTTGATTTATGCTTCTAGGATTAAGTTTATCATTTAAAACATATGCTTTTGATTTATGTTGTTTGGATTTTAGTTTGATGTTTCTTTAATTTATGAACTTTATGATTATCTATTAAATGTTGCTTGGTTTATTATTACGCCTTTATAGCCTATGTCTCTTATTTTGATCTAACAAAAAGGGAGAGAGGAAGTTCACAAGCTCACTAAACTTAAACTTAAAATTTACCTAGCTAACATTTAGGGGGAGTTGTTTTCCAAAGTTTTTCAAAAGACTTAAAATATTTAAGTCTTGATTTTGTTATATCAAAAAGGGGGAGACTGTAAAACATATGTTTGATTTTGATATAATAAAGTGTTTTAAGGACCAAATTGTAAAACTTGAAATGAATTTTTAAGTCCCTCAAAAGGTTTCAAATCAATAAGGCTTTGCTCTAGTTTGAAAAACTCAAACTCCAAAACATTTTCTAAGTGTTCCAAGGCCAAATTGCTCAAAAACGTCCATGAGTATCGATACGCCCCCAAGGGTATCGATACCTTTTTAGAAACTTGGCTACTAGAGACAAACGTATCGATACGCTCCTTACCTTTATCGATACAGGGTATCGAAACAAATTTCATCTATATCGATACGCTCTCTCTATAAAATCTCAAGAAGTTTGAATCGAGTACCGATACGGTTTCACCCGTATCGATACGGTTTAAAATATTTTAAAATTTTAGAGCTTTAAATAAATCGACTGTTGCCTTGTCAGTTAGTAGTTAACCGAATTTTAAGTGGTGGTTAATGAGTATCGATACGCTATAGCACATATCGATACAATATCATCCAGTGAGCTATGAAGGAAAAATGGCATCGATACGGTCTTACCGTATCGATATGGTTCCCTAACCCGTACTGATACGCCTGAACGCGTATCGATATGCCTGAACGCGTATCGATACGCCTTTCTTATATTTGTGCAACGACTCTTTCTTTTTTGAGACAAGTATCGATACGCTTCCTCGAGTACCGATACGGTAGGCTGCAGAAGTGCATTTATGGTGGTAAGAGAGGGTTTCAACGGCTATAATCAATTCCCCAACCACCTAAACGGCTAGAATTAATAGAGAATGTATAAAAATAAGCACATTGAAGACCAACAACAACTATTGAATCTAAGAGAAACATTTATACACAAAATCCAAGCTCAAGTGCCAAAATTCTCATTCTTGTAAAATCTCAAATTGTCTTTGAGTGTAATACTTATGTTGTATTTCAATTTGGGTTGAGTGCTTGTATTAAAGGGGCAAAATTGTATTGAGAGATACTTCTTATTGCCTTCAAATTCTTCTTTGTAATCAAGTGAGGGTTTGGTCAATTTTGTGTAGAAAATTGACTGGTTTTGTAAAGATTTCCTCCTAAGCCTAGAAAAGAAAATGGAAAGATCAACTAGTGAAGTTGTTGGAAAATCCTTAGTGAGAGCTAAGGTAGTGGATGTAGAGTTCATTTGGAACTTGAACCACTATAACTGCCTTTGTCTTCAATTTTATTTATCCACTTCACTTCCAAATTTTTAAAAACTCAATTCACCCATCTCTTGGCTTTGATTAATCCTTTGATTCACTCAACAGAAAATAAAAGCAAATTTTGTTTGCGAAAATGACGAAAATGATATTGGTCCAACTTATTTGGACGTTGTTGATTTCCTTATAAACCTCGAAGGAAATAAATCATCTTCTAATTATTCTCATAACCTTGAAGAGAATTATTTGTCTTTTTATTTATTTTGCTTTATGTTTATTTACTTACATTAATTATTTATGTTTTATATTTATATTTATATATTATGATATTTTTTATTTTGTTTCACATGATTATTTATCAAATACAATCTATAGTGACGATTTATGCTTAGCAGAAGCATACGATATATTTTTCCATTTAAATGCAAGGGAAAATGTGAGTACTATATCTCAAAGTACTGAAAATATTGATGCTCTGGAAGAGCAGTAAATTCTTGAAAGAAAGCACATTATAAAAAGTGCAGAATTGCAAATATTGTAATAATTAGCTAATGGTAATAATATCGTCACCACTAGAAGTGGAAATTTTAAGAGAGCAATATGAGTTTGCAAAATATCCCTTTGGAAATTATAGATAACATATGTTATCAATTGTCATTTGAAATAAGCCAATGTAAATATAAGTTCGGTAGCCAAAAGGTCAGTTGAAAGCTCTATAAAAGTTATATATTGCTACCAAAAGATAATTTTCATTGAAAGCTCTGGAAGATGTAAAGATATTCTTATTTAGAGAAACAATTTTGATGGTCGTACTTGATATGTACGAGTGAGATTGAATCATATGTTATGGTAAACTAAAAGTTTATGAAATTCAAAAATATATATATACACATTTGTTAAACTATAAACATAATTGGGCAACGAAATTAATCCAAAAAATAAATCGGTAAATAAAGTTGCTCATAGTAGATATGCTAAATCTAGTCTGAAATGTTCTCACTGTTTGCCTAAATCTTTAGCTTAGCAACAGCATATTTATAGTCGAGCTTTAATGTCAAATACTTTTCACCATGCGAACGACTAGGGGATCCCAAACACAAAGACCGCTTCAAACAAACAAAAAACCATAGCAAACACTTAAAAATATCATTGAATTTGTTTTATAAGTCTTCTAATTATCTTGATAGGTTCGATGCACTTCAACCGATAGTGTTAAGAGGGTTGAATTTGCTTTCTGAATGAATTGGTTAAAATCGAAAAATAGTGGACAATATTGCACGGTGATTTTAGAGTGGTTCGACTACCCAACCGAGTCTACATCCACTACCTTAGCACACCACTAAATATTTCCCAATTTACTAAAAATGAATTCTTCCTTTTTATAGGCCAAAATGGTAACTTTTACAACTCTATCTTTTCAATGGCTAAGATAAAATCACTCTAGCTTTTATTTAGGCCAAAATAGAATATCTCCCTTTTACAAGTTTTGTTTGGTAAACTAAATACCTCATGAGGTGGGTGTTTACACAAATGTTTAAGCTCACAGGAGTACAAAAGATAAAAACAATTAAGCACTCTTGATACACTATATACAAGAGAAATGAAGAAATAAGACTTAAATACAAAATCCCTTGATCATGATGCTTGAATGTGTTCTCTAACAATCTTCAAGTGTCTCAAGTCTTCTTTTAAAGTATGGAATGAGCTACTAGACGTTTATGGCCATAGGGGACTTAATTTCCAGCAATAAATACAATATGGACAAGTCGGTTTCGGTACACGGGCTTCAGGTATCGGTACCTACCTCAAAATGAAAAGAGTCATTGGACATTTTTACACTGAGTATCAGTACACGATACAAGTGTATCGGTACAGACCTAGTGTATCTGTACGGCTGAAGTCGTATCGTACAGAATTTAGCTATTGGAAAATCATACTATTGGGGACAAAGAGGTGTATCAGTACACAACTTAGTTGTACTGGTACAGGCTCTTCTGTGTATCGATACACAGGGCCTGTTTTTGACTTTTGGGTTATTTTGACAGTATTTAAACAAGTCAAAGACCCTTTGAAAATCTTTTAAACATATTTTTTAAGTTAATGGACTTTTAAAATATTTTTACAAATTTGTTTAAGTCTAAAAATATTTTTCATTTAAGTTACATCAAAATTAAATATCTCAACATATCTTATGAAAATTGTGGATGCTTTAGTTTGTTATTGTAGCACGTTTTAGTCTTATTTTTGCAAGTTTTTTTTGTTTAGGATTGAATTTGCCATCACTTCTCTAGTTAATGATTATTAATTATTTTGTTGACCTACTCTTGTTTTGGACACTTAGGGGGCGTTTGGTTCGTGGAAAAGAGCATTACTTGGGAGGATGATCTTTTTCGAAATCACATACCCACGTTTGGTTGGAGAGCATTCTCTTCAAGGGGTAATTTTGCATTCCCAACAGTAGCAGATTTTCATTAAAGGGTGGGAATGTGATTCCCTTGGATTTCTTAGGTATTTGTCAATTCCCTCCCCTTTAGACCATATTGCCCCTAAGTTAATAGATTTTGTTCAAATAGATCCTTTGTAAATTTTAATCAGATGATTAAATATATGTGGTGTAAGTTAATTAAATTTTTTTATTTAATATTAATTTAATATTTAAATGGTGTTACAAATATTTAAATATTATTTAAATATTTAATGTATTTTTATTGATATTATATTTATGATGTTTATAGGTTATATGTTGCTAGCATATTGCTTAAAAATTAATAAATTTAGAGTTGATGTTTTTAATTTTATTCTTATGTTTATGATCTTATAAAATATTTTAGTAGGTTAAACTTATGATATAAATTCTTATCAGTATTATACAACTTTTAGATTTATTTTATTATTTACTTTAATTTGCTTGACATGTCACAAGTAATAAAAAAATTAAAAAATTTTAACATATTATATGTCTAGTATTTAAAAATTCACAAAAATATTTTAATAGAGGATAAGTAAATATAAAATAGCTTTTTAATAGTCTAAAGATGATTACAAGGTAATATAGACAAAGTGATTGAACTCAGGTCTTCTAGGACGAACCTCATCCATTTTTCCATTGAGGACACTTGTTTGGTTCTTTTAAAGAATAGTTAATATAATAATTATATTAAATATGATAAATATATAATTTTTACAAATTTTAGATAGTGTAACAAAAATTGTTCTATTAATTTTTGTGCATGTATTTTTAAGTTAATATTGAAAGTTTAACATGTTAAAAAGAAAATATAACATATGAATAATTTAGTAAATTTTACTTCTAGATAACATTATATACCTCCAACCAAACACAGTAATCTTATATTCATACACAATAAACCAAACAAGGTAATGTAACATTCTCAGTAATATGTCAAGTAATGTTAAATTCTAGGAATCTTATTCCCAAAGATAATCTTACATTCCGTGAACCAAACGCATCCTTAAGCTAATTCTCTCATTTTAACATGTGCTTAAAGCCACCTTAAATATGTCATGTTTGAATTATAATAAACGGGTGAAGTTATCAATAGTAGTTGGTAGGCAGTACAGGTTGCCTTGCTTGACAAACAAAGACAACAGGCTGCTAAGCCAAACCATGGCATGTTGTGCATGCATGCAATGCAACGACATCAATGATTGGACAAATCACACAGTCATGTTCTTTGAATCTTGTCCCTATACACTGAACTTACAAGCCACCTAACCATACTTCCTTCAATCTTAATTTTGAAAAAGAAAAACCCATCAGGAAATCTTTTCGTGGGAGTCATGTCTATTCATATGTCACGGTTATTGAGATTTTAGAGGCTTGAGACGAACAGAAAAAATTAGGCGTTTAATAATAATTATCAAAAAATTTAAATTTTAACAGTAAATTTTTAATAATAAATGTTAAAAAAATAAGAGTATGTCTTTAATAATAAATATTTTAAAAAATAAATTTTAAGAGTTGACCCCTAATAACAAATATTAAAAAAATAAAAAATTTAAGAAATAGCCCCTAATAACATTGGGAAAATTGGACTCCAAATAAAAACTATTAAAAATTAGACCCCAAATAACAAATATTAAAAAATGAACTTTAAAAGTAGGTCCCTAATAAAAAATATATCATGAAAAAATGGGCATATTAAAAAATAGATGTTAAGAGTATGCTTCTAATAACAAATATTGAAAAAAATCAATTTTAAGAGTATGTCTCTAATAATAAATATCATGAAAAAAAAATGAACCTCTTATAATGAAAAAAATGGGCCTAAAAATAAGTATTGAAAAAATAGTCTCCTAATGACAAATATTCAAAAAATGAATTTTAAGATAACAAATATTGAAAAAAATTGAACATCTAATAACAAATACTGAAAAAATCAGGCATCAAATAACAAGTATTGAAAAAAATCGAACCACTAATAACAAATATTAGAAAAAAATAAACTATCATTAAAATCTTAATTATGACTCTAAGAACCATTAATGTTAAACTAAACAAATTTTTATTTTTATTTACATTTAATTAGGGATGGTGTCATGGTGAGCCCCATTAATAAATAATTAAATTTTAAAAAACTTATTTATATAATTAAAAATATGGATAGTGGTTCCTACGGGCAATGAGCTTTGGGCAGACGTCCTTCCTGCTCACCCTTAGGGCCGGCGGCCCTAGTACGTTGTAGTATTAAATTACAATCGTAATATAACATGACTGTCACAACATAATTATTTTAAAGGTCAATTTTTAAAAAAGCAACTATACCCATAACAGTCGTCATGTGTTACGTAACGTTCACAATATTTATGATCATATTTATAACAGACACTACGATCCCAATTTATATTATGGGATGTATGTTTTTAAATAATATGCCCAATGAAACCAACTGTATTTGTTTGTAATAATTTCACATCATCTGATCTTAATAGGTAAGAAATCAAGTGTCTTAGTTGGTTGAGGTTAGTTTAGTCAAAATTGTCGTATTATAATATATAAAAAAATATGAGATCGAATATGTTTAAATGTTCAATATTCATTGATTTATGAACGGAAAAAATTCAAGTAGTATATATATTGTATCAATTTGTAGATTAAAAGAAACAAGTGTCCTAAAACAACTAGAAAATACAAGGACTAAATTGTTAAGTGTGATCACGTGTCAATAATGAAAAGGGACTTCAATTTTCCCAATGTGACGTATGAATAGTGTTGTAGAATTCTACTTACCAACTACAACCCCTCAATTTTCTTTCCTTAGAAAATGATATATAATAAACTAATATTTGATATATTGGTTGTAGAACTTTGGTTTTTATAAGTGGTTTTAATCAATCATAATATTTATTTTATTTGTCCTTAAAATATTAAATCAAAGGCAATTGACGATAAATTACAGTCACTTGTAAAGAAAAATAACTCTACTAATAATATATTAAATAATAGTTCATATTTTCTTAATGTTATATATGGTTATAAATTATTAGGGATGACAGTTTTTTTAAAATGAAACCACTAATTTTATTAAACGAGGAAAATTCGAAAATACAATGAAAGTTTATCCCTAAGTAAATAAACACTTAAATACGGATACAACCCCAGAAAATTAAAATAGCGGCTCTAGATCATAAAAGGACCAAACAAGGAGCAAGAAAGAACATACTCCAAAGACTCGAAACAAAAGGCGGATACAAACATGCCCAAATCAACGATGATGGTAAAACCATCAACAAACAACATTAACAAATGCATATTACAGTGATCGAACGTTGACAATAAGGTCATTACCACAACTCAATCGCTAATAAACGGTAGATGTAATCACGTATCCAAACCCGCTTCAAGGGTCCAAGATAGGGAGATCAGCAGCATAATGAAAGGAGCACCATCTTGATCAGTTGTGGTGACGTCAGATCCAACCCTGAAGAAGACAAATAAACAAAAAACGTGTCAAGAGGAAGAAAATCGTGCTAATAAGCAGAGAAAAAGCGTACCAAAAGGTAGACATTTTATTAGAAAAAAGGACTGAAAATTAAGAGAAACAGAAAAAACAAATAAATAATAGATCCGGCGGTCGGTAACCAACAAAGTTGGAAACCGCCGCCGGCTACTCAACAAAAAAGATAGAGAGCTTGCTTCTGCACTTTGTTAGAGAGAAAAGTAGGGTTTTAATAGAGACATTAGGGATGACAGTTTGGATTGCAGATTCATGTATTTATGAATATTTTATTTTTCGGATGTTAAAATTACTATCTACTACCAATACGAATAAATGTCCTCAGATATTCGAATCTGATTATGGATTACGAAATAAATAGTATATTTAGTTTTGTCAACAACCTCTAGAACATATGGTTAAAAATTTCTCAGTCGACATCTTCCCTCCCCTTAAGTTGTGGGTTTTAAATTCAATAGGAGCAAATTTTCCCTTCCCCTCTTCTATGTAGGAATTGTTCAATATATATATATATATATATATATATATATGAGGATTCAAATCTTGATCATCTATTTTAACAAATTTGGATTGAGACATTAGACACGTGATTTTTAATTTTAAATTCACTTTTTTACCGACTTAGATATTTGACGAATAACAATATTTACTTTTTTATTTAAGAAAAGGAAACGCTACAATTTCATGCATCGTTAAAAAATCTCCTTAAATCTAAGTGGAGGAAAAAGAGTGCATTCGAATGTAGCTACAAGGAAGAAACAAAAAGACTAAAACCACAAACGACACAACGAAGAAAAGCACCCCATGCAACGACCTCAACACCTTAACGCTACCCAACCTCGAAACAGTGCTTCTTGTCCAGAGCTAGCCAACGACACATATCAGATGGTTCAAGAGGTAATAAAGCAGCAACATCGTCCTCCATCGACCGCCCGCGAGCCTATCAACAACCACATTTGCCGATCTATTAATTTTCCGAATCACCGCCTCCCAATCACCCCTCAAACACGCCTTAATATCAGTAAGAAGTGCATTCTCCCTACTAGGATTCTCCCTCTTGCACCTTTCGAATTGCCTCGGCGCAATCCGATTCAATGACAACTCTGTCAATGCCAAGGTCCCGAGCATGGAAAATCCCATCCTTTATCGCCCATAACTCTGCCGCTACAACATCGCAACGCCCTAAAAAGCGGGAAAACCCAAACAACTACTCACCCTAATCACCACGGAACAGCCCCCACCGCTGCCATATCGTTGCTGAGAGATTTCGCCGCATCGACATTAAGTTTAACCCAACCCGAGGCTAGTGGCGTCCAATGGTTCCCCTCAACCTCAATCCGAAATGGATCCAAGGCACACACACCACGATCCTCACGGCTATCCAACACCAGTTGAGCAAACCGACGTGACTCATTAACAAGATCAACCTTTTCAATCCAATCCGCATCAAACAGCCTACAATTTCTTCTAGACCATAATTTCCAACACACCACCAAAAACAACACCTTCCAATTCGCATCATTAGTCACACCATTCCCTGAGATATTGAAATAGAGCCATGCCTCGCAAGTTTGCGACCAAAACACCTCCCACACATCCGGCTTAAGCAAATGAATCCAAACACGTCGAGCATGGATGCAATCTCTTAATACATGTAGAACACTTTCAGCACCTCGCTTACACAGCTCGCAGCGGTCATTAGAGACCATGTGGCACCTCACTCGTTCCTCATTGGTAAGAAGTTCCCCTTTGTAAGCAAGCTAAAGAAAGGCCCGAATCCTTTGGGGAACCGGTAAACGCCAAATACATTTTCATACCACATTAGGGGGCTTAAGAGATGGACTAAGAAGTTATAAGCTGATCTAACGGAAAAGAGAAAATTTGCCTCCCCCTTCCACCCAATGTTGTCCGGTCCAAGCGCATTCGATGGTGGAATGAAAGTTAAAATTCTGTGCACACAATCCTCAGGGAGAAGCAGTTGTAGCATATCCACGTCCCAACTACCCTCGATGTTGACAAGAGACGTAACCGCGCATGGAGATGATAGAGACGAACCAGTGAAGAAATTCGCTAAAGGTCCCAAATCTGATATCCACACATCGTACCAAAAATTGATGGACCTACCATCACAGACAACCCAAACAACCTCTTGACGAACCTTGTCCCAAATCCAATTAATACCCGCCCACAGACGTGAGCAATTGCGCCGATATAAAACGTTAGGTAAAGGGTCACGCCACTGGTACTTCGCACGTAAAACTCGTACCTAAAGCTTATTTGTATCATTAATCAATTGATACCCCAGCTTCATAAGAATTGCAAAATTCACCTTCTCGAGGTCACGAAATCCCAATCCACCACACTTAATCGGCCTTTGCATCTCCTCCCAACGTACAAAATTAATTCCTCTATGCTCCGATGAACTCCCCCAAACGAACGAATGTATCAGCTTCTCAATCTCCAAGCACACACTCTTAGGTAACCAAGTTGCTTGCATAGTGTAGCTTGGAATGGCTTGGAGAACAGACTTCGCCAAGGTGACCTTTTCTGCAAAAGATAACGACCGAGCCGACCAAGAATAAATATGACCTTTAACTTTATCCTCTAAGTATTCATAAGTCGCAGTAGTCACCCTAGAATGCAAGAGTGGAATCCCAAGGTACTTACCCAGATTACTAACCTCGGTAAACCCCAAACCATCCGATATAACCCTTCGCAGAGCAGCATATGTGTTCTTCGAGAAGTAAATATGGGTCTTCGCAGCACTAACCTTATGCCCGGAAGATGCACAAATACAATCCAGAACCTGACCAATAACTTCCATCTGCACAACTGACGCTTCCAAAAACAGAATCACGTCATCAGCAAAGAACAAATGGGACAGACCCGGACCATTCCAGCTTAAGTGGACCTTAGCCCATCTCCCTTGCTCAACCTGCAAATTGATTAGCTGCGATAAGTGTTCCATACATATAACAAAAATGTAAGGAGAGAGGGGATCACCTTGCTGGATACCCCGAGACGGACGAAAATGGTCAGTCAGCTCGCCATTCCAAATAACCTGCGAGGATACAGTCGTAATGCAATCCATGATTAAACGAAAGAGACTTTGGGGCAGCCTCAAATCCTAAAGGGTGTTTGCAATAAACTCTCAGTCTAACCGGTCATAAGCTTTTTCCAAATCAATCATAATCGCCATCCAGCCAACACGCCCTTTTTTCTTACACATAGAGTGGATAGCTTCTTGAGCAACAACAAAATTATCCATGATACATCTTCCCGGGACAAAACTAACATGGTTCTGCGAGATCCAGTTAGGGAGAAAAGGCTTTAATCTATTCACAATACATTTCGTCAGAACCTTGTAAATTACCGGGCACAAGCTAATAGGGCGAAACTGGGCAAAAGTTTCCGGCCCCGAGACCTTCGATACCAAAACAATGATAGTACGGTTAAAATCATGCGGGATTGGCTCTCCTTGGAAACATCTGCGCACAAACTCAACAACCTTGGAGCCAACAATGTCCCAATTTTTCTTATAGAACATCGTATGGATGCCATCAATCCCCGGCGCCTTCAACGGATCCATAGAAAACACAGCAGCCCAGAATTCTGCAACATCGATAACCTTATCAAGCACCAACCGATCAACGCTAGAAATAGAGCAAAATCGCCCTCTGTGGTTCCAAACCTCAAGAGCAGCCGCTTCCTTAGTGAAAAGACCATGAAAAAAACGAACCACTCCTGCCTTAATAAGATCCACATTATCACTCCAATTCCCATCCTCAAGCTTAATCATAGTGTGGAGCTTCTGTCTTTGTCTTTGCTTCGTAGCACGATGGTAATACTTCGTATTTCGGTCCCCATCCTTGATCCATTGTCTTCGTGAACGTTGAAACCACATCATTTCCTCTTGGCGCATCACTAAATCAAGGTCCCTCTTCAACTCTTGTTCGAGCCCATGAAGCAGATCACTATTAGAGAATTCAGCCACTTTTTCAATGCCTTTTATGCGAGCCAAGAGCTGATTTTTCCGAAGACCAATGTGACCAAAATTTTCCTTGTTCCACCGATCAGCACTCTTCTAAAAATTGTGCAAATTTGACTCAATCGACACATTGGAATCCCAAATCTCAGTAAGCATATCACAAAATGATGAATCACTTTGCCAAGCAACAAGATATTTAAAGCTAGATGCGCGTTTAACCATGTCCGAAATAGCAAACAACAACAACACATGTCTATGATCTGAACCTAAGTGCGAGAGATGCATCACACCAGCCCTCGGCCACACATCACACCAAGCATCATTCGATGTAACTCCCTCGCCCCGGTCTGGTCGACTGACCGGTTCGAGTAGGCTACACGGGGAAAACCGATGTGAAACCCGTTAAGGTCCCACCTCGATTAGCAACCCTACAATTTTTTTTTTAAAATTTTATCTTGTCTAAAGGCATGATTATTTCCTAAGTGATCACGAGAGCGGAAAACATTACGAGGTAAAAGCAACCAAGCCAAACAACATGTTAAACAACCCATTTTACACTTACAGAGCAGGCCGTATCGATACACCAATCAAGGGTATCGATACGCCTTCACCAAGTCAACTGCCTTCAGTCAACACATGAAGACCGTATCAATACAGCCCTTGGGCGTACCGATACACCCTTCTCGGTCAACATCTTACGGTCAACGAGACAAACCGTACCGATACACCTAGAGCCCGTACCGATACGCCAAAGACTCGTGAAAATCTCAGAATTTCAGTGAGCTTTGGGCGTATCAATACACCCCCGAGTATCGGTACCCCTAGCCAATTATGTGTCCCAAAGTGTAGGACCGTATCGATACGCCCTGCACTGCAATACACCAATTGGCAGCAAAACAACACAAGACTCAACACTAAATGCATTTTAAGGCTTCCCTAGCCACATACAAGCATTCATACAACATTCCACATCCAAGAACTAGCATGGAGAACACTTTAGATGATCAACAAGGCATTCACATAGAGATAGATATTGCATATCATGTCATACTTAAAAGCTTAAAAAGCCAAAAGGTTCACATGCTCACAAACACATATAATCATCCAAAAGCATAGCCTCTCAACACAAGCATTCACCCAACACATAACATGGTTACAAATCCAAAGCAAAGCATAAACAACATTCAACATTTATGAGTCATACAACGCTCATACAAGCACATAGTAGCCCCATTGCTAAACTACTACTTTATTTACTAAACCATACTTGAGCAACTACAAAAGCTTGGAATGCTCATTTCCTTGCTCCTTGCTAACTTCACGCTAATCATCTGCATTGTCGAAAATGAGAGCGTAAGCTAAAAGCTTAGCGAGGATGCTCTAAAACAAAAAACAACGACAATGCAGGGTTCAAGCATATAATCCTTACATCACACACAAACATACATAGGCATCAATATAGCAATCTAGCTAGCAACACAAGAGACAATAATATGGCATCTTACTTCATATTAAGCTCAACAAGATAAGCAAATATCTCAACATCATAACCACAAGAGCAAGTACATTGGCCACTATTAGTTTACTCGGATATGCAGATTACTCTCAACAACAACATTACCTCGGTGGGATTACACTCATCACCGGACCTTGCATGGATGGGATTCCACTCATCATCACATGCCCTACGGATGGAATTCCACTCATCATCAAGTATAATATAAACATTTCCGGTGGAATATTACATCACCGTACTCCTCCTTGATGGCTTAACGCCACCAAGGCCACACGCGAATTTGACTCAACCGTGTGCACACTAATCCTAATGATCGATCATTTATACCCGGTAAGTTAACTAGTGCCAATTATACTTTTAAACCACATCATAACAACCATCATTTATAGCACACATCCATCATCACACACATCAAGGTATATTCATATATAACCAAATCATGCTTCACAAGATCATAATAGGCATAAACATTGAAAGCTATAAACACACAAGAAGTTAAACTACCAATTTAACTTCTACCTTGGAATGGCCTACCAAGCACATCCCAAACCTCAACAACACACACTTGAACCAATTTAATTAAATTTGAAAGTTTCACTCACCACCCTTCCTTAGCAAACCAAGCAAAGCTACTCAAGCCTCCACAATTTCCGGATTCGATCCTGAACCTTCTCCGATGTTTCCTCTTGCTTCTAACCAATCAAAAGACAAGTATTACTCAACCGAATCAATGCTAAACTCAGCCACAATCTCAACCCACAATCACAAGCCAAAACTTCATAATTTCAAACTCAACTAACCACAAAACTCACATTTTCGTACTCCTCAAACACTCAACTGAAATCCACCATTTCCAACACCCAAATGACCTCTAAAGACTCCCAAAACACTTCCCTAACAACCCTATACCATCAGCTCTTCAACCCAACACAAAACCACACCAAAAATTTAAGTTTTGACACTTTCAAAAACACCCCCAAGACCCATTTTGGGATTTTTGTCAAAATCCTTCCATTTCAAAATATAAGGAGTATTAAGGTGAGATTAACTCAAAACTTAACTAAACAACCCAATAACAAGTTGAAAATCCATCAAATTTTCATACTTTTCATCAAACTTGAAAAACAAAAATGGTGATGGTTTTGAAATCTAAAACCATGGAAATGCTTGGGATGAATAGGAGAGTTCAAAAACGAAATTACCTTGAATAGAGCCCTTGAATCGATGGAGAAAAGGGATGGAATAGTGATTTAGGGCTTTGGGGTTTTTTTCACGTGAAATGGAGAATGAAGAAGAAGACCCCTTTTTTCTTTTAGTTTCAAAAAGCTTGTCTTCCTTATTTTCACTTATTTACAAAATTGCCATTACTTTAATTTTTAATCTCATTTAAATTAAAACCAAGGCCTAATTAAATTAAATCGATTTTGACGACTCAAACCCAACATACACACCAAACTCCCGACCCAAAAACACGGGTGTTACATTCGCTATACATTGATCCAGTCGTTGCTACAAATTATCGCGTTTCCAAGTGAACCCCGGCCCCTGAAACCCCAAATCAGTCATGTTCGTCTGATACATAAAATCTCCTAACTTACTACAAACCCTGGATCTTCGAGACGACCCCCAAGCCTATCCCGTCGATAGAGAATTACGTTAAAATCACCACCACCAACCCACGGCAACTCAGACGGCGGTGCAAGAGCACTCAACATATCCCACAAACCATTCTTACGGTAACGATCAGGACTAACATAAACACGCATAATCATACTCTTAGTCCCCGACTAACAGTCAGTACATATAGAGTGGATAAACTGGCTTGAAACGGCAACCACAACCAAGCTAACCGAGTCATTCCATAGAAGCCACTTATTTGTCCGCTTTCCTACCACTTATTCTAGGCTCCATCAAGACCACAATATCATGGCCATACTGTCTTACAAATAAACTCAAATAACGATTAAAATCAGGGTCTAATGCACCTATGACATTAAAAAAAGAGCTCTAACCATTTAAAAAATGGGAAAATGCGAAACTCACAAATTACTACTGCAATGTCGGATCAGCATCAAATGTCGCATTATCACGCCATTTGACCCCCTTCTTACCATCAGCGACACCCTCATGAGCAGCTTTCTCATCCACAACCATCCTCGGGTTCGCCGCAACCAACTCTCTTAAAGTTTTGGCAATCCAATCCCCAACATGCACAAGATTTGGGTCATAATTCTCATGCTGCACAGCCGACTTTTTACGCTGAGCATACAGACTCAAACGCGTCGCACTTTTAATTCTAGACAGTTGTCTCACCAGAATCAGTCCATCCAAACTCTTCCCTTCTTTAGCGTTCTTGGCTACCCCCGACACAGCTAGAACACTCGAAGAAATCACCCGTTCAACCACTTGAATTGTTGTATGGTTATTTGGACACAACGAGCTTGGCACTGGAACAACTTGACCAGCAGCCGCGACGTCACTGTTAACACCCTTAGAACCACCCTGATTTTTCCCTGCACTGAGCACGTTACCCTTAGCCTTACCCACACCTTGGGTGGGCGTCGCAATCCTCGTTTCCGGCACCGCATGACCAGCCTCCCCCCCCCCCCCCCCCCGTCCACAACTATTGGTTTCTTCCTATGCCTCCTACCCTTCTCCAACCCCTCCATCTCATTAGAACTGGTCAGACCTGCACTTGTTCGAGCACTCTTAGAAGCCGACTTAGAGATCGCCTTACTACTCGCCCCAGCTGCAGCCTTCTTCATTGTTCGATCCATGACATCCTGAGCCTTCACTCCATCATCCTCAATAATAATAACATCAAATCATCCAACATTTTTACCTGATATGCCCCCACTCAGCTTGGAGCTGCCAACTCCCCTCCCACTAGGATGCTTTCGTGGTTTGCGAGCTTGGAATTGCATCCAAGGACAATATTTTTCTACAGGTTCTGTGATAGCCATCTCTTCTACTCCGATATCCCTACTCCGCGCTTCCTTCTCCTTGTGGCCCATACACAGAGCCTCAATATGGCCATACTTACCACACGAATAACAGATCGTAGGTAACCCTTCATACTTAATCCGCTGCCGGACACCATCAATAATAATGCTCGAGGAAAGGGGTTCATTCAACTCCACAACACCCTCGGCCACCGTCTGATGCGTATCATTCACTCCAGGGTCAACAACCCCTTCGTCACATACTACATCCATATCCACAGGGGCGGATTCAACAGTCCCATTCGTACCCTTGCTAACCGCCAAGTTTTCAATCACAGCCCCTCCAGGGGAAGCCCTTGTCGCGAAATACAGCGACTAGTCTACTGTCGGGAACGACACGCTGCGACTCTAATCATGCGGGCGATCAACCGACACAGAGAGATCCGGTGCAATCGTGATCCCAGACCGCATCGCATTAGGTTGACTATCGCAGAGCCCGAGTTTTGCGGAGCAGGCATATTTTATAAAACTGAGTTATTATATTAGCATTATAACAATATTTACTTTGAATCTATACAGTAATACTCCGATGATTTACAAATAAAATGAATTCAAATGTTAAAAAAGATTTGAATCTAAAAATGACCAAGGAAGCTCCAGCTAGATGGTATTCTTTTTTATGACCCAACACTAAAAAAATAAATTTTAAACTTTAACTTTACATTTTAAATTTTAAACCCTACGGCCTATTCCTTAAAAAATACACCATGCCCCAAATTCCTTAAACCCTAACCAAAAACTTTAATTTTAAACCTTAAACCCTAAACTTTGAACTTAATTTTTAATGTGTGAGCATAAATAGGACACCGAAAAAAGTAATGAATTTCTATTTTTCTCTAAACAGATACTACAACTTTTCTTTTTGACATTTATGGACATTAGCAATAGCCATCGATGAAATCTCATCGAAATAATAAAAAAACAAAACAAAAGGATGCAAATGTAAGCATTTTGTCTCATTTATCCAACATCAAAATATGTTGTTGTTTTCTCTTGTGACAAGAGCCGCCTCTATCTTGACTTTAGCGGCGGTACTCAAGAGGGATTGGTGAGGGTCACGGTACCTATAATTTTTTTTTAAATTAAAGTAATGGTCAAATTGTGTTTTAATTCATTAAAAATATATAATTTATATTATTTACCACACAAATTTAACTATTTTTAAATGGTCATCTTAATAAATAAAGTTGAGTTCGGTCACCGTTTAACTTGTTTGTTTTTGTAATTTGAGTTTCATGTGTTATGTTTTTTTATATTTGTATCTGATAAATTGATTGGCTGATATGAATTGAGTATTGCATAGGTTTTTTATGGAACCGTCTTCTCAACCCAATTTACTCAATTCACAATAACATAATTCGAACCTCTCCCAAGTGTAGAACTAGGAAGAAATTATGATAGGGTCAAATTAATTATCTTTGAAACTAACAAACTCTAGAAAGATCATAAACAATAGAGGATTGAGGTTTTATTTCACTAATTTCAAAATTGACATATACTAAAAAAGTTATTAAACTAAAAAAATTAGAGGCAAAACTTATTTCTATTAACTTTAAAACTCTTAGGGTCTTAAAAAATAATTATACTGTAAAAATTTAGGAGGAGTTCAGACTTAATTATAATAGCTTCAAAACTTTCAATTGCTCCAAATAGAATTAATCCATAAAAGTTGGAGTGTGTCATATCTCCTTAGACCCATCCAATATTCTGCCGATGCACCTCTCTCAATGTATTATTTCGCTAGACCAATTGATAATTGATTATCTTATGTGTATTTAATTGAACTAATATTATTTAACTCAGAATATTACATTTACTAAATAATATATATCAATATCAACATACTTTGTACAATGTTAGGTGATTGCAGGTAGATCGAGCTGATCATCCTTTCATTTCTGACTTTTTTTAAGGAAAAAGAAAGAAAGAAATGAAAGCAGATGTGGTTTTAGATTTAAATTTTTGTTAAATTTCTTTATAAACATTGTTACCGACCTTATTGATCGATTAATTGGATATTGTAAAAGTAAATTATAAAGATAATATTTTCAACTTATTTATTATATTTACAATATCAAAATTCAAACCATAAAAATTGTTAAGAAATAACATTTCATTCCGTTACACCAACTCTAATTATTGGCAGATTTAAGTATTGTTACTAATCGTAAAAGATTTACTATGGATGCGTTTTTTAGATTTTACAACGCTAAAAACATTAAAGAAATTGTAAATAAGACATTAATCGATAGTTAGGGTTCGATCCTCGCTCTAAATATTATCATAGTTCATTTTTCGTTAAAAAAATTATGTTGACATGTGATATATATTAAATCCAAAAAAAATCTCGAAATTTTAAATATAAAAATCTAATTATTTTATTAAATTTTTAAAGATCTTTTTTATGAATTTTCTTAAAAAAATTTGTAATTAACATATATTATATGTTATGTGACACATTTCTAAAATACTAGGTGGTTCATTGCAACAGAAAATAAAATTGAAATAAGTATTACAATTGAAAATTTTAAAGACGAGATTAAACAAATAAAATTTTAAATACCAAAATAATAATGACTTTAGTGACAAGAATGCCATTTAATCGAGTATAATGTTTAATTTATATTATCAACGTGAACTCATGAAGAAATCCTCAATCCTCTCTATCATCACACATAAAAATATTATTTAGAGTATTTTATTTGTAATGGTTTTTTTTCTAAAATAAATTAATTGGAGGAATAATGAAATAGTCAAAGTGTTCTAGAATCATTGCAAAATTATATTTAGTTCATATATAACACATTCTTGGAATATTTTAGCTGTCCGGTTGGTAAGAACCATAATCATCTTCCCAATCCCTAACCATAGGAACCATCTACTACTAATATGATTGTCCAAAACTTGATTAAATTCTTTTGGACTATATAACGGTTTCGATCAGAATTAATTATTATAAATGTTGAGTCGAGTTAGTAATTCATCTGGCTGAATCTAATTTAAATTCGACTATATCAAAATTTGAAATGAATTTTAAAGATATTCTTGTTATTGTGCTTAGGGTTGAAAACAAGAACTGAGTAATCAAATATCATTCTGACTACATTGTTTAAATGATTTATGGTTCACATGTTTGAGTTTTGTAATTATTTAAATCAAATTGTAATTGATTTTAATTTTTATGATGTAAAATAAATATTTTCTTTATTTAGAATTAGTGGGAAAAACTTAAAAGTACTATATAATAATTATCAACAATTTTTTAATTAATTTTTTGTGCCGCTTAAAGAATTCTATGAGGAAATGGCTACTTAAGTTAAGGGCATGTATAAGTGATTTGTAGCAGCTTCTTGTTGCTTCTTTGGATAACAACACTTATCAAAAACAAATTTTTTAAATTTTTTAAAATTTTATTTTATGAAATATTTATGAAAAAAGACTATGAAATTTTACTAAATTGTCATTAAAACCATAGAATAAAATTATTTTGTTAAAATAAAATCTAAAAACTCAAAAAACCCAGAATTAATATGGACGAATTGAGAATTGGGATTAACCGAAACGAATTATCAAATGAAAGTAACAAATATACCTATATTTTAGCCTTAATTATTAAATATATATTCCCATTTTTTAATTGTAGTTGAATGTCAAGAGGCATTTGGTATGGAAACATAAAAAAGCAGACACGTATTAATAATATATTTATTTTTTAATATGCATATATATATATATATTATAAAGCATCAAATATTTCATATTATATATATATATATATATATGATCAAAGATATGCAGAGAAAATAATAATTATATGCATAAGATGTGATAGAGTAGTAGGTAAGTGAAAGAATCAAATGTTGAAAACTACTATAAAAAGTCTGATTGGCCTTCACCAAAGTCCTCAAGGCCCTGGAAAATTTCCCCTTTTCACCTCATTTTCTTCTTGGACTGTTTCTGTTTGTTTCTTGAGAAAAAAAAAAACCCAAATAATTACAAATCCTTTTCTACATATACAAAATGGATGTGAAGAAGGTTACATGGAAATCTCTAATGTTAAGTTGTTGCACCAGCAAGGAGTCTTCTGATGCTGGGAAAAAGACTTTGAAACCATGTCAGTTCCAAAGATTATCACTCACGGATGTGAGTGATCCGAGCTCGCCGATTTGTGTCGACGATCTCTCCACGTCTCTCCTCGGCTCCAATCTTTATGTCTTTGCTTTATCCGAGCTGAGGCTAATAACCCATAATTTCGCACGGTGTAACTTGCTCGGTGAAGGCGGGTTCGGACCGGTTTACAAGGGGTTCGTCGACGACAAGCTTCGGCCTGGGCTAAAGGCTCAGCATGTGGCTGTTAAGGCACTTGACTTGGATGGCTTGCAAGGGCATAGGGAGTGGCTGGTTTGTTTCTAAACTTGTAAAAATGTTGGTCCATTTTGATCTAATTCATAGTAATTGTGTGCTAAAAGTTGTGTTTTTTTCAGGCTGAAATCATATTCCTTGGACAACTTAGGCATCCTCATTTGGTCAAGTTGATCGGATATTGTTACGAAGACGAGAACCGGCTCCTCGTGTACGAGTACTTGCCGAGAGGCAGCTTAGAGAACCAACTCTTTAGAAGTATGTAATTCGAACGCTTTGGTTTTAGTACTAAATGGATATTGTTCGAGTTGTTTTCCAACATTAAATCGGTTGATTTCGCAGGGTATTCGGCTACGTTGCCGTGGTCGACTAGGATGAAAATCGCTTTAGGGGCGGCGAAAGGCTTAGCCTTCCTACATGAAGCTGATAAACCAGTGATATACAGAGACTTTAAATCTTCAAACATCTTGTTAGACTCTGTAAGCCCTATTGATAAGCTATATGTTTCGATATTTGTCAAAGTGTTCGATGAAAATACTGAGACACATTGTTCTCTTTTTCAGGATTACAACTGTAAGTTATCGGATTTCGGGTTAGCAAAAGATGGTCCGGAAGGAGGCGAGACGCATGTAACGACCCGAGTGATGGGCACACAAGGATATGCTGCACCAGAGTATATCATGACTGGTAAGCCGAATAGATGTCGATGTTAATGTTAATGTTAATGTTAACCATTGGTTTCCAAAGTCAAACCATGTAATGAAAACTAACCCCAATTTTTTATATGTTGCTTTCAGGCCACTTGACAACAATGAGTGATGTTTACAGCTTTGGAGTAGTTCTCTTGGAGTTGTTAACCGGAAAGCGACCGATGGATAACACTCGCCTGATTCGGGAGCAGAGCCTTGTGGAATGGGCTAGGCCACTATTGAGGGACCCCAAGAGGCTTGACCGGGTAATCGACCCTAGACTCGAGGGACAGTTTTCTAACCGGGGGGCTCAGAAGGTGGCTGCATTGGCTTACAAATGCTTGAGCCACCACCCGAAACCGAGGCCTACCATGAGCAATGTGGTCTCAGTCCTGGAATCCGTACAAGGGTTCAATGATGAATTTGTTGGACCATTTGTGTATGTGGTGCCTAGTGAAACTGATGACAGCAAGGAATTCCTTGCAAAGATAGAAGACAAGGATTGCAACGGCGAAAACGGTCCGCTTCGCCGCGGTTGGCGAAACCGGATCAAACTGCCTCTTTCTTCGGTGGCTAATGCCGAATCTCCACGTAGCATATGACTATACGAGAATTTACATATTCAATACATGTTTAAGTTGTAAAAAATTGTCAAGGAAACAGCTAGAGAAAGAACACGTAGAAAACTGAATTGAATCAACATATACATACACCATACACACATACATATATACATATAGTTTTATACCAGAAATCAAATATGTTTGTTAAAATAATAGTTGATTGGTACTTGCAATAACGCCAAGTGCCTATCGAGTCGAGTCGATTACGACAATTAAAATGGTTTTGTATATTGTTTTTATGCTTTTTTCTTATATAACTAAGATGTCGTCAGATTCTTTTAGAATTTATGAATGAAATTAATTCAATTTCGAATTCATAGACATTTTCAACTGCCTACATTTCCAACATGTTTTTATCATAAACAAAACCAGGACATGTAGACCAACCTAACACGTAAAGTCCATATTAATTGTTCATATATTAGCTAGAAAATAGACAAAATCCTAACCAAGATTTTAATTGTAATAGAAAAATGCATAGGCTTTGATGTTGTAAGGATACAAGAAAAGAATATTGGAATTTTCAACAACCACTCACGGCCGGCCATTTAAACTAATTAATTTATATTTGTTCACATTTTTTTTTTTCTTGTGAACCAATCATTTGTTTTCTAGTTAGTGTGTCTTAATCAAAGAAAACTACAACATTGTCCATGCTAATTTGTATTAATTAACAATAAAATTATAAGATTTAATTATTTTAAATTGAAAATAAATTATTTTAGGGTAAACGGATCGAGTATTTTTCGGCCAGTACTATCGATACCAAAATCACTTCTTAGTAGTCCTAGAAAATATAGACCTATGTATTCACTTTTTTACATGCTTTGTATTATCCATCGGACGACATCCATCATTGTTTATAATTTTGACATCGTAATTTAAATTTAAATTTAACTTCATATCTTTAAATTTTAGAATTATAATTTAAATTTTTTTGACTATACCACCAGTATTATTCAAGTTTCATTCAGATATAGATGACTTAAGATTATGATAGGCCAACAATGTTGAACAATGATGCATTAGCCACGTTTTATGATTTTTCTAACCACCGTACCATTTACACGTTGTGATATTGAACAAATAATTTCAAAGCAATCGATATCTTCTAACCACCGTACTAGTGAAAAAGCGGGCAATGTTTATTTTAGGAGACACGTGTTTTAATCGTTTTGTCTATAATATGTATGCGTATTATCAAATGATTAAAAATATGTATGAACAGATGCTACCTTGTGATCACCTTTAAACTATTAAAAAATAGATTAGAACAAATAATTGAAAGCATAGCACCAAAAAGGAAAACGTCATAAAAAAAACTAATGGGCTAATGATATTTTATCTTTTAAACTTTTTAAAAAATCATTTTAGTCCTTAAAAATTTATTTTATCTCTTTCGGTCTTCAAGCTTTTAGTTTCTTTTTTTATCAAATCGAACCAACAAACGAAAATAACAATGAAGTTTTATTAATTTGTACAATTTTTAATAATTTAATTTTTTTACGTAAAATGACAAAATAATTGGCGTCAGTATCGGGAAAAGGAAAAATATAATTGACGCCAACTAAATGGTTTCGTTACTTTCTTGACCAATGGATTCAATTAAAATTAGAAGTTTGAGAGAAAATTTTTAAAAATAAAATGATTGTTTTTTAAAAGCTTGAGGCCAAAACTAATGAGCATAGATGTATGATTCATCGGCTGTCAAACTAATGATTAAGAAATTATACTAACATATTGGCTTTAACATAATTAGTAATCTGAAAATTTCATATCCCTTTTGCTTAATATAACTTATTGATTAACAAGGAGATCCAATTATTGACATAAATAATCATTACTAGCTTGTTAAAGATAGAGCAGTGGATTAAAATCAATACGGATGGTTCAGGAATTTGTGGAGGTGTGGCTCCTGATAGCTCAGGAATTTGACACTTTAGTTTCTCTAAATTTATTAGTAATTGTTTGGTGATGGGTGCGAAACTTTGGAGTGCCTATATTGGTTTGCTATTTGCTTGGGAGATCGAGTTCTGGAAAATTGTTCTTGAATTAAATAGTTTAGAGGCTCCTCGGGTACTACGTAATGATGTTCAGGGAGTTCACTTCTTATATTGACACTTGAATGAACTTTGTCAACGCAATTGGGTCGTGCAGGTACAACATGTTTGCCGCAATGAGAATAAAGTGGCGGATACTTTAGCTAAAAGCTCACGTCTCAATAGTTTTGAGGCTACCTATTTTGAACTACCACCAGTTTGGGTTACCCTGCTTGTGTTGGAGGATGTTTCCAATAGCTAAGGTTGTCGTTGGAATGGTTGTCATTGTAGTTGTCTCGGGTTAAACTTGTGGTCTCTCTTTAGGTATTATCAAGCGTATCATTTTTCTCCGACTAAATTTAAAAGATTTTAGGGTAAACTACACAGATAACCACTGAATTATGAGTTTGATGTTAAAAATGACCACCATATTATTTTTTGCCGCAAATGCACCACACAACTATTTAAATAGTTCTATTTTAGCCACACGCCGTTAAAAAAACGAAAAAGTTGACGGAACTGTTAAAAAAATTGGTATAGTTCTAAGTAGAATCATTTGCACAGATAAATAAAATATCATTTATCTAAAAAAAGCCCGTTTTAATTACAACACCCTTTACACTGATTTTATTCAATTCTCTGGAAATTCCTGAAAATTCAATTTTAAGTTAATCATGTGTTCCATTATCAGTTTCAATGGGCTACCCTTTCATAGCAGAGAAAGGAAAACGATATCGTTATCTAAAAGAGATCGGAATCAAAACACAAATGCAGGCATAAATCTAGAAGTTCTGCAGATTAAGGTGTGAGATTTTCATTGTAAAAAGAAGTAAATATAACCATGATTTATGATAAGGAGCGAGTGATAAATAGGAACAGTGGCAACAGAAGAAGAAGAAAAAAATCAGTGTAAAGGATTGGCTCAGTGTAAATATACTAATATATTGTTTGTTTTTTCTTTCTCCATATGTATAACACATATATTATTATTAGTATTGCATATCAAAAATATATGCTTAGCTTAGTGATAAACTTGTGTGTGCTACACCCCAAGGTCCCAAATTTGATTCCTACTGGGTAGTTCTTTGGTTTTCATTTTTCCTACTCCAATCAGGGTGACACGTGTCACCATTTTATTAAATAATTAATTTATTTTATTAGATTAAAATTAGGAGTAAATTGATATATTGTATAAATATAGAGGGCCAAATGTGTAATTATACCAATTTTTTAACAGTTCCGTCAACTTTTTCGTTTTTTAACGACGTGTGGCTAAAATGGAACCATTTAAATAGTTGTGTGGTGCATTTGCGGCAAAAAATAATATAGTAGTCATTTTAACACCAAACCCATAATTTAGTGGTCATCTGTATAGTTTACCCAAATATTTAACGAGACACATGATAATATGTCTCTATAAATGATTTTAGTGAGTGTAATCGTACCATTTCAAAAAAAAGAAGATAGAGTAGTGTGTAATAATTGCGGAGAATATAACTACGAGTTTAGGTAAAGTAGTAATAATTGGGTAAATTATTTAAACCATCACTGAACTTCACTCTCAAACATATTTTCGTCATTAAAGTTTTAAAACGTTTAATTTACTCACTGAAGTTTAGATATTAAACAATTTTTGTCACTCTTCCGTTAATTTTTTGACGTCGTATAGTTACCGGTAAATAGAGGAAGTTCTCCAAGATCTCAACGGTCGAAAACTTCATAGGCATGAGGGAAGCAATATATTGAAAAATGAGCTCCATCCGACGATAGAAAAAGAAGATCAACAAGAAAGAAACCGAATTTTTTTACCCGATTCATAGACTTTGGGGCACTTTTCGACGAAATGAAAATAAATTTCAGACTCAGGGGGCGAGATTTATTGATTGGTGAAATTTGGCATCGAATGACCACCATCTACATTGCGCGTCCGACGACGGTGAACAACGGAGTGACCATAAATGATCAATGTCTAAACTTCAATGGTCAAAATGTTCAATGTCTAAATTTTAACGACCAAAACGGTTAATGTCTAAACTTCAGTGAGTACATTGAACATTTTGAAACATCAGTGATCAAAATAGATTTGAAGGTAAAGTTCAGTGATGGTTTACACAATTAGAGGCGAATGGTATATAGAGCTAGTAGGGGCTCTGGCACCCCAAATTTTTGGGAACTTGTATTATGCCCTCGAAATACTTTTGAAAATTTAATTGGGCCCTTCTAAATTTATAAAAATTTCTCATAAAATTCTAAAAGTTTTCGATATTTTTAATTTTGCCCTTAAAATTGTTAACAAGTATCATTAAATTTTTCAAAAAAATTAACTAGACCCTCACATTTAAAAAATAAATTTCTCACTAAATCCTCCAATTTTTTTGAAAATTTTGGTTAGAACAGTAATATTTTAAAATTTTTAATTAAACTCCCTCAAACTATAAGATCAAAACCCATCGATGTACGCTAATTAAATCAGTAGTGGAGAGTTTACATCTTACTCTAAGACGTGGAACAATTTACTTGTGATAATCAATAATTCAATATTTACGTATCAAATACTTTGAATTTTACTTGTGGGAAAAAATTAGTTTCTACCTAAATCATTATAAATCTTCGAGTGTGTTATAGTTAGAGGTGACAAACGAGTCATTCGGATTGGGTTCGGTTCGGGTTATTTTGGTTCGAGTCAGGTTCGGTTTTGACTGCATTAGTTTTCGGTTCTGTTCGGGTTGAATTTGGCATGGTTCTGTTTTAATTCGGGTCTATAGTGATTCGGGTCGAGTATCAGTCCGGATCGGGTCACATCGGTTCGGTTGATTTTCGGGTCGGGTAATTTCGGGTCGGGTCAAGATCAGTTCAATAGGAGATCGATATGTTTCGGTCAGGTTTTCATGTCGGATCAGTTTTTTAACCCATATATGGCTTTATAAAGCTAATATATTTGACTTTTTAGTGAGTTGTGCGACAATTCACATCAAATCTTTCATTATTTCTTTTAATATCTTTTCTTTATTTCGGGTTACCTTCGGTTCGGGTTACTTCCGGTTCAGATGAAATCGGTTCGGGTCCATTCGGTTCGGGTTTGTTCTGTTCGGTTGAAAAATTGGATCATGACTATATATGTTCAACTAAAAATCGGGTCGATTTCAATTCGATTCGGTTTGTATCGGGTTTCAGATCAAATTCGGATCATCTTGTTCGAGTCGATGTCGAGTCTTGGATCAGGTAAAATCGGTTCGGATCTGTTGGGTGATTCGGTGCTCGATTCCTTCAACCGTTCTTGCTCGCCAAGTGGTGGAGAAGTGGAATTTTGGGTGTAAGAGGCGCGGAAGCTAAAATGAATAAAGACAAGATGATTTATAGTGGTTCAACCTTCTAACCAAGGTCTACATCCACTACCTTAGCTTCCCACTAAAGATTTCCAATCAATGCACTATTGATTCGTCCCCTTTTCTAGGCTTAGGAGGAAACCCTTACAAACCGATCAAGCTTTATACCCAAAGCCTTGATCAAACCCTCTTTACAAGAGATAAAAATAAGCAAACTAAAATCCTTGTAATAGGTATTTGTTTACACAATTAAGCTCTCACCCAATCCTAAAACACTTGAGCAAATCTAACAATTTTGGCTCACTAGTGTTTGTCTATACAAGGAATTGACAATTAAGCACTAAGACACATTTTGATCATATGTTGTATTACAATTGAAGCATTGACCATTACTAGATGCTTGGAGGTCCCTTTTATACCCTTTTTTGATTTTGTAGCAGTTACTAGTTGTTGGAGTTGAATTGGAGCCGTTGGAGACTTCATTTCCCACCATAAATGCAGTTCTGCAGCTCCATGTTTCGAAACGCTCGACCTCGTTTCGAAACACTCTTGAAATAGAAACACTCGTTGCAGCACCCGTATCGAAACACCCTTGGCCGTATCGAAATGCCCGTATCGAAACACTTGTCCCCGTATCGAAACGCTCTTCATTTAAAAGCTAGTTGGGAAATAGTCGTTAGGGGTTTATGATCGTTGAGGTCAATGCCACATAGGCGTATCGAAATGGCAGAGGCCGTATCGAAACGTTATGCAAAAATCTCACCCAAATTAAAGCCCGCTTCAAAACGAGTTTCGAAACGTTTTGCCACTGTAAAGACCCGTATAGAAACACCTAGGGTGTTTTGAAACGCCTGGATGGTTTTGTTAAATTTGGCTTTGAAAACACTTAAAAACTTTTTGAAATATCCCATAAACATAGTTTCAAGCTGTTTGGAGTTAGAATTGATTTTGAATTCTTCTTAACTTAGTCTAAAATATTTTTCAATTATTATATCAAAACATTAGTTCTACAGGGTCTCGGGTCAGTTTGCCACCTTTAGTTATAGTAATAATTTGTCCCACTCTATCTCATCCCATTATATGAAACTATCATTTTATCTTTACAAATATCTAACTATTAAAGTAAACAATCTCTAGAGCAAGTGATTAAAGCTTTCAGTTGACACCTTTCCCTCTCCCCTAAGTTGTGGGTTCAAAACCCATTAGGAGTGTAACACCTTTATCTCATTCCGGATCTAAAACAGTACATTCGGGTCACCCAAATCCGACCCAATAAGATTTCCATTTTAAAACCTTAGATTTAGACATTTTAAAACATCAAATCCATGTTATTAAATAAGCAGTGTAGATCATTTTACAAAACATGAGCTCCGAGTTTAAAATAACGTGTATCAAAATAATAATTCAAATAGAGTTTACAAACTCGACATTTGTAAGGTCCTATGAATACATAAGCCAAAAACTAAATGCTAAGCATTATACTATGAAGTGAAACGGTGTTGGGAAATCCCTCCAGGAAGTGCTCCTCGGTCATGATCAACCTACTAACCTGCAAACGTTTTTCACTGAGCATAAAAATCTTAGTGGTACATTTCGATTCTACCACAATTTGTGATTATCATAAAATAAGCATGCGAGATAAATATAGTCTAGAAAGCATAGATAAGGCTTTACTATTTATGAGTCATTGTAGACTCTGTAGAAGATGTGTAAAATGGATGCTGACAAAAGGTATAAACAATATGTATTGGGCAAGTTATGCCAAGAGTCTTTTGCGTGCAAGTATACACGGTCTACAAGTAATACAACTTGGTAAGCTGAGTTATCGATCCCACAAAGATTGACTTGAATTTGATTGTTTAATTATTATTTGCTTTGGAAGAAAAGATGTTTACTTTGAAAGTTGTTTTGAAACTAAAGAAAAGAAAAATAAAATGAAGTAAATTGTTGGCAAAGAAGGTGTTTCTAAATGAGTGATGACTGTTGGCAGTAGCGATGTTCAAAAGTACCCGGCACGATTGACCCGACCCGCTGACATGCATACCCGATTTAAAATTACCGGGAATTTTTTAAAAAATTACCCGAATTTTCGGGTCGGGTACCCGACCCGCTTTTTTTCGGGTATCTGGGTCGGGCTCGGGTCATAAAATACCTCTTAGTCGAGTACTCGACTACCCGATACCCGATTTAGTTATTTTTTATTATTTTAATTAAAACTCATCGTTTTAGGTAAAAAAATTTACCTCATTATCTTCTGACTCGTCTCCCACTCTCCATCATAGACACAATGACTCTCAAACACTTCCCCAAAATCGCTCGCAATCCCTAATTTCACATCGCTCCCTCCTCTCACTCTCGTCGATCGTCTGAGCCGTCTCCCTCGTCTCAACCGATCAGCAGCCTCCATCGATAGTCGATCGTATTTCTCCCATCTCCGTCAACCGTCACCACTCTCTCCTCAACCAAAGCAAAAGGTAATTGCTTATTTTCTTTCATATGCCTTTGTAGTGCTAAAGTTTCCCGTTGAAACTTCATAGTGTTAATAACAATAGAATTCACAAAATGTTTTCTAAAGGCTTACCTGAATATTGTGGAGGCAGGATGGTTGATATTTTTTGGTAAAATAATCTGCAAAATAGAGCGTTAACACTGACTGGGAAAAACAAGAAACTGAAGAACAAACTGAACTGTGTCGTGGAAGCTGCCACTGCCTTAGAAACAAATTTGCCCCGATGTGTGTAATTGATGCTACGGGCGAAAACGTCCCTTGAGGTTAACACGGTCTCTTCGAAGTTCATACACCCGAACTTGAAGTGGAGAACGGTGGAGAGAAGGAAGAAAGCTATGAGAGTGTATATGAAAACTATTTCTGGAATGGGATGAAAATGAAGCATGCAAAGCATGCTATTTATAGGCTCAAAATGAAGGACAAAACCGTCCATTCATTATTTCAACAACCACAGAATTAATCCAAATTATTTCCATTAATTAGATGTTATAACACATGTTATAACTCAGTTATAACACTATTTTAATGCTGCAATTATGCCCGTAACTGGCAGAATTAAACAGCCGAATTAAGCTGTTATCCTCTGTAAATACAGAATTTCAAACATCAACAATCAGCCTATAAATATATCCATTTTCAGAACAATTCTTTCATTGTTGCATTCTCAGAGAAAAATTCTTTACGAATTTTCTCCAAAAAGATAGTAACGCGCGTGGACGTGTCATAGAAATGAGCCACGAGCCACGAGCCCGTGTCGAGACGAACGGCGGCGGCGGCAGCGCTCGAGACTAGCCCTTGTTCTCTATCACTCAACAAAGGAGGGGAAGATGAAGAGTATAAATACGCTTCACATGTTATTTTCCCACTCAATGTGGGACTCTTTCTTTTTGCATTACTAACAATATTTACAATCTGGCGACTGACATCCTTTGTATAAAGAAATAATTAAAAAAAACACTAGAGATTACACAAAAAAATGAGATTACACAGAAATAGAAATAGTTATCACTTATCATGAAAGAAAAAAATAGAATATATCTTACCTAGCATTAGCAACGGAGATTGTTATCATGAAAAAATAGAATATGTCTAACAAATTTGAAAGAAAAAAATAGTTATCAGCAGCAGAAAAAATAGTTATCATGAAAGAAAAAATAGAATATGTCTAACAAATTTGAATGTCATCTTGTGCTAACATATTAAGCTAGACCGAAGTCCACGTTAGCAGCAGAAAAAATGTCATCTTGTGCTTCTATGTGAGCTCTAACAAATTTGAAAATAAACTGAAGCTCCTTACTCCTTAGGACTTCTGTACTTGTTGAAAGTGTTTAAAATCAGATTAGAAGGGTACAACTCAAGTTTGATTCTTATGTGGCAAGAAAATCAAACCTTTCAAATTTGAAAATAATGTGTTCCTTTTGCAACTGCTGCAATATGCCAATATCTAGTCTTTTGCTAATTTGATAAAAAAATTCAGATAATGTCAATGACGGGAAAACTTTGATGATGATTTAATGAGGATATCTTCCTCAAATGAGTCACCTAAAGAACCTGAGGCTGACAATGTGGTAGAAACTCCAATAATTACAAAAAACAAAAGAAAAGGGAAAAAGATTGTTGAAGCTTCAAGTGAAAGAGGTAAAAGGAAAAAAATCTGTTGTTTGGGATCACTTTAAAGAAATTGAGGGTGATAAATATCAAGTTGAGTGTATTTATTATTCTCAAAAGATATCTTGTGCATCTAGTAATGGAACTAATGCCATGAAGCGTCACACTAGTCGGTGTAAGAAAGCTCCTTTTAATGTAGATACAAAACAAACAATCTTAGATTTTGAGTTTAAGACAAAGTGCAATGCTGATGGCACTATTGAAGCTGTTAGTGTTCCTAAATTATGGCATTTTGATCAAGATGAGATTAGAAAAGCACTTGCTAAGATGATAATTGTTGATGAGTTGCCATTTAGTTTTGTTGAACGTGAAGGATTTCGTCATTTCTATAAGGTTGCAGTTCCTAGTTTTGTTCCTCCTTCGCGTGCTACCATTACTAGAGATTGTTATGCTCTGTTTATTGAAAAAAGGAAGAAATTGAAGAACTATTTCAGTACTTTATCTTCTAGGGTATGTCTTACCACTAATACATGGACATCTGGTCAAAATTTGTCATATATGTGTCTGACTGCCCATTTTATAGATGATGATTGGAAATTGCGTAAAATGATCATCAACTTTTGTCCAATTGTCGGTCATTCTGGGGAGGTTATTGGCAGGGCTGTTGAAAAATGTCTACTAGAATAGGGTCTTAAGAGGATAATGACTATAATTGTTGATAATGCTACTTCTAATGATCTAGCGATCAAGTATTTGAAACAAATTCTTAATTTGTGGGATAATTGTGTGTTGAATGCTGAATTTTTACATATGAGATGTGCTGCACATATTTTGAATTTGGTTGTTAAAGATGGACTGAAAGATGTTGATGTCTCCGTTATAAGAGTTCGTGATGCTGTGAAATATGTGAGATCTTCTCTTGCAAGGCTTCAAAAGTTTAAAGCTTGTGTTGAAGAGGAGAATATAAATTCCAAATCACTTGCTTGCTTGGACATTGAAACAAGGTGGAATTCTACCTTTTCCATGCTTAAAAGTGCTTTGGTGTTTAGGAAGGCATTCAAAAACATGAAAACTAAATATCTTCCTTACACAAAGGAGCTTCGAAAGGTTGGTGGTGCACCCGATGATGAAGATTGGGATAAAGTTGCATCCTTCTTGCCTTTTCTTCAGATCTTTTACGAGACTACATTGAGTTTATCTGGATCAAGGTATGTGACTGGTAATACTTTTTTGGAAGAAATATATGACATTGGGTATAAAATTAACCGTTCTGTTGATGAGCCGAATGAGGGGATTAAGAGTATGGCACATCAAATGAAGTTGAAATTTGACAAGTATTGGACGAATGTTAATAATGTGAATGTGTTGATGTTCATTGCTTTAGTTCTTGATCCTAGGCATAAGTTACGATATGTTGAGTGGATCGTTCGTCATTCTTATGATTCTTGCGACTCTTATGACTTGTGCCAACGGATTAAAAGTACTTTGACATCATTGTTTAATTTGTATGCTTCTTCACATCCTTCGTCAACTCAAATGAGATCATGCTCTTCCAATCCTTATTCTAGTGGTCATGGTGGTGGTGAGAGAGAAATAAGAAAGTTAAAAGGAACAAATTTGAGAAAGGACTATGAGACCGAGATAGAATTGAATGATACTTCTGAAACAACAACCGAGTTAGATAGATATTTGGGAGATAAATGTGTTTGCGACAATGATAATTTTGATATCTTGGCTTGGTGGTCTATGCAAACAAATAACTATCTTATTCTTATGAGCATGACACGTGATGTACTTGCAATTTCAGTTTCTATCGTTGCTTCAGAGTCCGCTTTCAGCACCGGAGGGCGCATTTTTGATTCTTTCCGCACCTCTTTGACTCCTAAGATGGTGGAAGCTCTTATTTGTACTCAAGATTGGATACATGTTTCTCATGACCCCATTGCGATAGAGAAGAGCTTGCTAGCATTAGAGAATATGGAAGAAGGTAAGTTTTCGAATTTAAATTTATTATTTTCTTTTTATGATATTTATTTATATTATTGTTAATTTTCTATTGACATATATTTGAAATGCTTTATGTAGAAATGCAAGATTTGACTTCCGAGCAACCAACAATTATCATTGATGAGACCAATGAAGTTTCGGAAGAATGAAATATATTTCTTTAGTTGCATTTTCTTCAAACTTTTTAGTTTTATATTCAAATTATGCAATTTGAATTTTTAGACTCTATCATGTTTTATATTTGCATTTTGTTTGAATTATGTTCCTACACAATTTGGTTTGTATAAACTATGTGTTTTATATTTGCATTTTGTTTGGATTATGTTCTTACTTCCTACACAATTTGGTAATTTGCATTTTGTTTGGATTATGTTCCTACTTCCCACACAATTTGGTATGTATAAACTATGTGTTTTATATTTGCATTTTATTTGAATTATGTTCCTACACTTGTTATTTTCTAAGGATGGAATCCAAGTACTAATTTCTTTATGTTTACATGATAATACAAGTTTGGTATTTTAGTGAAAAATAATATTTGTTATTTTTTTATGCCTAGAGTATTCTATCCTACATGATAATAAAAGGATGGAATCCAAAAGTTAGGTTCCTTCCCTTCATTTCCAATATGTTTTTAGAATTATCTATCCTTCATGTACTTTACAACTTCCTACACAAAGAGTATTATTATTTAGAAAGAGTATTATTATTTACAACTTTCAATATGTAATGACTATAAACTATGTGTTTTATATTTGCATTTTGTTTGGATTATGTCCCTACTTCCTACACAATTTGGTATGTATAAACTATGTGTTTTATATTTGTATTTTATTTGAATTATGTTCCTACACTTGTTGTTTTCTAAGGATGGAATCCAAGTACTAATTTTTTATGTTTACGTGATAATACAAGTTTGGTACTTTTAGTGGAAAACAATATTTGTTATTTTGTTTTATGCCTAGAGTTTTCTATCCTACATGATAGTAAAAGGATGTGATGACTAATAGATATGGTTTTATTTTTTAAATTTGCTTTTAAAAATAAATAAAAAAATTGGTTTCTATTCTTCATGTACTCGTGTTTTTTCAAATTAAAATTGATTTTATTATCACTGTGATGAAGTTGAAAATAGATATGATTTTATTTTTTTAATTTGCTTTTAAAAATAAGAAAAAAAAGAAAGAAAAAACGGGTACCCTATTACCCGAATTAGCGGGTACCCGGTTCCTATGGGCCAGGTATTGGGCCGACCCTTTAGTACCTGAAATTTCGGGTACCCGAAAACTCGGGTACCCGGAAATGAACACCCGTAGTTGGCGGGGAATTCCTGGATTCAACATGGCTCATGCCAGCCTTTATTAGCAAAACTATCTTGGCATTGTTTGTCGAGCAGATTCAACAATAGCAAAGCCTCTCTCAATGGTCGTTGCCTTAAATTGGTCAAGTAAAAACACATATATCTCTATAGTGTATGTTTTTCTTAAACCAATTTGATTAAAACAAATTTATACTCTAGGGGGTATATTTCACTTTTGAAGTAAGTTCATCTACTTGAACGACTTCTCTCGAAGCTTCTCTCTCAAGTATTAAACAACTTAATCGTTGCCAACCCAAGTATGTTAAGATATTGGGTGGCAATAGGCGTACTGTGGCAACTCTCGGTTGGCAGAGTGTTTAGGAAAAATTAGAGTATGCCAAATAGAAAATCTTTTCCAAAAACAAAATCAATATAAATGAACTAAGGCATAAAACTAATATTCAATTCAAAACATCTCCCACCAACTATAAAAATTAGTTCATGGTGAGGGGATTAACCAACACAACCATAATCATTTTCAAAAACATCATCATAAAAAAACTAAAGATAAACAACTTGTTCCAAGGGAATAGGCAGAGGGATCTCTTGATGCAGCCCTCCATGCCAGGCTCTCGGCCAAGAGGTTGAACCACCCTTCCTCGGTGCAGCCGGCCGTCACTCGTCGGTCATTCCAACGTTGTACTCCAATCACTCTTCACCCGATCACTCTCACTTCGCCTCTCCTCATCTTATTGTCTCTATGTCTTCAATGCTTGATCGATTTGGTCTTTATATAGGCGTGGGTGGGAAATGATGAGATAATCCTTTGCGTTTGAATTTGAAATGATCAAGGGATAAGAGATAGAGATCTATCCGATTATTTTGACATCTTATCAGCTCGGTGTGATAGCTTATCAGGCTAGGGATGACGTCATCATACCGATGTTGCCTTGGCATCCAAGCTTGGCACAACGTTGCCAACTTCACTTGGCACCACCTTATCCATTATTTTTTCAAAGATTGGTCCATTAGCGATCTTTTAGAAGCCTGGTCCTTTCCTTTTTTAGGGGGGGTTCATCATCTCTTAGCATGGCATCACTGGCATCTCTCTGCCAACAAGTGCTTGGCTCACCTCTAGTTCATTTGTGCCCACAACTCTTGGCATTCACCTTGGCATTCCTAACCGCATTCCTAACTGTGTTGCGTTCTTGTGTCCATTCCTCTACCAAATCATATGCCAAACCTACAAAATAGCCACAAACAACCCTTCACTCTGTCATAGGTAACCTACTAACTCCTTGATGAATATGCATGATCTTAGAAAATTAATGCAACTAAATGTACCCGAAAACAAGCAAAAACATATCAAAATAGGCATGAAAAACAATACTTTTGAGGAGGTAACACATCCCCAAACCCAGATCATTGCTTGTCCTCAAGTAATGCAAATGAAAGAAAAATAAAAATGGTGAAAATAGTACATCGGCAAAAGTTTGGTTGGAATGCCAACAAATGCTGGCAAGCAGAGTTTGATGCTAATGTTGCCCTCAGGAATCATAGTGCACAATGCCAAGCAAAAAAATAATTCAAGTGCAGCAATATAACTCTAGTCAAAGTGCATGATTTGAGCGCAAAGTGTAGGCAATATGCATCTAATTATCCTTTCACTCCCTTAGCCTAATTCTACTTCATAAACTCATATTCTTATTTCCATTTTTTCTTTTCTTTGTCGAGGGTCTTTGGCATTATCTTAAGCTTGCTTCGTGACACTGTTTAATGTGAGTGATAAGAGGGAGAATACCATGAATCCCCACCTTAATCCAGACATCACTAGGCTTTCTCTTCAACTCATACTTTAGGGTTTTAGACTTGAGAACTAAGATGGAGCATACCACGAAGCCCCAAGTAACTTATTATCCCTAAAATAGAGGAGAGTTTATTTTTTTATTACCATGGCAGAACATTGTTGCCTTATTTTCTTTTACCCTAACATTTTTTCTTCTTTTTAAATCTGAGCATGGTTTCAAATAGCCTAAGTTTTCTAAGGAACTAGATACATACCACGTGCTAAGTGTAAATCAATTTCCTAAACTAGAGCTCAATTGGCAAGCAACTTGGCATACTATCTACTGGCATGGCAAACTGAAGATTAAAATTCATCATTGGGCAAAAAATTATGATCAAAATAAGCTTGCCTAACCAATTGTTAATAAACTTCAAATTTCGGTCGAGACAAAATTTTCTTTTTCACTTTTTTATGGTTCGGTATGCAACTACTCTACATGAACTACATGGCAAACAAAAAATTAAACGTGAAATGTATGGAATAATGTGAGAAAATGCACACCCCAAACCGAATATTTGCATTGCCCTCAATGCATGAAACAACACATATATACAAGAAAAACAGAAAAACAAAAATGCATGAACATAAAGATGCAAGAATGAAATGCAAAGGAATTAAGTAGAAGAAGACTCCCCTTTGGAGACCTCTTCCTCCTGTTTGGCATGAGCTTCTTCTTCTTTTCTAGCACGAGTCTTCCTCATGGTTAGGCTCCCACGTTAAGGGATCATTCTCTTCTTTCCTTTCCAGCCCTGCTTTGAGGCGGCAGTGGAGGCTCCAACATCCTCCGTCTTCTTGGCAGGGTCTGTTGGTGGTATAAATGGATTAGGCTTTGGTTTCTTGGCATGAATGTCCCCCGACTTAGAGGAGGAATCAGTGCTGACAGATTCAACATGCATCGGGGACATAAGAATTATGGCATTGGACTCGGAACCGACAGAACTAACTAGACTGGCTAACTTGACTAGACTTGCTAATTTGACTGGATTGGCTGACTTGACTGGACTGGACTGGACTGACTGACTTGACTGGACTTGCATGACTGGCTGGACTGGCTGGCCTAGCATCACTGGCAGAGAGCTCGATAGGGAAAGGTGGAAACAAGGGAACCTCACCAGGAGAAAGTTTAACAAGAACCTCACGCACGATGGCATTCCTCACCTTGGTATAGTGCCTCAGTTTGGCATTTAGCTCCTTGGCTGCCTCCAACTTCTGAAGAATAATCTTCTGGCGAGCGTAAACTTGAGACAGCACTGCCAACGAGCTTGTTGGCAGGGTTTCGGGCACACTACTGGGCTCTGCCTTTGGCGTGGCAGTCTTGGCTTTTCCCTTTTCCCTTCTTCTTTGGCTCTCCAACTGTGAGATTTTTCCAAATAAGGACAGTAATATTGGTCCCTTTAATGACCTGGTTGTGATCCTCATCCATCCTTGGCACTTCATGGCGCAAACAAATGTTAGAATTAAGAAAGGGAAAAACAAACTTCCCTTACTCTTGGCACCATATTTGTGGGTTTCATTGATGATGATTCTGCCAACGTTTATCTTGCACCCCTTGATAATGGAGTGCAAAAGGATCAACCGGTCCTCCAAAAATGTGTCATTGTGAGATGTGGGAATGAGATTGTGCTTGATAAAATGGTTCCAACCCCTCATCTGAGGCTTCAATGCCAACCTCTTGACAGTCTGATGGCCGGTGGATGAGACAGTCCAAGTTGTGCCAGGTTTGTATAAGTTTGCCTGTATCTTCTTGCGTTTGGCAACGTTCATGGCCACAACTTCCTCAAAACATTTATCTCTTTCACTAGGTAAAGAAAATAGTGAGTTGACATAACCCTCATCAAATTGGACACACTTACCTCGAATCATCAAAAATGGAGAGTTTTTGGTCAAGTGAGCATAAAACTCTTGCACAATGGTGGCGTAAACCTCTCCCTTCAACTGGCAGAAAGCACTCCACTTGTGCATGTCGACGATGGCCATAAACTCCGGTAGAAATCCAATTGCAGCATCCGGTTGAAAATCGAAGTGCTTTTGACAAAGGAACGATCTTGAAGAGAAGTTCTTCTCGAACTTCTTGTGGATTTCATCATTGAAAAACCGCTTGAAAGAACTAGATGATGAAGCCATAGAGATGAAAAGTCGATTTGAAAGAGAAGAAAAGAAAGATGAAAGGTTCTTGAATATTGCTTGAAGAAAGGTGGAAAGTGAGAAAAATCTTAGAGAAATCAGTTTTAAGGTAAGAGAGAGAAAAAGGCTGAGTGTTTAATAAGGTGTTAATGGGGGTAGCTGAAAATAAGGGTAGATAATGATGGGATGTAGAGAGTTTTAATTGGGAAGAGTTTAATTTTAAATGAAAACTTATAAGTGATAAGGATATGGAAAAGATTTGAAGTGATAGAGTGATCATGATAAAATTAATTATCATTAAAAGGGGGAGCTAAAGATAATTCTCCCAAAAATATTTTCTCATCTTAATCAAGCTAGGGTTTCTTTTTCTTCCTTTACACGAAAAGCCTGTGCATGTCCTTGGCATAGGACATAGCATAATCTCTGGCATTCATGCTGGCTTCCAGTCCATCTGGAAATATTCCTAGTATCAATTCCTATCAAAATTACTGCACACACTCAATGAAAAATCGGGTAACGCACCGAATGAATAAAAATTATAAAACAATAAAAAGAAAGAAAAACAAAAATCAAATTCCTAAAAGAAAATAAAACAACTATCATAATATTTACAAAGACTTTCAAACATGCGGACGTTTCATTCTAACTCTGCCAAGAGGATAACCTCTTTGGCATTATTTTGCTTACCGTCCAAGTAATGCTTTAGACGTTGGCCGTTTACATTAAAATTTTCTTCCGTTCTTAAGTTCTTAATGTTCACGGCCCCATGAACATATGGCTTCAAACCTTCTTAAGGACTCGTCCACCTTGATTTGAGCTTACCTGGAAAAAGTTTAAGTCGCGAGTTAAACAATAGAACATGCTGACCTATTTCGAACTGTCTTGGCATGATCCGACTATCATGCCAACGTTTTGCCTTCTCCTTGTATATCCTAGCATTATTATAAGCATGCGTCCTAAATTCCTCCAACACATTGAGATCGAGCAACCTCTTTTCTCCAGCAACTATCCATGCCATGTCAAGTTTCCGAATGGCCCAATAAGCTTTATGTTCAAGTTCCACTAGTAGATGGCATGGTTTGCCAAAGACAAGTCTAAACGGTGAAGTACCCAAATGAGTTTTAAATGTAGTTCTGTAGGCCCACAAGGACTCATCTAGCCTCAAAGACCAATATTTTCTCGTTGGATTTACAGTTTTCTCTAGAATGTTCTTAATCTCCTTGTTTAATATCTCGGCTTTCTCGTTCGTTTGTGGATGATAAGCTGTGGCAATTCGTTGCTGAATTCCATACATGCACAAAGCTTTAGAGATTAAATTACATTTAAAATGAGTAACCTCATCATGAATGATCATTCTAGGGGCACCAAATCGAGTAAAAATGTGTTTGTGCAAAAACTTGGCAACAACCTAGGCATCATTTGTTGACAGAGCAACAGCCTCCACCCACTTTGATACATAGTCAACCGCCACAAGAATATACATATTACCAAATGATGGGGGAAAAGGACCCATAAAGTCTATCCCTCATACATTAAATAAATCCGCAGGCATAATGTTCTAGAGCGGCAGTTGGTGTCTGCCAGAGATGTTCCCTGTCCGTTGGCATCGATCGCATGCCTTGGCATACTCATGGGCATCCTTGTATAACGTGGGCCAAAAAATAATCCTGACCGTAACACCTTGGCAGCAGTCTTCATTCCAGCAAAGTGAACTCCATATGGTGCGGCATGTCATAGATGCAATATATTTTGTTGCTCTTCCTCTGGCACGCACCGGCGAATCACTTGGTCGGCACATTGTTTGAACAATATCGGCTTATCCCAATAGTATTGCTTTACCTCTCATAGAAATCTTTTCTTGGCGTTGTATGCCAAGTCTGGTGGTAGAATATTGCTTACCAGGTAGTTGACTATGTCAACGTACCATGGCATGGCATTAACTGCAAGCAAATACTCGTCAGGAGAATCATCTCTAATAGTAGCGGTCTTACCATCCTCAATGTAAAGCTCCAATCAAGAGAGGTGGTTAGCTACTAAGTTTTCGTTGTCTTTCTTATCTCTGATCTCTAAGTCAAATTCTTGAAGTAAGAGCATCTATCGGATCAGTCTGGGCTTGGCATCTTTCTTTGTCGAGAGATACTTCAATGTCGAGTGATCTGTATACACCACAACTTTGTTACCAATAAGATAATATCTAAATTTATCAAAAGCAAATACAACCGCAAGAAACTCTTTCTCGGTTGTAGAGTAATTTAGTTGTGTGTCATTCAAGGTTCTTCTGGCATAGTAGATGGCATGAGAAACCTTACCATGTCGTTGTCCCAAAACTGCTCCAACGGCATAGTCGATGGCATCGCACATGAGTTCAAAGGGCTTATGCCAATCTGGTGTCATGACTATAAGGGCATTGATCAATCTTTCTTTAAGTTCCTAAAATACTCTCAAACAAGAATCATCAAAAGCAAAGGTGGCATTATGTTCCAACAATGAGCATAAAAGTTTAGTAATTTTTGAAAAATCCTTTATAAACCACCGATAAAAACCGGCATGACCTAGAAAACTCCTTATACCTTTAACACTCCTTGGAGGTGGCAATTGCTTAATTACCTCCACTTTGGCTTGATTAACTTCTAGTCCTCTCTTGGTTACCTTGTGACCGAAAATAATGCCCTCCTTCACTATGAAGTGGCATTTCTCCTAATTCAACACTAAGTTTGTCTCAGTGCATCTCTTCAAGACTTGCTCCAGGCTATGAATGCACTCCTCAAATGTGTTACCAAACACTGAGAAATCATCCATAAAGAATTATATGGTGTACTCAATCAAATCAGAAAAAATAGACATCATACAACGTTGAAACATTGTCAACGCATTGCACAAACCAATTGGCATCCTTCTAAAGGCAAATGTCTCATACGGACACGTGAACGTGGTCTTCTCTTGATCATCAGGGGCAATGGCAATTTGATTATAACCCGAATAACCATCCAAAAAACAGTAAAAGGCTTTACATGCCAGTCTGTCTAACGTCTGGTCAATAAAAGGCAAGGGGAAGTGGTCATTCCTTGTAGCGTTGTTTAACCTTCTGTAATCCATGCACACTATCCATCCGGTGATGGTCCTAGAGGGAATCAATTCGGCTTCACTGTTTTGCACCACAATAATGCCACCTTTCTTTGGCACGCACTGCACCGGGCTAACCCAAGAGCTATCGGAAATGGGATAAATAATTCTGGCATCAAGCCATTTTATTATCTCTTTCTTATAAACCTCTTTCATACTCGGGTTTAGCCGTCTCTGACCTTCAATAGTCTTGCCATGATATTCCTCCAAAATAATCTTGTGTATGCAAATGGTTGGGCTAATACCTTGGATGTTTGCTAAGGTCCAACCCAACGCTTGCTTATATTCCCTTAATATTGCTAGTAATCTCGCCTCCTGATCATTAGTGAGATCAGTGGCAATAATCACTGGTAGAGTTGAGTGCTCACTTAGATAGGCATACTTCAAGTGTTCTACCAGTGGCTTAAGCTTCACTTCTGGTGGTTCCTTAATTGATGGTTTCGATTTCTTTCTCTCTCTGCCAGCCAACTGGAGTGGCTCAAAGTAACTCACATCTTCAGCCCCCAAGGTTGATTGCTCAAGTTCCTCAAATAGTTCAGCTATGTCGTCAAGCATGTTATCATCAAATTCTATATCCTGGCACAATTGTGCAATGTCCTAAATATAAATGGCCTCTATCATCTCCTTGGCTTGACATTCATCCGGTTCACCTACACATTTTAAAGCTTGAAACACGTTAAAAGAAACATGTTGGTCATTCATTCGCATGGTTAGTTCCCCTTTGTGAACATCAATAAGTGCCCTACCCGTGGCAAGGAATGACCTACCCAAAATAATTGGCACATTAGTGTCAGCTTCATAATCCAAGATGATAAAATCAACTGGAAATATAAATTTGTCTACCTTTACCAACACATCCTCAATCTTACCCTTGGGATGTTGTTGAGTGTGTAAAAGTTCTATATTTTACCCCTTATTTAACCCATATTTCTGCTGCATTCAAGCATAATTCATTGCATTTAGGATAGATTTCATTCATACATCACAATTATATTAAAAGGCACAGTTGCTACTGAATTTGGTTACTTTTGCAGGTAGTTGTTGTAGCAAACGCAGGGCAGTGGAGAAGCAAAGCTGGAGCACAAGACTGTAGTTGATGAAAAGGATGCTGCATGGCCGCTGCCATGGCAGCCAATAATGACAGCCATGTTGAAGGGAAAAAGTGAAGTTGAGCTCGATAGAAAGAGGAAATTAAGTCGGTCTGTCGTGGAGCACTCCTATATTTTTTTGAGCCCTAGGTTAGAATGAAGGCCAAGCCCAAAGTTCAAGGATGAAATTCAAAGCAAGGAAAGCAGACGAATTAAAGACATCTACTCTGAAGATTTAGTATTTAATAGAGTTGTAATTTAATTTAAACTTGTATTCTTGCCATATTAGAAAACTTGAACCTAAGGCCTATATAAAGGCATGTAATTCGACCTAGGGAAGGACATCTTATTCTCTAGCCGTCTTCCCCTAAACCCTAGTCGTTTTCCCCTTTCTCATCATGTTCTAAACTTCCTCTAGGGCTAAGAGTTCATTCTGTAAAGTAGTTGCAAGGATTGCATTGTTTTAGGATTTTTTTCTGTTCAATAAAATAGACTTCAAGTTTGCTTATTCTGGTTTTCAACATCTTGCAAGAGTATCGGGAGAGCATTGTGAGATTATACATTTACTTAATATCGGGAGAGTTAAGTATACGAAAGGAATAAGTACGGGTTCTCCAGTTTATGGTTTTAACTATCTCGGACCTAGGGATAGGGCGAGGTTAAGTGGCTAAGGAAGAATTCAACAACATCGGTGTTCATCCTTCGATTCACACTGGGAGGTATCATCAAAGACGTGTTCATCGACAGACTTGGACCTAGGGATAGGACAAGGCATAACAAGGATTCTTGCCAAGCTTGAAGTACAGAGTTGTGTGATCGCTGCCGCGACAAGAGCAACGACAGAACAGGGAGTCCTATACATTGCAACACCTACACTACTGAGCAAATCAATACCGGCCTATTCTCTCTATCCTAATTTCTTTAATCCTTTATCTTCAGTATTCTTTAGTATTCCCTTACAAACAATTAAAATTATCTTCTTCTTTCTTGTGCAGCAATTCAAGGTTAAGGCTATTTCCAGTCCCTGTGGATTCGACATACGATACTTCGTGTATCACTTTACTACTTGCGTCGTGTACACTTGCACTCTATTGCGATAGACTCTTTTACACGCAACAAGTTTTTGGCGCCGTTGCCGGGGACTGACAACATATCTTTACCCTACTTTTACTGCACATTCTTTTTAATTTTTCTGTTTTTATTTGGATTGTTCACCCTGTGCTTTTCACAAGGTCTTTCTTTTGCTTATGCGCAGATCTCAATGAGGCAAAGAACCTGAGCACAAATTAGACCTCGAAATCGAACGAACGTGCAACCTCAGGAAACGAGTCCACCTCCTAGTAGCAATAAATGAGTACCTGGAGGAACAATTAGAAGCAATGATGAACAGAAGACAAGAAGACATGAGGAACAACCAAGGGAATCCCCAAGATCCTGACGATCCTATCGGGGATGGAGGAAACGGATAGCCTGCCGCTCCTGCTGCTGCTGGGGCCGCACGTCGGTCATGCCGTGATTATATGATCAATGATCATGTGGAACTAGAAACCACTCTGCCAGACGTGGAAGCTGAAAATTTCGAGCTGAAACCTGTGATGTTCAGCATGATTAATTCCGCTGGCCAATTTAGTGGTGCTGCTACAGAGGATGCTAGGGAACATCTGAAAACGTTCCAAGAAATCTATGGTTCGTTTAGACTACCAGGAGTAAATCCGGAGATACTGAGGCTTCAGTTATTTCCTCATTCATTAAGGGACAGAGCGAAAACTTGGTGGAATAAACTAACGTCGGGTTCAATACGAACTTGGGCAGATTTAAATCGTGAATTTTTATCTTGTTTTAACCCTTCCCATTTATCTGAGCGATTACGTAACGAAATTACTACTTTTCAACAAGAAGACGACGAGCCAATGCACGAGGCATGGGACAGGTTTACTACTCTTCTGAGGAATTGCCCGATGCACGGATTCCCTGTTTGGAATCAGGTCATCAAATTCTACAATGCTGCCAACCTACAGACTCGCATGAGAATCGATTCAACAGCCAATGGGTTGTTGTTGGATAAAGATCCAGATGAAGCCATGGTAGTGTTAAAGAATTTGGCGAAGAATGAAGAGCAATTTCCCACAGCAAGGAGAGGTAAACGAGTACTGGCTGTAAAGGATTATGAGGCCGATAACTCCCTAAAGACACAAGTTGCGTACCTCACAAAGGCAGTAGAGAACTTGCTGAAGAAAGATTCAAAACCTGTCCACTCTGCAGAAGAGGTATGTGAAACTTGCAGTGGGAATCATAGTTCGGAAGACTGCCCGCTACAAATAGAGGAATGGATGTATGTTGGAAACTTCAACAAGCAAAGGAACTATGACTCCAACAATTATAATCCCAATTGGAGGAAAGACCCCAAGTTCTCTTGGAGCAACCTAAACAATGCCATGAATCCTCAAGTACAGAACACTCAAAATCAAGGGGCACCTAGAATTCTAACTCGGCAGCAACCACAACAGCAGCCGCAACAGCCGCCGACAGCCACATCTAGTATACTGGAGCAGACCTTGGCCACGTTTATGTCACAGACAGGAACTTACATCGCAAACATGGATCACTTCGTCAAGAAGACTGAGTCGTTCATGGATAAAACATAGATGCGAATGACTAACCATGAAGCTACTCTCAAATCACTGGAGACACAGATGGGTCAGGTTTCCCAGCATATTAAGCCAAGGCAAAATGGAGGATTCCCTAGCGATACTGAGGTCGCTAGACAACCCACACATGAGCAGTGCAAAGCTATCACAACTAGGAGTGGGAAGCAATTACCAGGGCCAGAGAAGAAAGCTGAACCAGTTAAGGAACTAGCCTTAGAATCGACTGCCGCGAACCCTGCCCCAGCAGACGATAAACAACCTGCTGCCCCCACACTTGTCCCGACAGCAGAAGGGACAGAGGAGAAGGATGAAGAACCTAAGCCTCCTCAGATCCGAATACCATGGGAAGGACGCATTGAAGATTATCGTCCTCCACCTCCTTTTCCACAACGGCTACAGAAACAGAAACAAGAGTTCCAGCTTAAGAAGATCTATGATATTTTTAAGCAGGTCCACATCAATATTCCGCTATTAGATGCCATCAAGGAGATTCCTGGTTATGCCAAATTTCTCAAGGATGCTATGTCGAAAAAATCCAGACTTGGGTAATTTGAGACGGTTAAATTGACAGAAGGATGCATGCTATTCTGCACAAGCATCCACCCCAGAAAAAGAAGGATCCTGGGAGCTTCATAATACCGTGCATAATTGTTGATAAATTCGTGGGTAAGGCACTTTGTGATCTAGGTGCTAGTATTAATTTAATGTCAAAATCTGTATTTCAGAAATTAGGTATTGGACGAGCACGACCCACGACAGCCATGCTGCAGCTGGTAGACCGCTCTTACGTACAACCAGAAGGAAAGATTGAAGATATCCTGGTAAGAGTGGATAAGTTTATTTTTCCTGCTGACTTTCTTGTTTTAGATTGTGAAGCAGATGAGAATGCACCAATCATCTTGGGGCGACCCTTCTTAGCCACAGGCAGATCACTGATTGATGTAGAAAATGGAGAACTCACAATGAGAGTGAACGATCAAAAGATCAAGCTAAATGTTCTCCAAGCAATAAAACACGCTGACGCAGAAGAAGAGTGCAAGGTTATCACTGAGGTAATCCTTGATCAACCCTGCATCAGGTCGTGCTACCATGACATCAAATTTGGCCACTGCCATATCAGCCACCTGGAAGACTGTCACGGCAGCGACGATGACAGCAACTCCTGAGATTCTGACATATCTTACACTGAAGGTCATGAGGAGGTAAACTGGATAGGCAATCGTCCAGGTAAGTTATTCGAGCCTTTAAACTATACCTCGAATGAACATATCATCCAAAAGCCCTCAACTGTAGAACCACTTGTTCTAGACCTTAAGCCCCTGCTAGGGTAGCTCAAATATGTTTTTCTTGGATTAAATGATACGTTTCTCGTAATCATCTCTTCCAAGTTGATGCAGGAACAAGAACAGCAGCTGATAGAGATGCTGCAGCTGCACAAAAAGGCTATTGGATGGACGATAGCTGATATCCAAGGCATCAGTCCAGCACTATGCATGCATAAAATCCTCTTAGAGGATGATCACAAGCCGACCATTGATGCCCAAAGACGCTTGAATGATGCTATGTGAGAAGTGGTTCGGAAAGAAATTATCAAATGGCTAGACGCTGGGATAATTTATGCCATCTCAGATAGTAAGTGGGTGAGCCCGGTACAATGCGCTCCTAAAAAGGGAGGAATGACCGTGGTGACCAATGAAGAAAACGAATTAATCTCAACCAGGACTTTGACCGGTTGGAGGGTTTGTATGGACTACCAGGAGCTTAACAAAGCTACCCGGAAGGACCACTTTCCCCTGCCTTTTATTGATCAAATGCTTGATAGATTAGCGGGAAAGCCTTATTATTGTTTTCTTGATGGTTACTCGGGTTATAACCAAATAGCCATTGCACCGGAGGATAAAGAGAAAACGACTTTCACCTGCCCATACGGTACTTACGCTTTTAGGAGAATGCCATTTGGACTTTGCAATGTACCAGCAACCTTTCAGAGGTGTATGATGGCAATATTCTCCGACATGGTGGAGGATTTCCTGGAGATATTTATGGACAATTTCTCTGTCTTTGGAGACAATTTTGAAAGCTGCTTAGGCAACCTACAGAAAGTGCTCGAAAGATGCGAGAGAGCGAACTTGATATTAAACTGGGATAAATGTCACTTCATGGTGAATGAAGGGATAGTCCTAGGCCACAAGGTGAGCTGCCGTGACATAGAAGTCGACAGAGCAAAGATTGAGGTGATTAAAAAGCTGCCACCTCCCACCACAGTCAAGGGAATTCGAAGTTTCTTAGGGCATGTTGTGTTTTATCGAAGGTTTATAGCAAATTTTTCGAAGATCACAAAGCCTTTATGCCACCTACTAGAGCAGAATCATCCTTTCGACTTCAATACTGAATGTACTAAGGCATTCAGAATTCTGAAAGAGAAGCTAGTAACAGCCCCAATTGTACAGCCACCCGACTAGAGTTTGCCATTTGAAATTATGTGTGATGCTAGTGATTACGATGTAGGGGCAGCACTTGAGCAGAGGAAGGACAAACTATTCCACGTAATTTATTACGCCAGCAAAACACTAAACGATGCCCAAGTAAATTACACCACAATAGAGAAGGAACTGTTAGCACTGATGTTTTCTATTGACAAGTTCCGGTCCTACATACTTGGAACGAAGGTGGTGGTCCACACAGACCACTCTGCACTGAAGTATTTGTTTACTAAAAAAGACACAAAGCCTAGACTGATTCGTTGGATTCTGCTGCTGCTGCAAGAGTTCGACATTGAAATCAAGGATAAAAAGGGGATAGAGAACCAAGTTGCAGATCACTTGTCAAGATTAGAAAGGGGAAAGAGTCTACCAACAGACAAGACACACATACTGGAGACCTTCCCTGACGAGCAGCTGTTCACTGCCGCGACAACCATGGCGGCAGGTAAGTTTTCTGAACTCCCCTGGTATGCTGATTTCGTTAATTATATAGTTAGCGGATTATATCCTTCTGAACTTAATTATCAAGCCAGGAAGAGGTTCCAAAAATGATGTTAAGCATTATTATTGGGACGAACTTCTTCTTTTCAAAAATTGTGCAGATCAGATTATCAGGAGATGTGTACCACAGTATGAACAGGAAGCAGTGCTTCATCATTGCCATGCTTCACCATATGGAGGACACTTAGGTGGTAACAAAATTGCTGCCAAGGTTTTGCAGTCTGGTTTCTATTGGCCCTCGCTGTTCAAGGATGCCCAAGCATTCTACAAAAGTTGTTACAAGTGTCAACGGACTGGAAACATCTCAAGGAGACATGAGATGCCGCTGCAAAACATCCTTGAAGTCCAAATCTTCGACATTTGGGGGATTGATTTCATGGGACCGTTCCCAGCATCATGTGGAAATTTATATATCCTCCTGGCAGTGGACTATGTGTCCAAATGGGTTAAAGCGATCGCCACACAGAAAAACGATGCCAAGACCGTTTAGAGATTTCTGCATAAGAACATTTTCTCTAGATTTGGAATTCCAAAGGCGATCATCAGTAATGAAGGGAGACATTTCGACAATAGGGTAATAGCCGCTGCCTTAAGGAAATATGGCGTTAAGCATCGGATCGCAACAGCTTATCACCCTCAGACCAATGGACATGTCGCAATATCTAACATAAAGGTAAAGAACATTCTTGAGAAGATGGTTAAACCAACTCGAAAGGACTGGTCCTTACACCTCAATGATGCACTATGGGCCTACAGAATAGCATTTAAGACTCCATTGGGAATGTCACCCTACCAGCTGATATATGGAAAAACATGTCATCTACCTGTTGAGATAGAGCACAGAGCATACTGAGCCATCAAAGTAGTGAACATGGACTTAGAAAAAGTAGGATAGAAAAGGTTACTTGACTTGAATGAGATAGAAGAAATTTGAGCAATGGCCTATGACAACGCAAGGATTTACAAGGACAAGACAAAGAAGTGGCATGACAAGAAGTTGCTGCCACGACAATTCTGCCCAGGGCAGCTTGTGTGGTTATTCAACTCTAGGTTGAAACTCTTCCCAGGGAAGCTGAAATCTAGATGGTCCGGCCCATTTCAAGTTGTGCAAGTTTTTCCTCATGGTGCAATCACGATCAAATCCCTAAAAGACGGGCACCAATTTAAAGTCAACGGACAGAGACTGAAGCATTATCAGGGGACTGAAGCCCCAAGAATGCAGGAAGTGGTTACTTTAGGAGATGCCCCTCAAGGCATCCCTAATTTAACTTAATTTTTTTATTATTATTATTATTATTTATATATATATATATATATTTATTTATTTATTTATTAGGGAATTAGAATTATTTTATTTTTAAGGACTAAGTTTTTATTTTAATTATTTTTAGGAAATAAAGGAGACAAGGAGAGGAGAAGAAGTGAACTAGCCCACCATCTCATCAGCAGCCTAAAAAGCCCAAAGAAGGAGTCTGTCGTCACAGTTGTCGTGACAGACGCGGAAAATACAGCCTATCAACACGATGTCGCGGCAGACACGCAAACGCGTAACAGATGCGCAGCAGACACGGAAACGCGTGACAGACGCGTCAGAAACCGCGTAACAGCTGGCCCCGTTATTCGCGCCTGCCGTTACAGCTCCAACGGGCAACAACCTCTTTATCTATATAAACCCCGTTTCACTATTCATTTTTCACCTCACTTTTACTCTCTCTACTTGCATTATCTCTAGATTTACATTTTCTTTCATTTCTACAGTTTTGCAACCATGAGTACCAGAAACACAAGGAGAAGTGTTGCCTCAAGCTCTGCCGTAGCAGCATGCACTATCAGCCACGACAGAATCCCAAACCGTTTTGCCACCGCAGATTTCAATGACCGATACTACACTTCCTTCCAAAAAAGGGAAATGTGGGAAGAGAAAGGGTTCATCTACACCAAACGAACGGAGAACCTCGGGCTCGAACCATTCATCGCTTGCAAGATCAGAGCCCTTTAATGGCAGATGTTTGCTGCCCAACCTGAGGAAATGAATGTCACTCTGGTCAGAGAATTCTACGCTGTCGTAGATAGCAAAGACACGACGGTCGTGACAGTGCGTGGTAAGGAAGTCTCTCTTAAGCCGGAATACATTAATACCTTCTACGGACTCTACGTCAGAAGGAAGGAGGATGGGCATAAGAGGTTCGGAGAGCCTATCGGCAGTAGATTACGACGTTGTCATGGAAGACCTGGTAGAGGAAGGGACCCAGTGGAATACAGACCCAAAACACCCACGAACGGTGAAACGCGCTCAACTTACTCCCGAGGCAAAACTGTGGAACCACTTCGTGAAGAAGAGGATAATGCCTTCCTCTCACAACAGCATAGTGGATCAACCCAGGTTAGCTCTCGTTCATTCCATTTTAAGCGAGAGACCCATTATTGTTGGCCGCTATATTCGGGAGGGGATATTGGACTGTGCACTTCGGCCATCGGGACCCCTTGTCTTCCCCTACCTCATCACCGAAATTTTCCGTAGCCACAATGTCCCTAAAATTGTTGAAGATCTCAAGGTTCGAGGTAAAGAATGGACGGAGAAAAATATCTTTAGTTTAATGAAGCTGAAAGCTGCTACACCAATCTCCTGTTTCAACCCGTCTGCCGCGGCAGAGGAGCCAGCAGAGCCCATCTAGAGAGAGCCTGCCGCCGTAGAGCAGCAGTAGCAGCACCCCTAGCAGACTCCGCCACGCAAATCCTAGCCACCCTGCAGAAGATCGAGGAACGGAAGCTGGGTCTGATGAGCTTTGTCCAAGACTTCACAACAGCAATGGTACATTTCATTCAAAGTAATCTAAATTTTACAAATGTACAGTTTTCTGTTTTCCCCAATCATTATTTTGCTGCCCCTACACCTGCCCATACCCCAACCCCTGCTGCCACACCTAGAACACCCTCTGTTGCGTCCACTCCAACACCGGCCATGACAACTGCAGGTGGCAGCCACACCGCCACTGCCTTTGCCAGAGGAGAAAAGCAAAAGGAGCCACCGTCCAACCTTGACGAGTTTATTGCTAGTTTTTCCTCCTCCTCAATCTGGGAGGAATCTGATGGTGAGCCATCTGTCAAGAGGAACCTTTCCAAGGAGTTCACTCCGATGAAACGGCAGAAGCCCAACACCGGTGACGGACCATCCGGCCAGGGAAAGACTGGCAGCAGCAGCAACAACAGTGGCAGCAGCAGCTCTTCCGAGGAGGTACAAGTGCTGGAAAGAATACCCCAGATCTCACCTACTCGCATCCAGCCCCCGAGGGAAGCAAAAAAAAAAAAAAGACTGCCTCCACCTCTCCAAGCCATCTGTCGGCACCGACAATGAAGGTCACTACTCACCGGCAGGTACAGATCAACAGCAGCAGCATCGACGACAACACTTAAATTTAAGTTTTTATCTTATCTTTGATGTCTGCTATTTTGTTATAATTGTGATGTTTTTTTATTTGTCATCATGCATTGAGGGCAATGCAACCCTTGAGTTTGGGGGTGGCATCCCTCCATTAACGAAGTATCTATTATGTTTAGAATTTGTGTCTAAGTGTTAGTTTATTTTTGCCTAAAAAATGAAACAATGAAAATTTGGCTTAAGTCTTTGAACTTAACTTACATGCCGCGACATATGCTGTCGTGACAGTGCCTTTAGGAAATTTTAGGATCTGTTTAGAGCCTTGCTACGATTCTACCCTTTAAAACACTTTTTGGGACTCTTATGCTTTCTAGATTACTTTAGTACACTGGAATAAGAATGTTTACCCGCTTGAAACTTCCCCTAGAGGTGCCTGTCACTGGCTCTAGGAAAACAAGGAAAGAAAGAAAAAATATTCAGACTCAATAGCTTGCAAAACTGCCTTGCACTTATTTTAGGAGATTTTTTTTTAGCTAAGTTAGAAAAAACTAAAGAAGCCTAAGAATTGCCTCCAAAAAAGATGCGGTTAAATCAAGAGTTAGAAAAAACTAAAGGAGCCTAAGAATTGCCTCCAGAAAAAATTGAAATGGCATAACCTCAAGTTTGTAGGCATAACTATTCTGGTATACTAAGGTAGTCTAGATGCATAAGTGTTCACAAACCTGCACACACTGCACAAGAATTATAGCATGGTTCCGAATGAATCCAAAAATATCAGACAAGGTATTACTCTTGATAGAATACAAGTGGTAGGTAATGTAGAGTTCACTGATTTAAGCCAAAGCAAAAAATATTTCATTTTAAGTTAGGTAATATTTGCATGAGGGCAAGCAAAAACTTGAGTTTGGGGGTGTGTTGAGTGTGTAAAAGTTCTATATTTTACCTCCTTATTTAACCCATATTTCTGCTGCATTCAAGCATAATTCATTGCATTTAGGATAGATTTCATCCATACATCACAATTATATTAAAAGGCACAGTTGCTACTGAATTTGGTTACTTTTGCAGGTAGCTGTTGCAGCAGACGCAGGGCAGTGGAGAAGCAAAGCTGGAACACATGACTGCAGTCGATGAAAAGGATGCTGCCATGGTCGCTGCCGTGGCAGCCAATGACGACACCCATGTTGAAGGGAAAAAGTGAAGTGGAGCTCGACAGAAAGAGGAAATTAAGCCGGTCTGTCGTGCAGCACTCCTATATTTTTCTGAGCCCTAAGTCAGAATGAAGGCCAAGCCCAAAGTTCATGGAAGAAACTCAAAGCAAGGAAAGAGGACGAATTAAACATCTACTCTGAAGATTTAGTCTTTAATAAAGTTGTACTTTAATTTAAACTTGTATTCTTGTCGTATTAGAAAACTTGAACCCAAGACCTATATAAAGGCATGTAATTCGACCTAAGGAAGGATATCTTATTCTCTAGTCGTCTTCCCTTAAACCCTAGTCGTTTTCCCCTTTCTCATCATGTTCTAAACTTCCCCTAGAGCTAAGGGTTGATTCTGTAAAGTAGTTGCAAGGATTGCATTGTTTTAGGATTTTTTCTGTTCAATAAAATAGACTTCAAGTTTGCTTATTCTGGTTTTCAACATCTTGCAAGTGTATCAGGAGAGCATTGTGAGATTATACATTTACTTAATATCGGGAGAGTTAAGTATACGAAAGGAATAAGTACAGGTTCTCCAGTTTATGGTTAAACTATCTCGGACCAAGGGATAGGACGAGGTTAAGTGGCTAAGAAAGAATTCAACAACATCGGTGTAACCCCCTCGTCCCGGTCTGGCCGGATGACCGGTCCGAGTAGGCCACACGGGGAAAACCGAAGCGAAACCCGTTAAGGTTCCCCCTCGGTTAGCAACCCTAATTTTTTTCTTTTAATCTTATCTTCTCTAATGGCACATTTAAGTCCTGTGTGATCATGACAGCGGAATAAAAAGAGGAAGACAAACATCGGAACCCAAAACAGCAAACAAACAGTCCAATTTTTAATCCATTAGACAGGCTGTTTCGAATACTATTGAGGCGTATCGAAACGCCTTGACCTGGTCAACTGCCCCAAGCCCATACGAGGAGGCCATATCGGAACGGAGGTCAACCGTTCCGAAACACCCTCAATGGTCAACTTCTCGTGGTCAACGAGATTTTGACCGTTTCGAAACCCTTACACCCGTTTCGAAACGCAGTCATCTCGGCAATTTCTCAGATTTCCAGTAGCCAAAATGTTCCGAAACCTGTATCAAAACAGGGGCTCACAGTGGCCAAACCGTATCGAAACGCATTCCGATACGGGGTCCCTGAAGCCTTACCCGTTCCGAAACGGCCCAACTCGTTTCAAAACACGGGCTGTCTGCAACCCTCAAAAACCAAACTTAGGCATTTCTCAACAATTCTAAGGGCCTTAGACGACCCCAAAAGGCACTCAGCACCGGCATATATGAACTAGAGGCATGGATCCTATATTAAACATCCTCAAACACACAAGACATATGGTGAGACATCCATTAATGGAAAGTACGCAAAGACACCATTACACATAAGGGCATGCTTGAAGACATTAAAGGCCAAAAGGCACAATTCATCACAATAAGGTTTACATGCTGATCAAAAGCAACTTAAGCATTCATAAGGCATGCCATCACATAAGCATTTGGCAAGACATAACATGTTTACAATCTAAGTCAATTCAAACATCAAACACATAGAGGAGTCATAAATGTAGCTCATACAAAACACACTCTTGCCACATTGCTAAACTACTACATAATTGCTAAACCGTACTTGAGCAACAAAACTTGGAAAGCCCCTTTTCGCCTTGCTCCAAGCTAACACCACGCTAATGATCTGCATTGTTGAAAATGAGAGCGTAAGCTAGAAGCTTAGTAAGGATGCTCTAAAATCGAAGACATCAACAATGCAGGGTTCAAGCATGCAATCCCTTAATCTCACATACAATATGCATAGGTATTCACAAGTCAACCTAGTTAGTCTTTCAAGAGTCATAATATGGCATCTCACATCATACTAAGCTCAAACATCATATATCAACATCATACATCACAATTATAAGAACAAGTTCAATTGGCCACTATTAGTTTACCCGGATGTGCGAATTAAATCTCAACAAACACATTACCTCGGTGGGATTACACTCATCACCGGACCTCGCATGGGCGGGATTCCACTCATCACCATATGCCCTACGGATGGGATTCCAGTCATCATCCCGTAGAATATAAATAAATTTCCGGTGGGATGTTACATCACCGTACTCCTCCTTGATGACTCAACGCCATCAAGGCCACGTACGTTTTGACTCAATTTGTGTGCACACTAATCCTAATGATCGATCATTTACACCCGGTAAGTTAATTAGTGCCAATTTCATTTACCACATCTCATATCCACCATTCATATCTCATACTCATTACATACACATATCAAGGTACACATATGCAAATCAACCCACATTTCACAAGAGCAAATAGGCAAGGCATAAGTAGCATTTAACGAAAATCAAGGAGCTAAGTTACCAATTTAACTCCACATAGAAATGGCCTACCAAGCACATTCCAACTCATCCATTACTCATCCCGTAAGTGCAAACCAAACTTCCACAAATTCCAACCCAAATAATCACCCAAAAGGTCCATTTTCGTGCTCCCTTAAAACCTAGCTGAAAACCCTATTTTCAAACACCCACATGAAACTCAAATGGTCCCAAAACACCTTCCTAACATCCATAAACCATCAGCCCTTCAAATTAATCCTAAAACTCACCAAAACCCAAGTTTTAGACACTTTAAACATGGCCACAAAGACCCATTTCGGGTTTTCACCCAAACTCACTCATTTCAACATATTATGTGTATTTTAGGGTGAATAAACCAAAACCCAACTTAATAATTCAAAACAAAGGGAAAAGCTCAATAAAAATCTATTCTTTCTTTAAACTTGAAAATCACAAAAGTGGGTGGTTTTGAAATATAAAGCTATACAAATGTAGAGGATGAAGAGGAGAGTGAGAGGATGTATTTACCTTTGAAAATGGCCTTGGGATGAAGAAGTAATCTAATGGAATAGTAGATTTTATGTTTGGGAGAGTTTGAATAGGTTTGGGGGTTTCCAATGGGTGAGAGGGAGGAGTGAGGGTGATACCTTTTTGTTTGTTTTGTTTTCAAAAAGGTGATCCACTTTTCCTTGTTTTGGGAAATTTACTAAAAAGGCCCCTCCTCTTTGTTTAAAACTCAATTCGATCCATATTTGGGTTAATTTGATTAAAATAAATTTTATCGACTCAGACCAACTAACCCGACTAAACTCCCAACCCCAAAACATGGGTGTTACAACTCTCTCCCACTTAAGGAATTTCGTCCTTGAAATTACCTGACTGAAAGAGATACAGAAACTGCCTTTCCATATCCTCCTTCCTCTCCAAAGTGGCCTCGTCCACACCTCGACGTTGCCACCGCACTTTTACTAACTTAATCGATCTACCCCGCAAAACCTTACTGTCAGAAGCTAGGATCTCAACTGGTTCTTCCTCATAAGTCAAATCCAGGTTCAATTCAGTCTCCTCTAAAGGCATAACATGTGATGAATCGGACCTATACTTACGGAGCATCGAAACATGAAATACATCGTGTATCTTCTCTAGCTCAGATGGCAAACGCAACTAATAAGTAACTGGACCAACCCTCTTCACAATCTCGTACAATCCTATGTACCTCAGACTCAACTTCCCCTTTCGGCCAAATCTCATTACTTTCTTCCACGGAGACACTTTCAAGAATATCTTCTCACCCACTGTGAATTCAACTTCCTTCCTCTTCAAGTCAGCATAGGACTTCTGCCTATCCGAAGCAGCCTTCAATCGATCGCAAATCAATTTTACCTTGTCAGTTGTCCCCTTGAGCAAATCCAGCATAGGTAACAACTTCTGTCCCACTTCGGCCCAACAAACTGGAGTTCTACACTTCCGGCCATACAAGGCCTCATACGGAGCCATCTGAATACTCGACTGGAAGCTATTATTGTACACAAACTCAACTAGAGGCAAGTGCTTCTCCCACGTACCCTGAAAGTCAATGATGCAACAACGCAACATATCCTCTAAGATCTGTATAACTCTCTCTGACTGACCATCTGACTGAGGATGATAAGACGTGCTGAAGTTCAAACGGGTGCCCAAAGCTGCATGTAGACACTCCCAAAATCGAGAGGTAAACCTCAGATCTCTATCAGACACAATAGACTTCGGCACACCATGCAGTCTAACAATCTCACCAATGTACAATTCGGCCAATCTATCTAAAGTATAAGTGGTATTGACTGCCAAGAAGTGAGCACACTTCGTAAAACGATCCACAATAACCCACACTGAGTTCTTCTTCGTAGGAGTCAAAGGCAAACCCAAAACAAAATCCATGGTGATATTCTCCCATTTCCATTCCGGAATTCTCAACGGTTGCAACAAACCTGAGGGAACCTGATGTTCCGCTTTCACCCTCTGACACACTAAACACTTACTCACAAAGTCAGCCACATCTCTCTTCAAGCCAACCCAAAAGTACTCATTCTTCAAGTCACGGTACATCTTCGTACTCCCCGGATGCATAGCAAACGGACTACTGTGTGCTTCAGTCAAGATCGTACGTCTCAAGTCATTGTCCTCTGGCACAACTATCCTATTTTTGAAACACAAAACCCCATCGATACTGAAACTGTAGTCTGAAGATCTACCTTCGGCTATATCTTGCATGTGAGGTGCCAAAGATCTATCTAAGAGCTGCTTCTCTCTAATCAACTGACCTAGAATAGGTCTAACCTGAAGCTCGGCTACCAAGCCTCCATCTCCGGACAAGCTCAATCTAGCGAACATGGCTCTCAAGTCCACGACTATCTTTCTACTCAATGCATCGGCCACCACATTGGCCTTACCCGGATGGTAATCAATGGTAAGATCATAGTCCTTTAGCAACTCTAACCACCTACGATGTCTGAGATTCAAATCACGCAGGGTCATAATGTACTTCAAACTCTTGTGATCGGTGTACACTGTGCATCTCTCACCGTACAAATAGTGCCTCCAAATCTTCAGAGCAAACACAACTGCAGCTAACTCTATGTCATGGGTCGGATAGTTGCGCTCATGGGTCTTCAACTGTCTTGAAGCATAAGCCACCACTCTCTTGTCTTGCATGAGAACACAACCTAGGCCTACATAAGAAGCATCATTGTAGACTACGTAGTCCTTCCCGGACTCTTGTTGAATCAAGATCGGTGCTTGGGTCAAAGCTTCTTTCAATTTCTCAAAGGCTCTTTGTCTTGCATCTGTTCACTCAAACTAAACACTCTTTTGAATTAACTGTGTCAATGGAGCGGCTAACTTAGAGAAACCTTCTACGAATCTTCTATAGTATCCAGCTAAGCCTAGGAACCTACGTACCTCTGTTACAGACTTCGGTTGCTTCCATTCAACAATAGCCTCTATCTTCTTCGAATCAACTCTAATCCCATCAGCTGACACTACATGTCCTAAGAAGACTACCTCTCGGATCCAGAATTCACACTTGCTCAACTTCGCATACAACTGATGATCTAGCAAAGTCTTCAAAACTAGTCTCAAGTGTCGGTCATGGTCTTCTTCAGTTCGCGAATACACCAAGATGTCATCTATAAAAACAACTACAAACCGATCTAGGTACTGATGAAAAATCCTATTCATCATGTCCATGATAGCAGCCAGTGCATTAGTCAACCCAAAAGGCATGACTAAAAACTCATAGTGTCCATACCTAGTTCTAAAGGCCGTCTTCGGTACATCCACCTCTCTTACCTTTAGCTGGTAGTAACCCGATCTCAAGTCAATCTTCGAGAAGACTGATGCTCCTCTCAACTGGTCAAACAAATCATAAATTCTGGGCAATGGATATTTATTCTTCATTGTTAACTGATTCAACTGTCGGTAATCTATACACATTCTCATGCTTCCATCCTTCTTCTTTACAAACAAAACTGGTGCACCCCAAGGTGAAGAACTAGGTCGAATGAAGTCTATATCTGTTAACTCTTGCAACTGAGCCTTCAACTCTTTCAGTTCTTTCGGTGCCATGCGATACGGAGCAATCGAAACACGAGCTGAATCAGAATAAGTCTCAATGGTGAACTCTACCTCTCTGTCTGGTGGTAACCCTGGCAACTCTTCCGGAAACACACTAGGAAAGTCACACACTGTTCGGATGTCTTGAGGTCTAACCTCACTCATGTTAGGGTTCATCACATAGGCCAAGTATGCTTCACACCCCAACTTAACTAACCTCTTAGCTTCCAGAACAGAAACTACATTGGACAAGAAGTTCACGTTCTCACCCACCACTACAATCTCATAATCATCTGTGAGCCTCAAGGATATCCTCTTAGTTTCAAAATTTATCCTAGCTCTATGCTCCGTGAGCCAGTCCATACCCAGAATTACATCAAAACCATAGAAAGGAAGCTCCATCATATCCACCGGGAACATATGTCCCTGAACCATCAACGGACACCTTCTGTACATTTTTCTAACTACTACCGTGTCCCCAAAGGAACTAGTAACACTAACTCCTACCTCTAACATTTCACAAGGCAAGTTCAACAACTGTGCATGCTTACTCAATATGTAGGAATGTGTAGACCCAGAGTCAATCAAAAAACGCAAACCCAACGACTGTATCGAGAAGTTACATGCGATCACATCGGTGTCATGCTGATCCCCACGCTGAGCGTAAACTCTGGCCTGACCTCCGCCCTCCGGCTGAACTGCAACTATGTGTGCTATGTTCCTCTGACCATCATTCCTCGGCTGGAAGTTACCTCTACCGCGCCCGTGGCCCCTATGAAAGTCACTGGCTCTAGCAGGAGTCTGGGCTGGTGCCTGCCCCACCTGATGTGGACAGTAATGCCTAATGTGGTCTCTAGCTCCAAAATTCCAACACGAGTGGAAATTTCCCCAACACTCACCGGTGTGGTTCCTCCCGCAAGTAGCACATGTGGGCAACTTCCCACCAACCCTCTGGCCCTGTTGGCCCCTACCGTGGTTACCACCACCACGCCTATGATCATAATGATGCATGTTGTCCCGATGCCTCTTGGCATCACCTCTATCAAAGTCACTGGACCTCTTACCCGAACTAGAACCACCAGATCGTTTGGTCAAGCCCAAACTGTGCTCCAAGTCCTTGGCCCTCGCGACCAAGACATCAAAATTAGTGTAGTCTAAAGCTAGAGTATACCTCTAGATCTCTTCATTCAGCCTATATCGGAATCGGTTACATCGTCCCACCTCAGTAGGAACAAGCTCAGATGCATACTGACTCAGTCTGACAAATCGAATCTCATAGTCTGTCACAGTCATACTCCCCTGAAGCAAAGCCATAAACTCCCTCTTCCTCTCATCGAGGTATCGCAGACCCAGATATTTCTTACGGAATGCTGACTCAAAGAACTCCCAAGTAATCTCGGCCTCATCCATACTCGAAGTGATGGTGACCCACCAAGTGTAGGCATCACCCTGAAGCAAAGACTCAACACACCCTAACTTGCGCTCTCCGGTACATCCCATCTGTGCGAGGATACAGACAGTCTTCTCAAACCACAACTCGGATCTCTCTGGAGTAGACCCTCTGAACTCTTCGGCCCCTAGACCACGGAGTTTCTCTAATGGCAAACCAGTGCCCTCTCCCTGATGGTGTGCTGCTGCCTGACCCCCAGCCACTGCAGCCTGAAATGCCCCGGAATTCGCCTGAACCAAAGGAGTTAAGTCTATTTCGGCCGGTCCTTGGCCACCCCGGCCTCCCTGAGGTCCCTCTCCTTCGGCCCCGGCCTCGCTTCCTACTCCTGGTGGAGGAGGTGGTGGTGGAGGTGGTGGAGGAGCTCCAACTCCAACCACAGGATCTCCCACTTGAGCCTCAACTCTAACTACTGGCTCAACTCCTGGAGTCGTTGCCCGTGGTTCCGGTCGAACCATCCTAGGCCTCCCACGTGGTCTCATGGTACAACTAGCAAGTTAATAACTACAACAACAAATAGATAAGGATTACGTTAGCCAAAGCAAGGGTCCAACAGTGCTCAAGTACTCCCTTTACTATAAAATCTTTTTAAATTAAGTAATAGTAGCAATGGGCACTCACTCTACACCAACGCAACAACTCATGCCTCAAATCATCATACGAACAGTCAAACAATAAGATTTCATGGCAAGGCATGCATCGAATAATACAATCACTTAACATATCAAGCTTACCTCACTTACCTGACTGAGGTCTCGGTAACCTCAGGCTCTGATACCAACAAATGTAACCCCCTCGTCCCGGTCTGGCCGGATGACCGGTCCGAGTAGGCCACACGGGGAAAACCGAAGCGAAACCCGTTAAGGTTCCCCCTCGGTTAGCAACCCTAATGGCACATTTAAGTTCTATATGATCATGATAGCGGAATAAAAAGAGGAAGACAAACATCGGAACCCAAAACAGCAATTAAACAGTCCAATTTTTAATCCATTAGACAGGTTGTTTCGAAACACCATTGAGGCGTATCGAAACGCCTTGACCTGGTCAACTGCCCCAAGCCCATACGAGGAGGTCGTATCGAAACGGAAGTCAACCGTTCTGAAACACCCTCAACGGTCAACTTCTCGTGGTCAACGAGATTTTGACCGTTTCAAAACCCTTAGACTCATTTCGAAACACTTTCATCTCGGAAATTTCTCAGATTTCCAGTAGCCAAAATGTTCCGAAACCCATATCGGAACAGGGGCTCACAGTGGCCAAACCGTATCGAAACGCGTTCCGATACGGGGTCCCTGAAGCCTTACCCGTTCCAAAACGGCCCAGCTCGTTTCGAAACACGGGCTGTCTGCAACCCTAAAAAACCAGACTTAGGGATTTATCAACAATTCTAAGGGCCTTAGACGACCCCAAAAGGCACTCAGCACCGGCATACATGAACTAGAGGCATGGATCCTATATTAAACATGCTCAAACACACAAGACATATGGTGAGACATCCATTCATGGCAATTACGCAAAGACAACATTACACATAAGGGCATGCTTGAAGACATTAAAGGCCAAAAGGCACAATTCATCACAATAAGGTTTACATGCTGATCAAAAGCAACTTAAACATTCATAAGGCATGCCATCACATAAGCATTTGGCAAGACATAACATGTTTACAATCTAAGTCAATTCAAACATCAAACACATAGAGGAGTCATAAATGTAGCTCATACAAAACACACTCTTGCCATATTGCTAAACTACTACATAATTGCTAAACCGTACTTGAGCAACAAAACTTGGAAAGCCCCTTTTCGCCTTGCTCCAAGCTAACACCACGCTAATGATCGGCATTGTTGAAAATGAGAGCGTAAGCTAGAAGCTTAGTAAGGATGCTCTAAAATCGAAGACATCAACAATGCAGGGTTCAAGCATGCAATCCCTTAATCTCACATACAATATGCATAGGTATTCACAAGTCAACCTAGCTAGTCTTTCAAGAGTCATAATATGGCATCTCACATCATACTAAGCTCAAACATCATATATCAACATCATACATCACAATTATAAGAACAAGTTCAATTGGCCACTATTAGTTTACCCGGATGTGCGGATTAAATATCAACAACCACATTACCTCGGTGGGATTACACTCATCACCGGACCTCGCATGGGCGGGATTCCACTCATCACCACATGCCCTACGGATGGGATTTCAATCATCATCCCGTAGAATATAAATAAATTTCCAGTGGAATGTTACATCACCGTACTACTCCTTGATGACTCAACGCCATCAAGGCCACGTACGTTTTGACTCAATTTGTGTGCACACTAATCCTAATGATCGATCATTTACACCCGGTAAGTTAATTAGTGCCAATTTCATTTACCACATCTCATATCCACCATTCATATCTCATACTCATTACATACACATATCAAGGTACACATATGCAAATCAACCCACATTTCACAAGAGCAAATAGGCAAGGCATAAGTAGCATTTAACGGAAATCAAGGAGCTAAGTTACCAATTTAACTCCACATAGAAATGGCCTACCAAGCACATTCCAACTCATACACTACACACACTTGAACCAACTTTAAAACACATTTAAAGTTACTCACCACCCTTCCTTAGCAACCAAAGCAAGCCTCCTAAATGCTCGGATTCGATCCCGATGCTCCACCAATGTCTCCTCTTGTTTCTAGCCAAACAAAACACATCCATTACTCACAATCAATGCTAAAAATCAGTCATCAACTCATCCCGTAAGTGCAAACCAAACTTCCACAAATTCCAACTCAAATAATCACCCAAAAGGTCCATTTTCGTGCTCCCTTAAAACCTAGCTGAAAACCCTATTTTCAAACACCCGCATGACACTCAAATGGTCCCAAAATACCTTCCTAACATCCATAAACCATCAGCCCTTCAAATTAATCCTAAAACTCACCAAAACCCAAGTTTTAGACACTTTAAACATGGCCACAAAGACCCATTTCGGGTTTTCACCCAAACTCACTCATTTCAACATATTATGTGTATTTTAGGGTGAATAAACCAAAACCCAACTTAATAATTCAAAACAAATTGAAAAGCTCAATAAAAATCCATTATTTCTTTAAACGTGAAAATCACAAAAGTGGGTGGTTTTGAAATATAAAGCTATACAAATTTAGAGGATGAAGAGGAGAGTGAGGGGATGTATTTACCTTTGAAAAAGGCATTGGGATGAAGAAGTAATCTAATGAAATAGTAGATTTGTGTTTGGGAGAGTTTGAATAGGTTTGGGGGTTTCCAACGGGTGAGAGGGAGGAGTGAGTGTAACGCCCCGGTTTTGGGCTTAGGAGTTTTGGGCGTTGACCGGTTGGTCAAAGTGCTGTTCGAATCTTAAGAGGTTAAATTAGGAAAGCCTAGTTCGGGTTGCATTAAAAATATGGAAAAATGTTCTAAAATCATCTTTTAATATAATTAAGTGAACTGTGAAATCAATTTTGGAAAATGAGTTTTGGAAGTGTGACATTTTGGCTAGTGACCAAAATGTAATTTTTGCAAGTTTGGTGGCTGTTTTATAAAGGGTTGGAACTTTGAATCTTTAAGGAGCTATTAATCCAAAAGTGGTTTCTCCAGATTTTTCTAAGATATTATAAGCTATTTTCTGATTTTAAAGATATCAAAAGGAGGGAAAAGCTCATTTGGCAATTTTCTCAACTAACTTCTCAATTTTCCTTCTCTCATTTTCTCTCAACCCAAACACTACATTTCCAGAGATTTGTTTCTGATTTTCTCACCTAAATTCCTCCTTTCAACTCTCATTTGATTGCTAATCATTGTGTCTTCAAAACCTCTTCAATTGCTAAGTGTTTCAACAAGGATTTTGATTGCAAAAAGTGGAGAAACTCAAGTTTGGAGGTAAGAACGTCCTTCTCCTCTAAACTATCAGTTCTTTACTGAAATTCCTAAGTTTTCAATCCTTAATTGATGTTTAATTAAAGTTTTTTAAGTGTTGAAATGGATCTTGGCTTTTTATGCAAGATTTTGATGATTTTTGATGATTTTCGTTAGATCTGAGTAATCTGTGATTTGAGAGGTGTTTTTGATGTTAAATGATCTCTAAATTGATAAGGAATTGAGTTTTGATTGATGCAATCCCGGATAGGTTGAGTTTCCTAAGTTTAGCTTGTGTTTCAAGGTAGTTTTTGAGGTGATCTTGGTGATCTAATGTTGCTGGAGGTATAAGGATGTTAATAGGTTGTTTTTAGATGTTATATGATGTTAATGGAAGTGAGGTTTTGCTGGTTTATGGCTGGGCTTTGTTTAGAAGTGGTTTGGATGTATTTTCGGTTGTGTTTGGTGGCCGAAAATGGAGGTTGGATGAGAGCAACGAGTTTAGGTGCTTTCATTGAAGCAATTAATGCATGATGATGCATTAATCCTCTGCTTTGATGTGTTGAAACAGGGGAGGCATCTTTGGATCCAAGATTGGTTGATCCGGAAGCTTGATTTGGTGCTTTGGCTTGAAGCAAAGTGGAAATCGGTGAGTGCATTTGTGGAAATTGGATTTTCAGCTTTAAAACCAAGGTTTGAAGGTTTTGGGAGCTTAGTTTAAGTCTAAACAACTTTGCTAAGCTCAAGTGTAAGTTTTCGGATTTTCTCTCTAGTGGTGGCCATGATTTTTGTTGTGATGCAAAGTGATGTTTTTGCATGTTTTAATTACTGTTTTGAAAGCATGTTTTAGCATGGATTTTGCTGATAATGTAAGCCATATGTTGAAGGTAACTCTAGGTAGGAGTACCTTGTTTTTATACATTGAAATAATGTGGTTTGATGCTTTGAAATGCATGATGAAAATGGCTTGGTTTAATGCTTTAAAACAGTGGATTAAATGATGAAAATGATGTATATTGGCAAGTGATGTTTTGAAAAGATTAAGGTCACTAAGGTGGTTAAAAGTCCTTGAGTGAGCCTTGTTACTTAAGATCATCAAGGTGGTTAAAAGTCCTTGGATGAGTCTTGTTGCGGACACTAAGGTGGTTAAAAGTCCTTAGGTGATCCTTTCCATGGTGTTTAAAAGTCCATGGGGCCAAGGTATTTAAAAGTCCTTGGGGCCAAGGTGTTTAAAAGTCCTTGGGGTGATTCAAGCAACGGACACAAAGGTGGTTAAAAGTCCTTGTGTGGTCCTCATTCATGGTGTTTAAAAGTCCATGGCCAAGGTGTTTAAAAGTCCTTGGGGCCAAGGTGTTTAAAAGTCCTTGGGAAAGTTGTTGAACTTGTTTTATGAAATGGAATTTGTCACTTGAGCCAATATGACATGTTAAGTATAATGTGAAGCATGAGATGCTTGTTTTAATGTTATGTTGAAGCATGAGATTGCTTGTTTTAAGTATGCTTTTGAGAATGTGCAAAGGTTGATTTTAAGCATGTTTATAAATGGTTTTAATTGCATTATTGAATGGTTTTTAAAGAGCATGCCTCACTAAGCTTTTGCTTACGCTCTCTTCGTTTTCTTAATTCAATAATGCAGAGCATTAGAGTACCTTGAGGGGCAGCAAGAAAGGCAAGAATTCAAGTGCAAGTAAAGCTCAATGTATGGAAGGTTTTTGTTGAACATTTTAGCTTTTGGGTAATTTGGCAATGGGGGACCAATGTGAATGTTTTGGGAGGTGTTTGGAACTCCCTAAGTATGTTGAATGTTGATTTGAATGCTGGTTTTTGGATTGGATCATTGCATGCTTGTTTTGGAAGTTTGGTGTTTTGAATAGCTAGCTTGTGTAGGAAGCATGCCTATTGAATTGGGGCTTTTTGCATATGATGTTGTTTGGTTGATTTGATGATGCCTATAAGTCATATATATGTTGAATTGCATGCTGGTAAAGTTTGGTGACATTTGGAGCATGTTTGAATGATCAATTGCATGTTTTGGAATGCTAGTTTGCTGCAATCTGTACAGGCGTTTCGGAACAGTGTGCACCGTTTCGGAACGGGTGCCTTTCATGAACCCAGGCGTCCGAAACGGTATGCACCGTTTCGAAACGGTTTGGTCTCTGCCAAGGCCATGTTTCGGAACCCGTTTCGGAACGGCCCGTGTTTCGGAACAGGATCTACCTGTTTCGGAACGGTCGACCGTTGGGGGCTGACATGGGCAGTTATATGTTTTGAATTGTTTACGTTTTGGTCTGGAATCTTGTTTGTTCATTTGTATGAGCTTGGGAAGTCCTTTTGAGTTGAAATTTCACAGAGAAGCATGAAACCTGATTAATTTCAAGTTGGTAACTTTAATTTGGGTTAAGTCCTTTTAATTATCAGAAATTACAATTTGGTCCCTAAAGTTGTAATTTGTTCAATTGGGTCCCTGTTTGATCTCTGATGTTTGTGATCTTTGAGTATGATGTTTGTGTGATCACAATTAGGATTAATGTGCATCTAGACAAGATTAAAAAGAAAAAAAAGGGTCGTTAATCAAGGTTGACTTTCGGGTTGACTTTGGTTTTCCCCGTGTGACTTTCTTAATTCGGGTCAACCGTCTAGGCCGGGTTAAGGGGGTTACATTTGGTGGTATCAGAGCTGAGTTTGCGAGTAATTGGGAATGAATGTATGCATGATTGAAGCATGTTTAGCTTGTATGCTTGTTGTTTGAAAGCATGTTCAGTGGCTTGTGATGTTGATGCAATTGAGATGTATGTTGTGATGTTGCATGTTGAGGGTACCCATTGCCAAACAAAAGCTAATGAAATGATGTTGATTTTGAATGAAATTGAGCTTGAATACTTGGATTGCTTACCTTGCTGGGCCTGACTTGTTTTGTTTTACATTGTGATTGCATGGTAAAAGTATGGCACCACGTAGAGAGTTAAGAGGTAGTGTGCGAGCTACGGCTCCCAATGAGAACGAGAATGAAGAGAATACGGGTAGTGCTGTGTTACCCCCTCCTCCGCCTGGTGGTGGTGCTGGAGGTGAGCGAGCTGAAGCTGCAGCTGGTGCTGGAGCTGCTGGACCAGAGGTTGGTCAGGGGCAAGCTATGCCTGATATGTCGATGCTGGTACAAGCTATTGCGGGTGCTTTTCGAGCAGCAGTAGCTGGAGCTCAAGAAGCTGGGCATCAGGGAGATGCCGGTGTTAGACTACCTTTGGAGCGTCTGCGCAGTCTTGGTGGGACTGAGTTTAGAGGTATGTCTGCTGAGAGTTCGGAAGCTTGGCTAGAGAGTACCAAGCGTATCTTGGGTCAGATGAGCTGCACGGATGTGCAAAAGTTGGGCTGTGTTGTGTCCTCGCTGCAGGACGATGCGTATACATGGTGGACGACCACCATAGCTGGGATGGCTGAAGCTGATGTTACTTGGACATTCTTTCAGAATGTGTTCAAGAGGAGATATCTTGGAGTGAGATATCTGGATGAGAAAAAGCGTGAATTCATGTCTCTTACCCAAGGGAGCATGAGTGTGGCTGAGTATGAAGTGCAGTTTGTGCGCCTCAGTCAGTATGCACCGGAGCTGATACCTGATGAGCGAGAGAGGTGCGAAAGGTTCCGTTATGGCTTGGTGACGGAAGTAAAGACATATATGTTGGCTGCTGAGTACAATGATTTTGATGTGTTGGTGAGCCGATCCAAGGACATTGAGATGAACTTGGGTTTAGCTGCGAAAGGTGCTGGAGCAAGTTCTGGCAAGAGAGCTGCTGAGTATAGTTCCGGAGGTGGACGGAACAAGAGGGGACGTGATCAGAAGTATCAGCCCTCAGCCAAGAGAGGTGGTGGTGCACCTGCTAGGGGTGGTTATGCTAGAGCTGAACCAAGTGCTTGCTGGATCTGTGGTTCGCGTGGTCACATGAAGCGTGACTGTCCTCGTGCTGTGAGGGAGGTGCAAGCTCCTGTTGCGGCAGCTGGTAACGGATGTTGGAACTGTGGTTCTGTTGACCATCTGAGGCGAGATTGTCCGAGGTTGGCTGGTGGCCAAGATCGTGCTCCTGTTGCTGCACCGCAGAGAGGTCATGGGCGCGGCCGTGGTAATTTCCAGAGGAGAGAGGAAGGTGGTCGCGGAGTAGCTCATGTGGTGGCTATTCAGCCTGAGGGTGGAGGCCAAGCTAGGGTGTATGCTCAGCGCGAGGGAAGGAATGATGCTGATGTGATTGCAGGTACCTTTACTTTGCAATCCTTGTCATTGCTTTCTTTGATTGATTCTGGATCTACGCATTCATACATTTTGCGTGAGCATGCTGAATTGCTTGGTTTGCCTGTTGAGTCTTTGGATGTTGGTGTTCGTGTCACTAGTTCTTTTGGTGAAACTGTTGTGACTCGAAAGCTTTATAGAAGGTGTCCCTTGGTTGTTCAAGAACATGTCTTTCATGTTGATCTTATGGAGTTGCCCTTTTATGGTTTTGATGTGATCCTTGGTATGGATTGGCTTGCTGAGCATCGTGCTGTTGTGGATTGTGAGAATAAGCGGGTTTCGCTTAAGCTTGCGGATGATTATGAAGTTGTTGTAGTTGGCGAGAATGTGAAGTTTCTTGCTAATGTGGTGTCTACCTCGGAGGCGAGTAGGATGCTGAGGCAAGGTTGTGAAGCTTACCTAGCTTTTGTGATGAATCCTAGCTCTAAGGAGTTGAGGGTGCAAGATATCAAGGTTGTGAAGGAGTTTCCTGGTGTTTTTCCTGAAGAGTTGCCTGGTTTACCTCCTAATCACGAGGTGGAGTTTGGAATTGAGCTGTATGAGAATACAACTCCTGTGTCCATTACTCCCTATAGAATGGCACCTAAGGAGCTGAAGGAGCTGAAGACGCAGTTGCAAGAGCTGCTTGATCGTGGTTTCATCCGGCCGAGTGTGTCGCCTTGGGGTGCTCCTGTCTTGTTTGTGAAGAAGAAAGATGGCACTATGAGGATGTGCATTGATTACCGTCAGCTGAACAAGTTGACTATCAAGAATCGGTATCCTTTGCCGAGGATTGATGATCTCTTTGATCAATTTCGGGGAGCTGATGTGTTCTCTAAGATTGACTTGAGGTCAGGGTATTATCAGTTGAAGGTGAAGGATGTGGATGTGCCTAAGACAGCTTTCAGGACAAGGTATGGGCATTATGAGTTCCTTGTGATGCCGTTTGGTTTGACAAATGCTCCTGCTGCTTTCATGGACATGATGAATCGTGTGTTTCATGAATACCTGGACAAGTTCGTCGTGGTGTTCATTGATGATATCCTCGTGTACTCGCGTACAGAGGAGGAGCACGAAGAGCATTTGAGGATTGTGCTGCAAGCTTTGTTGGAGAATCTGCTTTATGCTAAGCTGAGCAAGTGTGAGTTCTGGCTTAAGGAGGTGGTGTTTCTTGGGCATGTGGTCTCAGCTGAGGGGATTCGTGTTGATCCTCAGAAGATTGAGGCGGTGATGAATTGGAAAGTTCCTAAGTCTGTTCATGAGGTCCGTAGTTTCCTTGGTTTGGCGGGATACTACCGGAGGTTTGTGGATGGTTTTTCCAAGATTGCTGCTCCTTTGACGAAGCTGTTGCAGAAGGATGTTAAGTATGAGTGGACGGAAGCGAGACAGCAGGCTTTTGAGAAGCTTAAGGCGGCTTTGACTCAAGCTCCTATCTTGATTCAGTCTGAATCAGGGAAAGAGTTTGTGGTCTATAGTGATGCATCCTATGCTGGTTTAGGGTGTGTGCTGATGCAAGAGGGTAAGGTTGTGGCTTATGCGTCGCGGCAGTTGAAGGTGCATGAGCGCAACTATCCTACGCATGACATTGAGCTGGCTGCAGTGGTGTTTGCTCTGAAGATCTGGAGACATTATCTGTATGGTGAGAAGTGTACTGTGTACACGGATCACAAGAGTTTGAGGTATCTGATGTCTCAGAAGGAGTTGAATCTTAGACAGCGACGTTGGTTGGAGTTGCTTAAGGATTATGATCTGACGATTGAGTATCATCCTGGTAAAGCTAATGTTGTTGCTGATGCCTTGAGTAGAAAGGTAGCTGTTGAGCTGAGAGCTATGTTTGCTAGCTTGAGCATATCGCGAGATGGTGGTCTTGTTGCTGAGTTGCAAGTGAAACCATCTTTGGTTCAGTTGATCAAGGAAAAGCAGTTGTTGGATGATTCCTTGGTGTCTCATGTTCAGGATATCGCGGAGGGTAGACCTTCGGATTTCTGCTTTAATGAGGATGGTGTGTTGTGTTTTGGTAGTCGGATAGTAGTGCTTGCTGATGTTGAGTTGAGGCGTGCTATTCTGACTGAAGGTCATAGTAGTCCTTTTGCTATGCATCCTGGTAGTACTAAGATGTACCGTGATCTTCGTGATGAGTACTATTGGGTGGGTTTGAAGAAGGATGTTGCAGAGTTTGTGAGCAAGTGTTTGGTGTGTCAGCGAGTTAAGGCTGAACATCAGGTTCCTTCTGGGTTGTTGCAACCGTTGAAAATCCCTGAATGGAAGTGGGAGAGGGTTACCATGGATTTTGTATCTGGTTTGCCTTTGTCTCCATCAAAGAAGAATTCTGTTTGGGTGATTGTGGATCGCTTGACGAAGTGTGCGCATTTCTTGCCTGTGCATACTACGTTTTCTTTGGATAAGCTGGCAGAGTTGTACATTGCTGAGATTGTGAGGTTGCATGGTGTGCCTAAGTCGATTGTGTCGGATAGGGATCCGAGGTTCACATCGCGTTTCTGGCAGTGTTTGCATCAAGTTCTGGGTACAAGGTTGCATTTCAGTACATCCTATCATCCTCAGTCGGATGGTCAGTCTGAGCGAGTTATCCAGATTTTGGAGGATATGTTGAGATGCTGCGTGATTGAGTTCCAAGGTTCTTGGGAGAAGCATCTGCCTTTGGTTGAGTTCGCTTATAACAATAGTTATCAGGCGAGTATACAGATGGCACCTTATGAGGCTCTGTATGGGAGGAAGTGCAGGACTCCTCTTTGTTGGGCTGAAACTGGTCAAAAGTTGGTTTCGATGCCGGCTTTGTTGAAAGGGACCACTGAGAAGGTGAAGCTCATTTGTGAGAGGTTGAAGGCTGCCTCTGATCGGCAAAAGTCTTACGCAGATTTGAAGCGTAAGGAGATAGAGTATGCGGTGGGTGACCGTGTGTTCTTGAAGGTTTCGCCTTGGAAGAAGGTGATGAGGTTTGGCCGGAAGGGTAAGTTGAGCCCTCGGTACATTGGACCATATGAGGTGGTTGAGCGTGTGGGTCCTGTTGCGTATCGGCTGAGGTTACCTCAGGAGTTGGAGAAGATTCATGATGTGTTCCATGTTTCTATGCTCCGGAAGTATAGATCTGATCCTTCGCATGTGATGCCTGTGGAAGAAGTGGTTTTGAATCCGGATTTGACCTATGATGAGGAACCGGTGAAGGTTCTGGATTCGGATAGCAAGGTTCTTCGTGGCAAGACCATTGAGTTGGTAAAGGTGCTGTGGAAGCATCGAGGTGTTGAGGAAGCCACGTGGGAGCGGAAGGAAGACATGCTGAAGCAGTTTCCTTATCTCTTTCCTTCAGGTAAATTTCGAGGACGAAATTTCTTAAGGGGGGGAGAGTTGTAACGCCCCGGTTTTGGGCTTAGGAGTTTTGGGCGTTGACCGGTTGGTCAAAGTGCTGTTCGAATCTTAAGAGGTTAAATTAGGAAAGCCTAGTTCGGGTTGCATTAAAAATATGGAAAAATGTTCTAAAATCATCTTTTAATATAATTAAGTGAACTGTGAAATCAATTTTGGAAAATGAGTTTTGGAAGTGTGACATTTTGGCTAGTGACCAAAATGTAATTTTCGCAAGTTTGGTGGCTGTTTTATAAAGGGTTGGAACTTTGAATCTTTAAGGAGCTATTAATCCAAAAGTGGTTTCTCCAGATTTTTCTAAGATATTATAAGCTATTTTCTGATTTTAAAGATATCAAAAGGAGGGAAAAGCTCATTTGGCAATTTTCTCAACTAACTTCTCAATTTTCCTTCTCTCATTTTCTCTCAACCCAAACACTACATTTCCAGAGATTTGTTTCTGATTTTCTCACCTAAATTCCTCCTTTCAACTCTCATTTGATTGCTAATCATTGTGTCTTCAAAACCTCTTCAATTGCTAAGTGTTTCAACAAGGATTTTGATTGCAAAAAGTGGAGAAACTCAAGTTTGGAGGTAAGAACGTCCTTCTCCTCTAAACTATCAGTTCTTTAGTGAAATTCCTAAGTTTTCAATCCTTAATTGATGTTTAATTAAAGGTTTTTAAGTGTTGAAATGGATCTTGGCTTTTTATGCAAGATTTTGATGATTTTTTATGATTTTCGTTAGATCTGAGTAATCTGTGATTTGAGAGGTGTTTTTGATGTTAAATGATCTCTAAATTGATAAGGAATTGAGTTTTGATTGATGCAATCCCGGATAGATTGAGTTTCCTAAGTTTAGCTTGTGTTTCAAGGTAGTTTTTGAGGTGATCTTGGTGATCTGATGTTGCTGGAGGTATAAGGATGTTAATAGGTTGTTTTTAGATGTTATATGATGTTAATGGAAGTGAGGTTTTGCTGGTTTATGGCTGGGCTTTGTTTAGAAGTGGTTTGGATGTATTTTCGGTTGTGTTTGGTGGCCGAAAATGGAGGTTGGATGAGAGCAGCGAGTTTAGGTGCTTTCATTGAAGCAATTAATGCATGATGATGCATTAATCCTCTGCTTTGATGTGTTGAAACAGGGGAGGCATCTTTGGATCCAAGATTGGTTGATCCGGAAGCTTGATTTGGTGCTTTGGCTTGAAGCAAAGTGGAAATCGGTGAGTGCATTTGTGGAAATTGGATTTTCAGCTTTAAAACCAAGGTTTGAAGGTTTTGGGAGCTTAGTTTAAGTCTAAACAACTTTGCTAAGCTCAAGTGTAAGTTTTCGGATTTTCTCTCTAGTGGTGGCCATGATTTTTGTTGTGATGCAAAGTGATGTTTTTGCATGTTTTAATTACTGTTTTGAAAGCATGTTTTAGCATGGATTTTGCTGATAATGTAAGCCATATGTTGAAGGTAACTCTAGGTAGGAGTACCTTGTTTTTATACATTGAAATAATGTGGTTTGATGCTTTGAAATGCATGATGAAAATGGCTTGGTTTAATGCTTTAAAACAGTGGATTAAATGATGAAAATGATGTATATTGGCAAGTGATGTTTTGAAAAGATTAAGGTCACTAAGGTGGTTAAAAGTCCTTGAGTGAGCCTTGTTACTTAAGATCATCAAGGTGGTTAAAAGTCCTTGGATGAGTCTTGTTGCGGACACTAAGGTGGTTAAAAGTCCTTAGGTGATCCTTTCCATGGTGTTTAAAAGTCCATGGGGCCAAGGTGTTTAAAAGTCCTTGGGGCTAAGGTGTTTAAAAGTCCTTGGGGTGATTCAAGCAACGGACACAAAGGTGGTTAAAAGTCCTTGTGTGGTCCTCATTCATGGTGTTTAAAAGTCCATGGCCAAGGTGTTTAAAAGTCCTTGGGGCCAAGGTGTTTAAAAGTCCTTGGGAAAGTTGTTGAACTTGTTTTATGAAATGGAATTTGTCACTTGAGCCAATATGACATGTTAAGTATATTGTGAAGCATGAGATGCTTGTTTTAATGTTATGTTGAAGCATGAGATTGCTTGTTTTAAGTATGCTTTTGAGCATGTGCAAAGGTTGATTTTAAGCATGTTTATAAATGGTTTTAATTGCATTATTGAATGGTTTTTAAAGAGCATGCCTCACTAAGCTTTTGCTTACGCTCTCTTCGTTTTCTTAATTCAATAATGCAGAGCATTAGAGTACCTTGAGGGGCAGCAAGAAAGGCAAGAATTCAAGTGCAAGTAAAGCTCAATGTATGGAAGGTTTTTGTTGAACATTTTAGCTTTTGGGTAATTTGGAAATGGGGGACCAATGTGAATGTTTTGGGAGGTGTTTGGAACTCCCTAAGTATGTTGAATGTTGATTTGAATGCTGGTTTTTGGATTGGATCATTGCATGCTTGTTTTGGAAGTTTGGTGTTTTGAATAGCTAGCTTGTGTAGGAAGCATGCCTATTGAATTGGGGCTTTTTGCATATGATGTTGTTTGGTTGATTTGATGATGCCTATAAGTCATATATATGTTGAATTGCATGCTGGTAAAGTTTGGTGACATTTGGAGCATGTTTGAATGATCAATTGCATGTTTTGGAATGCTAGTTTGCTGCAATCTGTGCAGGCGTTTCGGAACAGTGTGCACCGTTTCGGAACGGGTGCCTTTCATGAACCCAGGCGTCCGAAACGGTATGCACCGTTTCGAAACGGTTTGGTCTCTGCCAAGGCCATGTTTCGGAACCCGTTTCGGAACGGCCCGTGTTTCGGAACAGGGTCTACCTGTTTCGGAACGGTCGACCGTTGGGGGCTGACATGGGCAGTTATATGTTTTGAATTGTTTACGTTTTGGTCCGGAATCTTGTTTGTTCATTTGTATGAGCTTGGGAAGTCCTTTTGAGTTGAAATTTCACAGAGAAGCATGAAACCTGATTAATTTCAAGTTGGTAACTTTAATTTGGGTTAAGTCCTTTTAATTATCAGAAATTACAATTTGGTCCCTAAAGTTGTAATTTGTTCAATTGGGTCCCTGTTTGATCTCTGATGTTTGTGATCTTTGAGTATGATGTTTGTGTGATCACAATTAGGATTAATGTGCATCTAGACAAGATTAAAAAGAAAAAAAAGGGTCGTTAATCAAGGTTGACTTTCGGGTTGACTTTGGTTTTCCCCGTGTGACTTTCTTAATTCGGGTCAACCGTCTAGGCCGGGTTAAGGGGGTTACAGTGAGGGTGATACCTTTTTTTTGTTTTGTTTTCAAAAAGGTGATCCACTTTTCCTTATTTTGCGAAATTTACTAAAAAGGTCCATCCTCTTTATTTAAAACTCAATTAGATCCATATTTGGGTTAATTTGATTAAAATAAATTTTATCAACTCGGACCAGCTAACCCGACTAAACTCCCAACCCCAAAACACGGGTGTTGCAATCGTTGTTCATCCTTTGATTCACGCCGGGAGGTATCATCAAAGACGTGTTCATCAACAGACTTGGACCTAGGGATAGGACAAGGCGCAATATGGATTCTTGCCAAGCTTGAAGTACATAGTTGTGTGATCGTTGTCGCGACATCAATTAGACCTCTGCCGGTGTAGGTGCTGCCGCGACAGGAGCAACGATAGAACAGGGAGTCCTATACATTGCAACACCTACACCACTGAGCAAATCAATACCGGCCTATTCTCTCTATCCTGATTTCTTTAATTCTTTATCTTCAGTATTCTTTAGTATTCCCTTACAAACAATTAAAATTATCTTCTTCTTTCTTGTGCAGCAATTCAAGGTTAAGGCTATTTCCAGTCCCCGTGGATTCGACATCCGATACTTCGTGTATCACTTTACTACTTGCGTCGTGTACACTTGCACTCTATTGCGATAGACTCTTTTACACGCAACAAATGTGCATAAGATCGGTCTGCCAACTAAAGTGTCATTGTGGTAGGTCTTGCTTCTATGTCAAGCTTCTTGAAAAACAAATAGTGGCATCAAATTGATGATGGCTCCTAAATCACACAATGCCTTACCCATGAATTTAATTCCAATTGTACAAGGGATAGTAAAACTCCCTGGATCTTTCATCTTTGGTGGTAATTGGTTTAGGATCATGGCACTACATCCTTCAATAAGAGAAACAGTTTCAAACTCTCCTAGCTTCCTCTTTTTGGACAAGATGTCCTTCATGAACTTTACATAGTTGGGCATTTGCTCAAGATCCTCTACCAATGGAATGTTAATTTGCAATTGCTTAAGCACTTCTAAGAAGCGTTTAAATTGTTGGTCCTGCTTGTGTTTTTGAAGTCTTGCTGGAAATGGTGGTGGTGGATACACATATGCTGGCAATGCCGGCTTTGCCGAGGCAGTGCTGGCATTCACTTTGGCATCAATATGCTTTTTGGCCTCAGTCTGCTTGTCATCATTGTTAACATCATCGTTGGCACTAGAACTGGCATCATGTTGAGCACTGGTACTAGCTTGAGTGTTGGCATCATTGTGGGTATAACCACTGGCATCATCTACTTTAGCTTTCTCCTTCTCTAATTCTCTGGGCGTGTCTGTTGGCATAAGCTTAGCATCTTGGCTATCAATTCGTTACTTAGCAGCCATCTCAGCTTCGTACTGCTTACCACTCTAAAGAGTTATTTCCTTGCATTGTTCATTTCCATTGTGCCGAGCATCTTCAGTGTCACTTGGCAAAGCTCCTAGTGGATGATTATTGAATGCATTTGCAATTTTTCCCATCTGAATCTCCAAATTTTGTATTGAGGCTGCCAGACTATGAACTGTGACATCATTCTGCTCGATGTACTTTGTAAGATTGCCTCCTTGATTGAGTCTTTGCCCTTGCTGGAAATTATTTTGAGCTCTCTGTGGCATGGTATTTTGACAGAATGTTGGCATGCCATTCTGGTTTTGCCTCTTGGGCATTTTGGCGTTGTGCATTGTACTGGGTTCCTCCTTGATTTCCCCAAGCTAAGTTAGGGTGCTGCCTCCAACCTGCATTATAAGTGTTGGAGTTAGAATTATAATAACGTCCAGAATTGCCAATGAAATTTACCGACTCAGGGTTGGCAGGGCATTTATCCAGATGGTGGTTCTCTCCACAAATAGTGCAAAATGGCTCCAATGCTTTAATTGCTTGGGACTCATTGCTTTTTTTGTAAAGTTCTCACCATGCTGGTGAGGTTGGAAATCTCGGCATGGATGGATGTTAGCTCATCCAACTGTAGTTTCCCACTGGCTTTAGTTTCAATCCCAAGTTTAGCAACAGGATATTTAAAATCATTGATGGCTATCCTTTCAAGGATGCCAACAACTTCTGTATAATTTTTGTCACGCAATGATCCGGCTGCTAAAGCATCAACAACAATTTTTGTTTGTGCGTTTAATCCATTGTAGAAGGTTTGTATTTGGGTCCAATTTGGGAACTCGTGCATAAGACACATTCTCAACAAGTCTTTAAATCTTTCCCAGGCATCCTACAAGGTCTCGTCCTCAGTCTGCCTGAAGGTAATGATCTCACCATGCAGCTTGAAAGTGAGCGTTGGCGGCTGAAATAGCGTTAGAAACTTTTGGCATATATTTGCCCATGAAGTGACTGAGCCATGTGGCAAGGAATTGAGCCATGTCTTTTCTACGTCTCTCAAAGAAAAAGTAAATAGTTTTAGCTTCATGGTATCCTCAGATACTCCTGGTTGTTGAAATAATTGGCATATCTTCATGAATTGCTTTAAATGTTGTCTTGGATCTCCAGTTAGTGCTCCATCGAATTGTCCTACATTCAAAAGAGTTGAGATCATTATGGGTTTGAGTTCGAAATTTAATGCATTTACCTCATTGCCAGTAACTACTAGAATTAAGCCTTTGATGTCATGTGCCGATTACTCTTGAATGGGTCTCTCTTCTTCGGCATGAGGAGCAGCATGGTTATTATTCTCTGGTGGGTTCTGATTGTTGTTAACACCATTTACTTTTGTGTTTCCTTGATTTTCATAATTCATCTCTCGAAATCTCTTTTTCAATCTACGCAAGGTGCGTTCAATCCAAGAGTCTAATGGACAAGCTTCCCTCTCAGTACAGTTCCTGGTCATACATTGGTAAAAACAAAAATAAAAACAAAACAAAACAAGTAAAAAATTTAAAATATTCAAATCTGTTGCAATCCCCGGAAACGGCGCCAAAAACTTGTAGACTCTGTAGAAGATGCGTAAAATGGATGATGTCAAAATGTATAAACAATATGTATTGGGCAGGTTATGCAAATAATACATCTTGGTAAGCTGAGTTATCGATCCCACAGAGATTGACTTGAATTCGATTGTTTAATTGTTACTTCCTTTGGAAGAAAAGATGTTTGTTTTGAAAGTTGTTTTGAAACTAAAGAAAATAAAAAGGAAATGAAGTAAATTATTGGCAAGGAAGGTGTTTTGAAATGAAGTAAATTATTGGCAAAACTGTCTTGGCATTTTTTACCGAGCAGATTCAACAATAACAAAGTCTCTCTCGATGGTCGTTGCCCTAAATTGGCCAAGTAAAAACCCCTATATCTTTATAGTGTATGTTTTTCTTAAACCAATTTGATTAAAACCAATCTATACTCCAAGGGAGTAGATTTCACTTCTGAAGTAAGCTCATCTACTTGAACGACTTCTCTCGAAGCTTCTTCTCTCCCAAGTCTTCAACAACTTAATCGTCGCCAACCCAAGTCTGTTAAGATATTGGGATGGAATAGGTGTATTGTGGTAGCTCTCGCTTGGCAGAGTGTTTAGGAAAAATTAGAGTATGCCAAATAGGAAAACTTTGCCAAAATAGAATCATTCTAAAGGAACTAAGGCATAAAGCCAATATTCAATTCAAAACATCCCCACCAACTATAAAAATTGGTTCATGGTGAGGGAATTAACCAACACAATCATAATCTTTTTCAAAAACATCATCATAAAAAAACTAAAGATAAACAACTTGTGCCAAGGGAATAGGCAGCAAGATCTCTCGATGCAGCCCTCCACGCCAGGCTCTCGGCCAAAAGGTTGAACCACCCTTCCTCGGTGCAGTCGGTCGTCACTCGCCGGTCACTTTAACGTCGTACTCCAGTCATTCTTCACCTGATAACTCTCATTTCGTCTCTCCTCATCTTTTTGTCTCCGTGTGTTCAACGCTTGACTAGTTTGGTCTTTATATAGGCGTGAGTGGGAAAGGATGAGATAAGCCTTTGCGTTTGAATTTGAAATGATCAAGGGGTAAGATATAGAGCTCTATCCGATCATTTTGACATCTTATCAGCTCGGTGTGATAGCTTATCAGGCTAGGACTGACGTCATCATACCGATGCCGCCTTGGCATCCAAGCTTGGCACAACATTGCCAACTTCACTTGGCACCACCTTATCCGTTATTTTCTCGTAGATTGTCCATTAGCGATCTTTTAGGAGCCTGATCCTTTCCTATTTTTTTTTTTTTTTTTTTTTGGGGGGGGGGTCATCATCTCTTCGCATGGCATCACTTGCATATCTCTGCCAACAAGTGCTTGGCACACCTCTGGTCCATCTATGCCAACAGCTTCTTGCATTCCTAACTGCGTTCCTAACTGTGTTGCATTCTTGTGTCCATTCCTCTGTCAAATCCTATGCCAAACCTATAAAATAGCCATAAAAACAACCCTTCACTCTGGCATAAGTAACCTAATAACTCCTTGATGAATATGCATGATCCTAGCAAATTAATGCAACTAAATGTACCCGAAAACAAGCAAAAGCATATCAAAATAGGCATGAAAAACAAGACTTTTGAGGAGATAATATTCATCATCTAGCCTACACAATCTAAAGTTCTTAGATCACCTATCTCAAGACATCCTTAAATCTACATGAAGTCTTATATGTTTCACATTGCTTCACTATACTCGAGGTCACTCAAACGATCGAGTCAATACATCCACGAGCTATCATCTATAGCATCCATATAAACATACATAATTTAAATCCATACATCACTATGCATTGGCCAGTAAAGCTCTACTTTGCCCGTGCTCACACAACCGTCGGGTTGAATAGACCACATATGGGTCACCATAGCCCCGAGTACGTCCTGAAAGTACTTGAATCACCAAAGCCACAAGTAGTTCTTACCTGAGGTCACTCAGCCATCAGGTTACTCGAGCTCACTTAGCCTATCGAGTAGGTTCTAACCGTACCCTAATCACGCAGTCATCGGGTACATCGGATGTACTTGATCACATAGCCCTGAGTATACATTCCCTTCTATAAGTATCGTAGTACTGACTCTTGGAAATCTGGATTCCTTTACAATAACCATACGATAAGACATGTTCTATGAGCATTTGTACACCTCACCAAGAGGTAAATGGCATCAAGTCAAGCTATCACGCAAATGCCCTCAAGGCATGAAAATTAACCAACGTGGTTATTTCTCGTTTTATCATTACACAGACTATGGTACGTTATGAAAAGTATTAATCATTACATCAAATCATTTGAGTTCTCTAAATGATCAAGCAAGCCTCTACCTCATTATGCTTGCATATAAAGGCGAAATCTTAGTTTTGAGTTTATTTATGTTGCATTAAATCATGAGAAGCGTATTGGACCATAGTCTATAAATTTTTAGCCTTCATGGCTAAATACAATATTTTTGGGCAGAATGCCCAACGAGTATTGGTACTGGCCCACACATATCGGTACACTACCCATGGGTACCAATACTCATATGTGTACCGATACCAAAACTGCATACTAGAATTTCTCAAAGGCTTTTGGTATTGGTACTGGGTCAACCGTACCAGTACTCGGGTATCGGTACTCACACGTGTATTGATACTAAATTGGATTACTGGAATTTTACAAGCATGCGCGTACCGGTATGGGTCGACCCGTACCGATATTATCTTAAATTTATTATCGATACAGGTTGAACACCATACCGGTACTCGTCTCATAGTTCATCCTAGCTCTTCATCAAACAAGGGGTACCGGTACGGGCTCTCCGCGTACAAATACTGAAGCCCAGAAATGGCTTCCCAAGGCTTGAAAATCTCCCCCAACTTACCTCTAACCATCCTAAATCCACCCCAAGTGATTATTAAAATACACTAGATTAATTATGAGCATATTAGAGCCATCTAACATCATTTATATCATCAATTTCGTTACTTTGATTACCTATGGCAAGTTTCCCTAATACAACACCCATTATACAATGCAATCAAGAAACGCAATCATTTTAGGATCTTCAATAAAAGTAGAAGTCAGAGATGTACTGACCTTTTAGCAAAAATCTTGAATTTCCTTCACCCACTTACTTCCCCAAAGCTTCCTCCTTGCCTTAAGCTTGGAAAGACCCTTTAACCTCTTTCACATGCCACACAAATATGAAAATCGAATCAAAGCTCGAACTAACCATCATGGTAAGCTTAACTACGAAATCACAACTTCAAAAATCATAGAAAAGCTACATGGAAACCCCCAAAGCTTAAACCTCTTAAAATCCCATAAACAAACCTTATCTTTCCACCAAAATATTATATTTTTCTTGAAGCTTTTGAAGAGGAGATTAACATACTTGAATCTTGGGCCTTGGATGGAAGAAATAATGAAGGAAACTTGAATCTTTAAACTTGATAGCTATGAAGTTTTTGAGAGAAATGATGAAAGAAGATGGTGAAAAAAGGGGGAAAGTGGTAATCTGACCAAAATATTCTCGTCTCCTCATTTAAAACCCACTTGAATACCAACAAAGTAAAAGGGAGATCAACCTTTCTTTTGAAAATTGGTATATTCACCACCTAAAGCCCCCAACTTTCATCCTTCTTCCAAAATGGTCACTTCCCAAGCTTATATGGTCCAATTCTCATCCAATAAAACCCAAACTTGGCCCAATGGGTCAAATTGCCCAATCCAACATGAAGGTCCACAACTTGGGTCAACACCCAACCGTTGACTTGGAAATTCGAATCGTTACAAGGAACAAATTTCCCCTCCCCTTAGGTAGAAATTGTTCAAAAAAACTATTAAAATATTATCGTTTAGAAAAACTATTAAAAATTAAAATATAAAAATCGCTATACAAAAACCTAAATTCTTTTATGTTTTATATTTTATAAGTAAACTACCCCAGTGACCACTCAACTATTGACTGCGACCTTTTTTGACCACCGAACTAAAAAAAATTAAAATTCGACCACCCAACTATTTAAATGGACCTATTTTGACCATCGGTCGTTAAAATCTAACAAAAAGGTGATGTGACTGTTAAAGTAAAATGTGTATAATTATACATTTGGACCTTGTTAGTTACCTATTATATCAATTTAATCCTAATTTTGATTTAAATAAATAAAATTAATCAATCAATCTGGTGATGACACGTTTCGTCACCCAATTGGCACAACCTTATCGGTGAAAACCCATGACTTTGCCATTGCACCAATCCATTCTTTGTAACCCCCTCGCCCCGGTCCGGACTCTTGACCGGTCCGAGTGGGTCACACGCGGGGATAACTGAGGCGAAACCCGTTAAGGTTCCACTCCGGTTAATGACCCTAGAAAAACTTTCTTTTAATTATTATCTTGTCTAGATGCTTTAATACATCCTATGTGAAACAACGACAGCGGAAGCAACAAGCGAGACGAAACAAATGAACATACAATTAAAACAGCCCATTTTAGATTAAACAACAGGTCGTATCGATACACTAGAAGAGGGTATCGATACGCCTTGACTAGGTCAACAGCCCAAGGTCAACCCAGGGAGACCGCATCGGTACACTAGTTGACCGTACCGATACGCCCTCACTTGGTCAACTTCTCACGGTCAACGATACAAGACCGTACCGATACACCCTAGACCCGTATCGATACGCCAAAATCTCATCAATATCTCAGATTTCCAGAGAGGTTTTAGCATATCGGTACACGGCGTATCGGTACACCCCCGTGTACCGGTACGCTAAGCCAAATTTGAGTCCCAATGTGTAGGACTGTATCGATACGGCCCTTGGGTGTACTGATACACCCTGCACTGCAACACTCAAATATGCAGCCAAAGACACTAAGACTCAACTCTAGATGCAATTTAAGACTCACCTAGCCACAAGCAAACATGCATACAACATTTAGGGATCAAACATCAACATACGAGACATTTAACGAGCAAGGAGCATCAACAACACATTCATAACATACCATAAAAGAAGTCAAGAATTCAACCATTAAACATGTCATACAAGCGCATAACTATGGGCCACATGGCCAACATACATAGCATAAGCAAACCACAACTGAACCATCAACAAAATAAAGGAGTCTAGACAAGCTCCTAAAACAAAACAACAAACAAATCCGCATTGCTTTACTACTACATCCTTAGCTTAAAAGTTCATACTTGATGATAGCAAAAGCACACTAGCGCACTTGGAGGCCTTCTCCTTCACAAGCAACCCACGAACTAGGGATCTGCATTGTCGAACAAGAGAGAGCGTAATCATAAAGCTTAGTGAGGGTAAGCTCATAAAACAAACCTCGACAATGCAGGGTCCAAGCACGAGCAACAAACCAAGGAAGAATGCATGTTTTCTTACTTCCGAAGCCACAAGAGTCAAATATATATGATGCATGAACATAATATCAAAAATCATGCCATACTCAACATGTCCATAAACACAACCATATGGAAACACATTTAACGAACGTATTGGCACCTAGCTATGACCCGAATACGCGGATAACAACCGTTGGAACTCACATCCAACACTCAACCATTACCTTACGGTGGGATTACACTCATCATCGTTTCACGCGGAGGGGATTCCACTCATCCTCACGCCCTGTCGATGGAATTCCACTCATCACCGACTAACATATAGAAGAAGATTTTTGGGCATACCCGTACTCCATCTTGATAACTACCATCACCAAGACCACGCACGCATTTCGACTCTCGTGTACACACTAGACATCCTAATGATCGATCATTTGTACCCAAGCATACTAGTGCCAATACTAACTCATCACAAGGTCATCACAATACAATATTCTTACCAATACCCCGTGCCTAGCACGTATCCACCATGATTTACAATCATGCACAAACCACACTCCAACAACACATGCATATCACAATGCATAAAACATCATGCCTCATCACACATGTATATCACAATATACATAACAACATTAATCATATAAATATAGAACAAGAGGCATAGACACACAATGCTCAAGTTCAACCATAGTCTTCTAACTAAAGCTTGAGATTAGACTATCAATCTAATCTCAACTCTAGGTGGGTTTACCAAGCCCGACCTAGGTCCACGTGCTCGAACCGAAATGTTTGGAAACCATTTAAACCAAGTTAAGATCGTTAACCACTCACCGACTACTCCAAGCTCAACAACTCTAGCCGATCAATCCACCAAGCTATCCGGATTCGTTCCCAAGGCTTCACCAACATAATTCCTTGCTTCTAAACAATCCAACACAATCCAAACAACCACATTTCAGTCCACAAATCACTGTAGCAAACCCAGAATACAATTCAAGCTAATACTCGACCCAAAACACTCTTAAAACACCATTTTCGAGCAGCCCTTAAACTCATCAAAGAACCAATGTTTCCAACACTTAACACACCTAATAGCTTCCAAAACAACCCATAAACATTATACAAACATCAGCCCTCAATTTCCAACACAAAACAGCCCCAAAACTCATATTTAAACCCTTCTAAAACCCCCCAACAAACCCATATCCAAAATTCTTAATAAAACCAAGTAAAAATCATATATGTCGGACCATTTGGGCTACCAATAACATATCTAATGATAAGAAATCAAAAGCTTTAACAATGGACAATAAAGTTTGGATTTTTAACTTAGAACTTGAAAAACTCAAAACTCAAAACAATGGGTCTTAATGAAAACTAAAGGTATAGACATGAAGAGGAAGGTGAGGACAAGTCAAAAACACAATTACATTTTAAAAATCTTCAAAGATGAAGGAAGATGGTGATGGAATAGTGACTTCAATGGAGGGGAGGGGTTTCACGTTGGTTTTGCTTTGGGAGGTAGAAGATGATAGTCATTTGGGTGTTTGAAATAAAAAGGGTTTTTATTTTACAAGATCAAGTAATTACAAAACTGTCATTAATGAAAAATGATCATCATCCAACATTTTAAAATCCATGGATATTTGGGCTTTAAATTAAAATCGGGTCCAACATATTAAATGAATTTTAAAATGAAAAGGGAAACCCTGAAACATTATTGTAATTTTTTAATTCACCCGACCCCCAAACTCGGGTGTTACATTCTTAATGAAATGGATTGCACCATATTTTATATATCTTATAATGCAGTAAAATACTAGGGAATAAAGAATTAAAAATTGTTGCAAGGGGACTCGAACCTAAATCACTTGAGATGTGTAAATCATACTAACCAATTCAAATAATTAATTTAAATATGAATATATTTTAAATATATTTAACGTATAGTTAAAGCAAGATTTAAAATGAAATTAGATATAGGATTTTTTATATTTTTAAACTAAATTGAATATATTTTTTTCATTTAAATATATGATTTTTATATTTTTAAACTAAATTAAATATATGATTTTTATATTTTTAAACTAAATTAGATATATGATTTTTATATTTTTAAACTAAATTGAATATATTTTTCTTTTTAAATATATTATTTTTATATTTTTAAACTAAATTGGATATATGATTTTTATGTTTTTAAACTAAATTGAATATATTTTTCTTTTTAAAATAAATGTATTCAATTTAGTTTAAAAATATAAAAATCATATATCTAATTTCATTTTAAATCTTGCTTTAACTATACGTTAAATATATTTAAAATGTATTGATATTTAAATTAATATTTTAATTGGTTAAGTGGTTTGTATGATTTTATACATCCCAAGTGGTTTAGGTTTGAGTCCCTTTGCAACCATTTTTGATTTTTTATTCCCTAGAATTTACTGCATTATAAGATATATAAAATTGGTGCAATCCATTTCATCAAGAATGGATTGGTGCAGTGGCAAAGTCATGGGTTTTCACCCATGAGGTTGTGGGTTTAAGACTTATGCCAAGCACTTCCTATTTATTCTTTGAATTTTTCTTCCATCAGGTGATGACATGTGTCATCACTAGATTGGTTGATTAATTTTATTTATTTAAATTAAAATTAGGACTAAATTGATATAATAGATAACTAACAAGGTCCAAATGTGTAATTATACAGATTTTAATTTAACGGCCACGTCACCTTTTCGTTAGCTTTTAACGGTCGGTGGTCAAAATAGGTCCATTTAAATAGTTGGGGTGGTCGAATTTTGAATTGTTTTAGTTGGTTGGTCAAAACAGGTCGCAGTCAATAGTTGAGTGGTCACTGGGTAGTTTACTATATTTTATATTTGAGTTAATTGCACCAAATGTCCTCAAACTATGATCCTGTTATAAATTGATTACTCAATTTTTGAATGTTCCAATTTCATCCCCAATCTATGGATCCCATTGTAAACCAATCCTCAAACTTTTAAACGTTCAATTTCATGCCCAAATGATAATCCTCATTCTAAATTTTTCTCCAAACTTTTGAACATTCTGATTGCATACTCAAATTATCGTTTATGCCACATCATATTATTACATAATCCACATCAATGTTTACATGACTATCAACAATTTTTTAAAATATTTTATTAACATGGGACATGATTAGCATATATTAATAATTTGGATGTGAAATTAGAATAAGGGTGATAATTTATGGTTAAAATTAGAATGTTCAAAAGTTTGAGGACTAATTTAAAATGAGGATAAAATTTTCGGGGATTATGATGTAATTAACTCTTTATATTTAGATAATTAATTTTTCATGTTTAGTTTTTTTTTTTTTTGAAGAATCATGCTTAAATATTTGCTTACATTTAAAAAATTAAATAATTAATTAGTGAAAATTAAATAGAGATGGAGCGGAGAGTGACTGGATATGACAAAGACTGGTAATCACTTGAGTTTGACTCGACGAATTTTGATCCGATTTGATTTAATAGGATTGATGATTTTTAAGAAAAAATTGAGTTTGGGTTGGATTTTTTAGGGAGAAATTAGGTTTGAGTTTAGAGTGAAAAACACTTAACTCGAAATAATAGTTTAATTTTGTTCTAAATATTTAGGTACAATTGCTATAATGCTCATCTATTTATATATATTTTTCAATTACCTCCCTATTTTATCTTATAAAAATAGAATAATTATTAGAATTCCCGCTCTCTATTTGTATTTTTCAATTAACTCCTTATTTTATCGAATAAAAATGAAAAAAAAATTAATTTTTTATTTACATGCCGGAATTTTTTTAATCTAAAATTTGAGTCGAGCTCGGATCAGGTAAAGCACCATAGAATGTCGGGTTAGATCGTATTCGAATAGAAGTATTATATTTTTTAAATAATGTGTGGATCGACAAATAGAATTTTTTATTCCAATAATAGTGAACCTCTCAAATTATTTCTCAATCTAGTGAACATTATTGTTTATTTTTTGAAGACCCTAGGAACACCACCCAATTTTGAACAGTGTTTTAGGGGTCGGTGCACTGCTCAAAAACGAGTTGCAAACCATCCCATTTTCAAAGACACAACAATTTCATGTGGCGGCTTCTGGGCGTGCATGGCACTGTTCAAAGTCGGGCTGCCCTCCCCCTCATCTTTGAACAGTGCACCGAACAATGGTGCCAGCCTTTGCAGGGCAGACAAGTCACGGGTAGGTGGGTGCGAGTATTTAAAGTATTTTAATGTTTTTTATTGGATAAATGGGGTAGTTTTTGTGTATTTAAAATTGAAAGGGGTTGGGGATAAATAGGGGATGTGATGAAGATAGAAGATAGAAGAGGAAGATTTGGAAGAAATTTTGTAAGTGTGTATATTTTGTTTGAGAAAATTATGTTAAATTAATATTTTTATTTGTAATGTAATGTATGTTTTTTTAGTTACGATTTTTTTATTTTTCAGTTTAATTTTTTTAATTTAATATTTGTTAGAAATTTTGAGGTTGATGTTTGAATTATTGAAATTTTTGTGTAAAATAGGTTGTTGAGGAGAAAAAATTTTGTGAAGAGTTTGAGTAAAGAAAGAAAGTGTAACCCCCTTAGCCCGGCCTAGACGGTTGACCCGAACTACGAAGATTACACGGGGAAAACCAAAGTCAACCTGAAAGTCAACCTTGATTAACGACCCTTTTTTCGTTTTAAACTTGTCTAGATGCACATTAATCCTAGGCATACTCATGAGATAAGCATACTCAAAAATCACAGCAATCGGAAAACAATAAGGGACTCAATTGCACAACATACGAATTTAGGGACCATTTTGTAAATTCTGGAAATTAAGAGAACTTTACCAATTTTAAAGTTACCATTATGAAATTAGTCATGTTTCATGCCTCTCTGCCAAATTTCATCTCAAACGGACATCTCAAACTCAATCAATTGCACATACAAAAAACAGGACTAAAATGTAAAGCTTGCAAACCTCAAAACCATTCAAATCAGTGCCCAACGGTCAAATGTTTCGAAACGGGTATAGACCATTCAGAAACACGGCTTGGCAGTATCCAAAGTGTTTCGAAACACCTCTACCCGTTTCGAAAAACCCAGGCCAAATCAAGCACCTGTTTCGAAACAGGCAAGGGTGTTTCGAAACACCCTGCCCAGAAACAGCAGAAAAGCCTGTTTTAACTCATCTAATCACCATCGAACATACTCTAAATCAATCCTCAACAAATCAACAACATGCCAAGCATCATAACTACCAAATTGCATTAAAATCTAGATACAAAACAACCCCTAGGTGCACCAACTCTTTCAACACATCCAACACTTAATCATGCTTTTAAAACAAGAAGCATAGCATAACGACTTATGAAGGAGAAGATTCAAACGTTGCAAGCGTTAAACCACATAGTTTAAATCATAAACCAAACTTGTCCAACATACACAATCTCATTACATATCAATATAAAAGACTCTCCCCCCCATTGCCTTTATTATCTATAGCTATTAACCGAGACATACTTCTCGAGTGGAGCTCTCCTTGAATCCCTTGCTTCTTGCTGTCTCAACTTCAACTATCTACATTGATGGACAAAAAGGAGCGTAAGCACATAATGCTTAGTGAGGAATGCTCAAAACCAAAACACCATCAATGCAGCGAATCATAAAACCTTCTTAAAAAGTATATACAATTCGATAAACCAAAGCATTGTTTGAAAACTCCTTTTTAAACAACATGCTTTAAATCATGCATTGCTCAATCATGAAAACCAACCCTTAGCTTAGAAAAGCTAAAAACTCACTTCAAAGTACATTCTCACAAAACCATCAATTAAAACCTTTCCAAGCATGAACAACTTATGCAAAGTTAAACTCAAATTCCTTGAAAAACATTTCCTCTTCATAACATACTTTTCTCATGCTTAATGATCCATTTAAGCAAAATCTTTGGAAAACCATTTGTTCCCTCTAACTATCTCATGCATTCAACAAATGCACAACACATGAACTACCAAAAGCAACATTTACATTTCATGCCTTTCTAAACAAGTCTTCAAAAGACTTCAATGCATTAAAGAGATTCCTTGCACATAAACACCATTCATAAAAGAAGATAAACATTTGTTCAAGCTTAACAAGTAATACATGCATTCTTAGAACATTACACACTTCCCATGCAACCTTGCATCATTTCAAGCATCTCATGCTTCATTACATCCAAGAACATTATATTGGCTTCCAAGTGATAATTCACAAACAATCACAACACAAAACACAATCGGATACGCGGATTACAAGCGTTGTCCCACACGCTTCATACACACAATCGAACAACACAAGGTGGAGTTTACCGGTACAATCACAACCCCTCAACACCCGTGATGGAGTTTAACGGTACAATCACAACCCCTCAACATCACTCATCGGAAGTTGTATAACTCACTAGCGAGAGCCGGGACACATCACAAGGCTTACACATGGAAGCTACCACAACCATTGTAATCACCTTAACCAAGCTCACACACGGGAGCAACCCTCCACCGTTGTGACGCTTAACAAAGTCCACCCACGAGAGCCATCCTCCATCGTGGTGACATTTAACAAGGTTCACCCACGAGAGCCATCCTCCATCGTGGTGGCACTTAACCAAGCCCACCCACGAGAGCCATCCTCCATCGTGGTGGCACTTAACAAAGCCCACCCACGAGAGCCATCCTCCATCGTGGTGACACCAACTCTCTCAATCGCTAGGATACTTGGATAGAGTTTACGGTACCATTACAACCCCTCGACATCCAAGGCGACTCAATTCACGGTGCACCCAATCCTATAGCCGGCTAACTATATTCGATTAAAGTAACCAACAACCACTTACATCACTTGTCAATACCATCAATTACCATCATCAATTCACTGTTTTAAAGCATTAAACAAAGCCATTAAACAACATGCAACACTATGCATCAATTCCACAATTCCAAAGTACAAAACCAAGGATCTCTTACCTTGAGCATCCTTCAACACATGACTTTCAAAACCAGCACTAAACCATGCTAAAACATGCTTTCAAAACAGAATTTAAACATGCAAATTAAATGTATGCATCCAACCATCTCATTGTTCATTCAAGAGAAAGAGTTTTTCCGAAAACTTACTCTTGAGCTTAGTTAAGTTGCTTAGACTTAAACTAAGCTCCCATAACCTTCAAACATTGGTTTCAAAGTTGAAAACCCAACTTCACTCACCGTTACACAAAACTAAGCTAGCCGACAAGCCTTCCAAGCATCCGAACTCTCCAACGCTACCTCTATTGCTTCCGGATCATTCTCCCCTGTTTTAAACACATAACAACAGAGGATTAATGCATCATCATGCATTAAAAACACCAGCAACACAACTCAACTCGTTGCTCTACATAAATCCGACATTTCGTCTACCAAACACAACCGAAATCACCTCCAAACTCTTCCAAAACTTAACCCAGCCAAGATCCATCACTTCTAACCATTTTTAAACATTAATTAACATCCAAAATGAACCCGAACTCGTTCTTATACCTCCAGCATTAACAGAACACCAAAATCACCCCAAAAACCACCATTTTCATAAGTAAAAACTTAGGAAAATCAACCTATTCGGGATTGCATTGATTAAACCTCAATTACACATCATTTAGACATCCAAAATACATCAAAAAGACATCTCAAAACAGAGCCCAATCATCCAATACGAATTTCTTCAAAATTAAATCCAAATCTTGCATTTCAAGCCAAAACCAAGATCACAACATTAAAACCTTTAATAAAACTCAATTTAAGGATTGAGAACTTGGGAATTTCAGTAAAGAACTGAGTATTTAGAGGACAAGGACGTTCATACCTCTAAATGTGGATTTCTCCTTGTTTAGAGCCAAAATCCTTGAAAATTCATTAAGCAAATGATGAGGATTTGGTGTAGAAATGATTAGGAATCATTTAGGAATTGAAATCTCAACTTTAGGTGTGAAAATAAAAGGAAAAGTTGTTGTGGAAATGTGTTTGGCTGAGGGAATTTTGAGAGAAAATGAAATAGGAAAATTTTGGTAAAAGTTAGTTATGAAACTAAAAATATCTTTTTTCCTCTTTTCTTTTTATTAATTAAACATTAAATGAGTCTTAAAAATCAAGAAAAATCTGGAGAAATCCTTCCTTGGGTAAATTAGCTCCTTAAAGATTCAAAGTTTCAATCCTCTTAAAACAGTCACGAACTTTTCAAAAATTACATTTTAGTCACTAACTCGAAATGTCATATTTCCAAACCTCATTTTGTAAAATTTATTTCACCACCCTCTTATATATATTAAAAGAGGATTTTTAGATATTTTTCCATATTTTTAATGCATCCCGAACTAGGTTTTCTCTAAAACCACCTTTTATATTCAAACCGAAAATCCGACCGGTCTGGTTCAAACCCAAAACTTCTAAGCCCAAAATTGGGGTGTTACAACACTCCCTCTCTTAGGAAATTTCGTCCTCGAAATTTCAATCGGCGAAAAGAGCACAACCAAACTTCTCAAAGCAACCCACAAGGCAACACAGGAGACTTAACCACCACTGAACACTCTCCACACAAAACTCCACCAAACCAACTCCTCCACAATTCAACTTACACTATAACCAAACCCAACACCACCACATATTGTTCACAATTTCCAGAACACTCGGATGTTAACCACAGCTTAACCTTTCACACTTCTGAACTGCGCACAACCCCAACAACAACCTGAAGAACCTCCAAACTTTTCCAGCATACACCACCTTAACTCATAACTCCCAAAACTCGTACACACGGTGACACTAACCCATCTAGTTCAGCCACCATGTAACCCACAACCTTCACTGCTTCTAAAACTCCTTGCAAAACTACTCAACCTCTTTCAAAGATTACCACAACAAGCAAAAATTCTTAAACACCAATTGCTTACTCAAACTTCTCATCGTATTGACGACATTCCTTCACCTCCGCCACTATCACTACCATAACGACTCACAAAAACTACTCACACAACATTCGAAAATCACGTCACAAAACCCCAACCTTGACTCCGCCAGCCGTTCCACATACCACTAGCTGACTTCAGAAGGGATTTACTTATACACGACTAGCCAACCACTTCTCACAAGAACCCATCCAACCAACAATGGCCCTTGAACTTACATTGCCTTTCCACTTCAAGCTTTGACTACAACACTAGCCTTACCAGGACACCGCCCATTCTATACATACATATTAAGATTATGAAACTTCTATTCACCCCAGACCAAACCTTTTCTACAACCCTCAACACAACCTCTTCTCAACTCCTCAAAGGTTGCTACGAGCCACCACCTACATAAACAGCCCTCCTATTACTTCTAACATTCTCCTAGCACCAAAACAACTCTTAAAACCCATCATCCAACCTAACCCTATCCCAACACTAACGGACCCAACTAGCTATTAGCAAGTGTGAACGTTCGTATGCATGGTCACCAATATGCCCTATCAATGCATGTGTACATGTATGCAAAACCTCTAATGTCATGTCACATGTATGCATGCACCAACATATATATATAATATAGTATATAACAATGGTTTTAACTGTGCATGTATGTCAGTTCACACCCACCAATAAAATCCTCAGGATCCGCCTAAGATCAACCTCCTATCTCACTTCCAACTTAACACAATAGCTATAATAATAAGGCAATGGGTATCCCAAATTCTCCCCTTTTACACGACATAACAATCAATAAAAACATGGTTATGACAACATCGAGCATATCAATCAACATACTTCGATCATGCTCTCATCAAACACATTCACTCACAACAGCATAACATCAACATATCATACTCATCACACTTTCATCTTTCATAGAATCAACTCACAACACCAGCATATCATCAGTACATATTCACATCAGCCCAATGAAGATTCATAACCAAAAAGCATGACAAAAACATCAACAATTCGCTCAAAGACACACATTTCAACCAATTTTCAACCACACATCAGAATAAACATCAAACACTTATTACAACAATTTACCATTTCCCCAAGCATTCGCAACTCGGCTCTGATACCACCAAATGTAACCCCCTTAGCCTGGCCTAGACAGTTGACCCGAACTACGAAGATTACACGGGGAAAACCAAAGTCAACCCAAAAGTCAACCTTGATTAATGACCCTTTTTTTCTTTTTAAACTTGTCTAGATGCACATTAATCCTAGGCATACTCTTGAGATAAGCATACTCAAAAATCACAGCAATCGGAAAACAATAAGGGACTCAATTGCACAACATACGAATTTAGGGACCATTTTGTAAATTCTGGAAATTAAGAGAACTTTACCAATTTTTAAGTTACCATTATGAAATTAGTCATGTTTCATGCCTCTCTGCCAGATTTCATCTCAAACAGACATCTCAAACTCAATCAATTGCACATACAAAAAACAGGACTAAAATGTAAAGCTTGCAAACCTCAAAACCATTCAAATCAGTGCCCAACGGTCAAGTATTTCGAAACGGGTATAGACCGTTCAGAAACAAGGCTTGGCAGTAGCCAAAGTGTTTCTAAACACCTCTACCCGTTTCGAAACACCCAGGCCAAATCAAGCACATGTTTCGAAACAGGCAAGGGTGTTTCGAAACACCCTGCCCAGAAACAACAGAAAAGCCTGTTTTAACTCATCTAATCACCATCGAACATACTCTAAATCAATCCTCAACAAATCAACAACATGCCAAGCATCATAACTACCAAATTGCATTAAAATCTAGATACAAAACAACCCCTAGGTGCACCAACTCTTTCAACACATCCAACACTTAATCATGCTTTTAAAACAAGAAGCATAGCATAACGACTTATGAAGGAGAAGATTCAAACGTTGCAAGCGTTAAACCACATAGTTCAAATCATAAACCAAACTTGTCCAACATACACAATCTCATTACATATCAATATAAAAGACTCTCCCCCCCCCCCATTGCCTTTATTATCTATAGCTATTAACCGAGACATACTTCTCGAGTGGAGCTCTCCTTGAATCCCTTGCTTCTTGTTGTCCCAACTTCAACTATCTGCATTGATGGACAAAAAGGAGCGTAAGCACATAATGCTTAGTGAGGAATGCTCAAAACCAAAACACCATCAATGCAGCGAATCATAAAACCTTCTTAAAAAGTAGATACAATTCGATAAACCAAAGCATTGTTTGAAAACTCCTTTTTAAACAACATGCTTTAAATCATGCATTGCTCAATCATGAAAACCAACCCTTAGCTTAGAAAAGCTAAAAACTCACTTCAAAGCACATTCTCGCAAAACCATCAATTAAAACCTTTCCAAGCATGAACACCTTATGCAAAGTTAAACTCAAATTCCTTGAAAAACATTTCCTCTTCATAACATACTTTTCTCATGCTTAATGATCCATCAAGCAAAATCTTTGGAAAACCATTTGTTCCCTCTAACTATCTCATGCATTCAACAAATGCACAACACATGAACTACCAAAAGCAACATTTACATTTCATGCCTTTCTAAACAAGTCTTCAAAAGACTTCAATGCATTAAAGAGATTCCTTGCACATAAACACCATTCATAAAAGAAGATAAACACTTGTTCAAGCTTAACAAGTAATACATGCATTCTTAGAACATTACACACTTCCCATGCAACCTTGCATCATTTCAAGCATCTCATGCTTCATTACATCCAAGAACCTTATATTGGCTTCCAAGTGATAATTCACAAACCATCACAACACAAAACACAATCGGATACGCGGATTACAAGCGTTGTCCACACGCTTCATACACACAATCGAACAACACAAGGTGGAGTTTACCGGTACAATCACAACCCCTCAACATCACTCATCAGAAGTTGTATAACTCGCTAGCGAGAGCCGGGACACATCACAAGGCTTATACATGGAAGCTACCACAACCATTGTAATCACTTTAACCAAGCTCACACACGGGAGCAACCCTCCACCGTTGTGACGCTTAACAAAGTCCACCCACGAGAGCCATCCTCCATCGTGGTGACATTTAACAAGGTTCACCCACGAGAGCCATCCTCCATCGTGGTGGCACTTAACCAAGCCCACCCACGAGAGCCATCCTCCATCGTGGTGGCACTTAACAAAGCCCACCCACGAGAGCCATCCTCCATCGTGGTGACACCAACTCTCTCAATCGCTAGGATACTTGTATGGAGTTTACGGTACCATTACAAACCCTCGACATCCAAGGCGACTCATTTCACGGTGCACCCAATCCTATAGCCGGCTAACTATATCCGATTAAAGTAACCAACAACCACTTACATCACTTGCCAATACCATCAATTATCATCATCAATTCACTGTTTTAAAGCATTAAACAACATGCAACACTATGCATCAATTCCACAATTCCAAATTACAAAACCAAGGATCTCTTACCTTGAGCATCCTTCAACACATGACTTTCAAAACCAGCACTAAACCATGCTAAAACATGCTTTCAAAACAGAATTTAAACATGCAAATTAAATGTATGCATCCAACCATCTCATGGTTCATTCAAGAGAAAAAGTTTTTCCGAAAACTTACTCTTGAGCTTAGTTAAGTTGCTTAGACTTAAACTAAGCTCCCATAACCTTCAAACATTGGTTTCAAAGTTGAAAACCCAACTTCACTCACCGTTACACAAAACTAAGCTAGCCGACAAGCCTTCCAAGCATCCGAACTCTCCAACGCTACCTCTATTGCTTCCGGGTCATTCTCCCCTGTTTTAAACACATAACAACAGAGGATTAATGCATCATCATGCATTAAAAACACCAGCAACACAACTCAACTCGTTGCTCTACATAAATCCGACATTTTGGCTACCAAACACAACCGAAATCACCTCCAAACTCTTCCAAAACTTAACCCATCCAAGATCCATCACTTCTAACCATTTTTAAACATCAATTAACATCCAAAATGAACCCAAACTCGTCCTTATACCTCCAGCATTAACAGAACACCAAAATCATCCCAAAACCACCATTTTCACAAGTAAAAACTTAGGAAAATCAACATATTCGGGATTGCATTGATTAAACCTCAATTACACATCATTTAGACATCCAAAATACATCAAAAAGACATCTCAAAACAGAGCCCAATCATCCAATACGAATTTCTTCAAAATTAAATCCAAATCTTGCATTTCAAGCCAAAACCAAGATCACAACATTAAAACCTTTAATAAAACTCAATTTAAGGATTGAGAACTTGGGAATTTCAGTAAAGAACTGAGTATTTAGAGGAGAAGGACGTTCATACCTCTAAATGTAGATTTCTCCTTGTTTAGAGCCAAAATCCTTGAAAATTCATTAAGCAAATGATGAGGATTTGGTGTAAAAATGATTAGGAATCATTTAGGAATTGAAATCTCAACTTTAGGTGTGAAAATAAAAGGAAAAGTTGTTGTGGAAATGTGTTTGGCTGAGGAAATTTTGAGAAAAAATGAAATAGGAAAATTTTGGTAAAAGTTAGTTATGAAACTAAAAATATCTTTTTCCCTCTTTTCTTTTTATTAATTAAACATTAAATGAGTCTTAAAAATCAAGAAAAATCTGGAGAAATCCTCCCTTGGGTAAATTAGCTCCTTAAAGATTCAAAGTTTCAATCCTTTTAAAACAGTCACGAACTTTTCAAAAATTACATTTTAGTCACTAACTCGAAATGTCATATTTCCAAACCTCATTTTGTAAAATTTATTTCACCACCCTCTTATATATATTAAAAGAGGATGTTTAGATATTTTTCCATATTTTTAATGCATCCCGAACTAGGTTTTCTCTAAAACCACCTTTTATATTCGAACCGAAAATCCGACTGGTCCGGTTCAAACCCAAAACTTCTAAGCCCAAAATTGGGGTGTTACAGAAAGATTTGAAGAAATATAGTAAGTATGAAGAAATTTTAATTTGGTGGTTGATTTTTAAAAAAAATTGTGAAGAGATTAAGTTGTTATTTTGTTTTAATTTTGAAGTTGATGTTTGAAAATTTTTATGTTTGAATATTTCTATTGTTGTTAATTTTTTGTTAGATTTTATAGTATTAATGTTTAAAATGTGTATATTTGGAGTATGTTGGGAGTTTTGGAGTTGAATCAAAATAATAATAAATTAATGATTAGTTCATAATAATCTTAAAGAAGTTGTTTGAAAGTTATATTAGTAGTAAAAAACATAAAATTTTATTTTTTGAAAAAAAATTAATTTAAGAGTTGGCATTAATCTTTTTTTAATTTAGGAGCTATTAGTAGTAGTAGTAGTAGTAGTAGTAGTAGTAAAAAAAGATTTTTTTAAAATTTTATTTGTAATTTCGAACAAAGAATTAACTTAAGAGTTGGCATAATAAAAAAATATTAATGTTTTTTTAATTTATGAGCTTTTTAACAAATTTATGTGTATATCGATTGTAATTAGGGACTAGTTTGTAAATATCTAAAAATTAAAGGTTATGAAGCGAAAGTAGTAAATTAGTGAGTAGTTTGTAAAAATCTTAAAGTTGAAGAGTTTTAAAGGAAAATTGGTGAATGATATAGGGACTAAGAATTAAAGTTATTAGTAGTAGTAAAAAGATGTTTTTTAAATTTTATTTGTAATTTTGTAGAAATTGTTTTATTTAGGATTTTTTGACAATTAGTAAAAAATATTAATGTTTGTAAAAAAATTAATTTTTTTATTTAATTTGAGAGTTTTTTAAAAATTAGTGAGTAGTAGTTTGTAAAAATCTTAAAATTGTATGTAAAAAACAAAATATGGATTATATGATATTAGTCTTTTATAGTTGAATTAAAATTAAATTTTAAACAAAAATAATTTATAATATTTTATTTTTAATTTGGTAAAATTTAACGAAATTTAAATTCTAAGCATTTATTTAGTTATTTAGTAGTGTAATAAATGTAGGAATTATATATTATAAGGAAAATTTTAATTTCGTACAATTTTAGAAAACTGAGTCCCGAGTTGTAATATATTCATACTTGTCATGTAGGATGGCTGAGCAAGCTCCTTTATTGAGATTCCAGGATCAACACATTAGTAGTTTGCTGGTTACTGAGATGGTACAATTTTGTTAATAATTGATTTCTTAGAAACACAATTCAATTATGTTAATAATATTTGGTTTAGTTTATTCCTATATTTATTGATGTGTTAATTACAAGATTTTGAGGATACATTTAAACATCACCTGACCATGGCGAAAAATCCTCCGCACGATCGAATCACTGAATGGTTGCAACAGTCTGGATTTTATCATGCGACATTCCTTCGAGGGTACAAGTTGGTGCTCGGGTTGATTGATACTCTAATTGAGCGTTGGAGGCCGGAAACCCATACGTTCTATATGCCGTGTGGGGAATGCACGATCATACTTGAAGACGTGGTCATGCTTATTGGGATGCCGGTAAATGGGGCACCATTATCGGAGCACCATTGACCGGGGAACCCTCGATCTACCAGACTGAAGTTAGACCTGAAGCACTTTGCGGTCATTTTCTTGGGAAGGTGGCGGACAAATTAAATTTGTCAGGAAGTTGTGTGAAACTGAGTTGGTTGCAAAAAGAATTCAATCTCAGTGAATATAGTTCGATTGATGCAGTTTATAATGTTAGTCGAGCTTATATTCTGCAGCTCATTGGCGGTATATTGATGTCGGATAAATCTGACAATCTTGTTCATACACAGTATCTACGCTTTTTGAGGTACCCGTGGGAAGCTACTCAATATAGTTGGGGATCGGCCATATTAGCGTTCTTGTATCGTGAGTTGTGCAAGGACGCTAAAATAGAGAACGGTCATAAGGTTCGATGTATTGGTGGATGTTTGTTGTTGCTGCAAGCATGGGCTTGGCAGCTACTTTCGTTTTGGACACCGATTACTCGAACACCGGTACAGTTTCCTCTTGTCGCCAAATAATTATCTTTATTTTAAGTTTAATTTTTGTGGTAATTATAAATTAATTTTTATTAATTAAAACATTATTTGTGAATTGTATGCAGATGGTGCGAGAAAAATCGCACACGGGATTGACGAACAACACCTTGAAAGTGTTTAGAGCGGGAATTGGTTTGTATTGTCAGGAGCGGGTATGTGGTTAACTGTATTGTTTACAATTTAGTAAGATAGATATTAATTAATAATTTTTTTACATTATAGTTAGGTCTTATTATAATAATCATTAGTTTTGCAGTTTATTTAGATGTTGTACAATGATGATCGCATATTTGTACCAAATGAACTGTTGAAGGATTCTAACAAGTGGTGTACGGTTACACCGTTGATCCACTTTGCGATTGTCGAGTTCCACTTTGCCGACAGGGTGCTTAGGCAATTTGGCTTCCACCAGCCTATTTCGTATCCCCACACCGAGCATGATTATTTGCACAATTATGATGGACGCGGCAGGGCAAATGTTCTGTGGGAAGTCATACACGCTGAGTACATTACCATGTGGAACAACAGAGGTTCAACGGTACCGTGTCACGCTCAAATCGAAGAGGATGATTTTTTTCAGAGGTCAGAGTACTTGATTTATTTTTCTAATAATAGAAAACCTTACTTAACTTAGGTCGAAGAACGGGAACAATGTTGAACATTTAAGAAAAAATATGGCGGTAAAGCTGAGTCTTCCAAGAGTGCAGCAGCGGCCGCATCTCAAAATCTCGTTTGGTCTCAAAATCCCGAAGGTTGGCCAATAACTTGTGAACAACCAGAAGTGGGCTCGCCAGTTATTTGGGAAAAGGAACCGGTCCCTACACATCACGCACCAGAAGTGGGCCTGAGCTCCTCTGATACTCACAGGTTTGTTGATCTTGTTTTATACACACCTGATTTTATTCCTCCACAATTACCTCGTTACTCGAACTTTGAACAGAGCATGAATTTTCAGGAAATACAAGATTTCCTAAATTCACTAGAGTTTATGGGAGGGCAGAGTGGTTGTGTGGACATGTTCACAACACCGCTTCCTATGCCCTAGGTGAATAAGGAGGATGTTGGAGAGGTGGATGTTGAAGAGGTTCCTGAGGTGGAACTGAAGCCACAACGTAAGAGGACCCAAAAACACACTTATTTTTCAATCATGTCTTCATTGTCAGAAATTACGTAAGCGGATGCAAAAGAAAGAATGATTTCATCTTTATTTGTGTAATAACTTAGAGTACTGATTAAATTTGAATATTGAATTTTCACTATGTGTTTTGTTTTTTATTACTCGTTGTTTGGTTAAAATATGATATAAATGGTATATTTTGGCCTAAATAGTGAAAACGTAGTAAATGAATTTAAAATGTCCTAAAATTTTGTATGCTATTAGAAATATTGTTTTTAAGGTTGCTGTTAAAATTTGGTAAATTTTAGAAATCGTTTGGTAGATCAATTTGAATAAAAACAGTTTTGAATAGTTTACGAAATGGTCACTAAATATTGTATCGTCTAATCGGATAGGTAAATGACCTCAGTTAGTAATGATATTTCACAGGCTAATAAATGGTAAGTTTAATTTTTTATTGATAATATGAATTTCATCTAAGGATCCCTAATTTGTAAAAGTTATAAATTGGCCCTAATTGAGTAAACATTGATTCATATTAGAATAACTAGATTTGTAAAAGTACAACTACCACACATTCGGACAATATTTTAAATACACACATTATATTTTCAAGTACAAACATGAAAAATCATTGAGGCATGGACAGATATCTTGGTCCATTGGGACATTTTGATTTCGAATGGTCTTCACCCCTACATATGCTGATCTCTTGCGTTGGCCCTTCTCTCGGTGAGGAAGATCCATAGCCGTGTAGATCCGAGTCGATCTAAGTCGCCCAGTTGGCTTTCTACGGAGTTTCAGATCCAGTAACCGTTTATCATGCTCCACTGGCGGCCAATACATAGAATCCGGGATCGGTGGGAACTCAATTTTTTAAATTTCTAAGATTTGACTGAGACTGAAGCATTCATCAACATATGTGTACGGGTCAACGTTGACGAACATACATGTTGCATCTGCATGAGCACATAGATATCGCCACACTTGGAACTCGCCACAGTCACACCAGTTACGTTTGAAATCTACTCGAAATACGTTTGAGTAGGGGGCTCCATGTCGAGTTCTGGAAGCAACAGCATCGAAAGTCTAATTCATTCTGTCGAATGCGTGAACCATTAACGTCGTTGCACTCTTCACATTTTCATCCATTTTTTCAACTATTGTAGTAGCCCATCGTTGTCCCCTATTTATTAAGGACTGCACTTGCTTCCCTTTGACGGCCCAAACCTTAGCCAAACGGTAGTATGTCTATGTTACCAAGCTGGCTATTGGGAGATGATGTGACTCTTTGAGTACTCCATTAATGCACTCCACAAGGTTGGTAGTCATTTGCCCATATCGTCTACCACCTTCATCATATGATTGGGCCCATCTCTGTAACCCCCTCATCCCGGTCTGGACGACTGACCGGTCTGAGCAGGTCACACGGGGAAAACCGAAGTGAAACCCGTTAAGGCTCCCTTTCGGTTAGAAACCCTAGAAAATTTTCTTAAATTATCTTGTCTAGATGGATCATTAAATCCTATGTGTGAAACGACATCGGATAAACAAGACAAGACTTTGCAGACGAAACATAAGTTAATATAAATTTACCATGTATTCAAGTTAGTCCATTTTCTTACATACGCGCCCAAAACAAACATAAACAACTACAAACAAGGCTCACAAGAAAGCACACAACAACCCGGACCCAAGCCCAACACTTAAGAACCTCCAAAGATGTCAAAAGCTCAAATTACAGGCTTGTGTTTCGAAACAGGCTTGCCCGTTTCGATACACGGGCCCCAGTTTTGAAAGCTAGACTACCTGTATCGATACGGCCCACTTTGTTTCGATACGGGGTCCTTTTCGCCTAGACGTTCTGAAACACGTTCCGGAACAAGCCCTCACAGTAGCCAAAATGTTTCGGTATGCGTATTGGAACAGGGGTTCACATTAGCCAAACCGTACTGGAACGCGTTCCGATACGGGTGTCCCTGGAACCACGCCCGTTCCGAAACAGCCTTACCCGTTCTGAAATGCCTGGAGTCTGTGTGTTTCTAAAAATAGTTCTAGGCATCTCCAAACGTCCCCAACATGCCTCAAACATCATGATTCAAGACTCAACATGCAAAAACATACTCTAGAGGCATACACCCTACTACAAACATGTTCGAATACTCAACATACATAAAAAGCCATCCATAAATGAATTCAAGCATTCACCAAAATGCATCCATATCAAGTCCACATGCCTTTAAACAAACACACATAGCATTCATGGAATATGGTCTTAAGCCTTCAAACACAAGGCATTTACACAAGAAAATAAACATGGTTTACAATCCACGACATAGAAGCATAACATACTCAACATAGTATCATCACTCAACATGCTAGAACCTCAACCAAATCAAGCTAAGGAGTTTGACACCATCTCCATACAAGTCTACACCCCCATTGTCTAGGCATTATTACAATTACTTAAATCATACTTGAGCTACTCGAGAACTCCAAAAAGCTCCTCCCTTGCCCACTTGCCTCCCGAAACTCTAACGATTTGCATGGTTGAAAAAGGAGAGCGTAAGCTTGACAGCTTAATGAGCGAAGCTCTAAAAACTCATCAACAATGCAGTTTTCAAAACACATTTCTTAAAAGATAAGTCAGCCATTTATATGCACGAAATAAGGCACAACCAAAACACGGTGGGACTACACATCACCGTTTCGACTAGTAGTTTTCCGTTGGGACTACACATCAACGTACTCTTCTACTAGTCACTATCGGTGGGACTACACATCACCGTAGTTATGAAAACCATCATATGAGGCTCGACACCAACAACGACTACACAACAACAAACGGAAGTAAAGACAATTCCACAATTTACACAATCATCACAACAATTGTTCATGCACCAACACTTGACAACCAAGGTAAAGTTTAGTAAGCTTACACTTGGGTTTAGGTTAGCCTTCGAGGCTCCACCCAAACCCTCAAGAACACATTTCGAATTCAAATCAAGTTCAAACCATTTTTACTCACCGATGAAGCCCGACTGGATACCGAAACACCGAACTCGCATCTCCAAATTCCCCGTAATTGTGCCCGAAGCCTCTCCAATGTTTTCCCTTGATTCTTGTAGAAAACACTTGAAATGATGAAGGAAGTGAATGGAATAGTGTTTGGGGCTTTAGAGGGGTTTATGTCGTGAAAAAAGGGAGCCAAGGAAGAAGATGAGCTTATTATTTTCTTTTTGTTTCAAAAGACCCTTTACTCATCTTTTTTTTTTCTTACTTTTAAAAATTTACAGTTTTGCCATTAAAGAATTTCAAATCCTTTTAGAATAAAACCCAAGCTTAATTAATTTTTAAAACAAGCCCACGATTCGATCCCGATTTACCCGAGTAACATCTGACCCCTAAACCCGAGGTGTTACAACTCTTCCCCACTTAAGGAATTTCGTCCCTGAAATTACCTGACTGAAATAGATAAGAGAACTGCCTTTCCATATCCTTCTTCCTCTCCCACGTGGCCTCGTCCACCCCTAGACGTTGCCACCTCACCTTGACCAGCTCAACGATCTACCACGCAACACCTTGTTGTCTAAGGCTAAGACCTCCATTGGTTCCTCATCATATGTCAAATCCGGATTCATTTTAATCTCTTCCACGGGCATTACGTGAGACGGATCCGGTCTATACTTTCAGAGCATTGACACATGGAACACATCGTGAATCTTCTCTAGCTCGGTCGAGAACCTCAATCTATAGGCAACGGGACCAATCCTCTCAACTACCTCATAAGGTCTAATGAATCTCGGACTCAACTTACCTTTCCTACCAAACCTCATCACCTTCTTCCAAGGTGAGACTTTCAAAAACACTTTCTCACCCATGACATATTCTATCTCTTTTCTCTTTAAATCGGCATACAACTTTTGTCGGTCTGAAGCTGCCTTCAAGCGATCGCAAATTAACTTCACCTTCTCGGTAGTGCCCTTAAGCAAATCAGGCATCGGTACAAGCTTTTGTCCGGCTTCGGCCCAACAAATTGGAGTCCTAAACCTCCTACCATACAGAGCTTCATACGGTACTAGCCTGATAATTGTTGTTGTATGCAAACTCTACTAACGATAGATGCTTCTCCCAAGACCCTGAAAATCGATGATACAACACCTCAACATGTCTTCCAACACCTGAATCACCCTCTCCGACTAACCATCTGACTGCGGATGATACGAAGTACTGAAGTTCAACCAAGTACCCAAGGCACGATGCAAACACTCCCAAAATCTAACTATAAACCTCGGATCTCGGTCTGACATAATCGATTTCGGTACCCCATGCAACCTCACTATCTCCTTGATGTACAGATCGGCCAACTTATCTAAGGTATAGGTAGTATGAACGGGTATGAAGTGCGCACACTTAGTAAATCTATCAACTATCACCCACACTGAATTTTTCTTCGAAGGAATCAACGGTAAACCTGACACAAAGTCCATGGTGATACGTTCCCACTTCTATTCCGGAATCTTCAACGGCTGTAACAACCGTGAAGGAAACTAATGCTCGACCTTAACTCGCTGACAAACCATACACTTACTCACAAACTCGGCCACATCCTTCTTCAATCCAACCCAATAGTACTCTTCCTTTAACCCTCGATACATCTTCGTACTACCCGGATACATAGCAAAAAGACTATTATGAGCTACATTCAATATTGTACGTCTCAACTCGGCATCTTTCGGAACTACTATCCTATCCTTGTAACATAGGATCCCATTCTCACCAAAACAATAATCGGTAGGCCTATCCTCGGCTATATCTTGCACGTGAGGTGCCAAGGACTCGTCTCGCAACTGCTTCTCTCGAATCAACTGGACTAACGAAGGTTTAACCTGAAGTTCGTCTATCAAACCACCATCCTTGGACACACTCAATCTCGCAAACATAGCTCCCAACTCAACTGCCACTTTTCTACTCAATGCATCGGCCACTAAGTTTGCCTTACCCGGATAGAACTCTATTGCAAGGTCATAATCCTTAAGAAGCTCTAACCACCTACGTTGCCTAAGGTTCAACTCCCTCTGAGACATCAAATACTTCAAACTCTTGTGGTCGGTATATACGGTGCACTTCTCACCATAAAGATGGTGTCTCCAGATCTCCAAAGCAAACACTATTGCGGCTAACTCTATATCATGGTGGGATAATTCTTCTCGTGAACTTTCAATTGCCTCGAAGCGTAAGCTACCACCTTAGCTTCTTGCATAAGTACACAACCTAAACCTACATATGATACATCACTATAAACCACAAACTCTCTTCCCGGTTCAGGCTGAATCAAAATAGGAGCTTCGGTCAAAGCTTTCTTCAACTTCTCAAATGCTTGTTATCTTGCATCTGACCGCTCATATGGGACATTCTTCTGAAGCAACTTAGTCAAAGGAGCCGCTATTCTAGAAAATCCCTCGACAAATCTTCTATAATATCCCGCCAAGCCTAGGAAACTACGGATCTCCGTCACTGACTTCAGTTGTTTCCAACTCACTATGGCTTATATCTTTTTAGGATCTACACTAATCCTCTTAGTCGAGATCACGTGACCTCAGAAGACTACCTCCCTAATCCAAAACTCACATTTGCTTAGCTTGGCATACAACAAATTCTTGAGCAAGGTCTGAAGCACTAACCGCAAATGCTCATCATGCTCTTCTTCGGTCCTAGAGTACACTAAGATGTCATCTATGAACACTACCACAAACCTGTCCGAAAACTCATGAAACACACGGTTCATCATATCTATGAAAGCTGCTGGAGCGTTAGTCAACCCGAAAGGCATCACCAAGAACTCATAGTGCCCATAACGTGTACGGAAAGCTGTCTTTGGTATGTACGCATCCTTCACTTTCAACTGATAGCACTCGGACCTCAGATCAATCTTCGAAAACACTGAAGCTCCTCTCAACTGATCAAGCAAGTCATCTATCCTAGGCGAAGGGTACTTGTTCTTCACTATCACTTTGTTCAACTGCCTATAATCTATACACATCCTCATGCTACCGTCTTTCTTTTTCACAAACAAGACCGGAGCACCCCACGGAGAAATACTAGGCCTAATGAAACCTCTATCGGCCAACTGCTGAAGCTGTGTCTTCAACTCTTTCGGTGCCATTCTATACGGAGCAATAGACACTGGTGCAGAATCGAAATGCGTCTCAATAGTAAATTCAACTGCTCTATCTGGAGGCAAACCCGACAACTCTTCCGGAAAAACACTCGGAAAATCACAAACGGTTCTGATGTCTTGTGGTCTAACCTCACTCATATTCGGATTCATCACATAAGCCAAATAAGCCTAACAACCCGAATTCAACAACTTCTGAGCTTCAAAGGCAGAAACAACATTGGACAAGAACCTAACGTTCTCACCAACTACCACAACCTCAAAGTCATCTGTAAGCCTTAAGGAGACTCTCTTGGTCTCAAAGTCAACCCTAGCTCTATGCTCTACGAGCCAATCCATGCCCAATATCACGTCAAAGCCATAGAACGGTAACTCTGTCATATCAACCGGAAACATGTGGCCCTGAACCATTAAGAGACACCTCCTATACATTTTCCTAACTACCATTGTATCACCAAAAGAGCTAGTAACATTTACACCTACCTCTAACCATTCACATGGTAACCCTAATGACCTTGCGTGCTCACCCAAAATATATGAATGTGTCGACCCCGAATCTATCAAAGAAAGGAAACTCAAAGATTATAATGAGAAATTACATGCAATGACATTCGTGTCATTCCCAGCCTCTCGCTGAGCATGCACCCTAGCCGGTCCTCCACCCTCGGGCTGAACTGCTACCACATGAGCCAAGTTCCTCTAACCCTCGATCCTCGGCTGAAAGTTACCACGACAGCGCCCACGGCCTTTCTGATGCTCAAAACCCCTAGCTGGAGCCGGTCCACCCCTAGCCGGGTGTGGACAGTCACGCCTCAAATGGTCTAGGGAGCTACAGTTCCAACACCCCTCGTAGATACCCATACACTCGCCCTGGTGGCGTCTCACGCATCTAGTGCACTCCGGAGTGTGCACAACAGCTCCTTGGCTCTAACGACCCTGACCATAGTTACCACCCATATACCTCGAATCGGGCTGATACCTCTTATCCCTATGCCTCTTGGCATGGTCTCTATCCCAATTCGCGTGTCTCTTCCCAGAATAGGACCCACTAGCACGAGCACTAGAGCCCAAGTTCTGCTCAATATCCTTGGCCCTAGAGACCAAGACATCAAACTCAGTGTAGTCAGAGGCGAGCATGTAGGTCTTTACATCTCTAGTCAATCCATACCGGAAGCACTCAAATCGTTCCCTCTCACTAGGAACCAATTCAGGTGCATACTGGATCAATCTTACAAACTGAAGCAAGGAGACAATGCAACCCAGCTTACGGGCGTCTGAGCACTCCATCTGACCCAAGATGCGTCTGGTACTCTCAAGCCACGCCTCTGAACCCTCGGGAGTCAACCCACGGAACTCAACTCCGCCCAAACTACGGAGCCGCTCAAGGGGTAATCTTGTCCCCGCACCCTGAGGTGGTGCTGCAGCTTGCATATCGGCCAAAGTTGTCTAAAAAGCTTCGGCTATGGTCTGAAACAAATGGGTCATGTCTGCGCCCGCTGGACCCTCTTGAGCTCCAACACCTCCAACATTAGCACCGGCCTGAGGCCCATTACCATCACCTCCGACTTGCGTACCAACCTGAGGCACGTTACCTTCGTTACCCACTCCAATACCACTGGGAGTAGGAGGAACAGGAGGCTCACCATCGGGTGCCTGGTCACCCGCTCTAGGTCGCCCCCTCGGTCTCACCATATCAGGATAGAATCTAAAACAACAAACACACAACACACAAGAAAAACGTTAGGTTAGCAAAAGGGCTAGGACTTAGGTTCTCAAGCTCGTTAAACCAAAACCATTTTTTTTAAAACAACACCTAACAATGGGGACATTGGACTAACCTTTAACCAACAACAAGGCCACTAAAACATGCTTTCATACACCGTACTAGCAAGCAGACTTCAAGCAATACATGGTAAACACTCATCGATACAAGCAACAACATAGCACATCAAACTTACCTCACTTACCTACTCGAGGTCTCGGAAACCTCAGGATCTGATACCACCAAATGAAACCCCCTCGTCCCGGTCTGGACGACTGGCCGGTCCGAGCAGGACACACGGGAAAACCGAAGTGAAACCAGTTAAGGCTCCCCTTCGGTTAGCAACCCTAGAAAATTTTCTTAAATTATCTTGTCTAGATGGATCATTAAATCCTATATGTGAAACGACAGCGGATAAACAAGACAAGACTTTGCAGACAAAACATAAGTTAATATAAATTTACCATGTATTCGAGTTAGTCCATTTTCTTACATACACGCCCAAAACAAACATAAACGACTACAAAAAAGGCTCACAAGAAAGCACACAACAACCCGGACCCAAGCCCAACACTTAATGACCTCCAAATATGCCAAAAGCCCAAATTACAGGCCTGTGTTTCAAAAGAGGCTTGCCCGTTTCGATACACGGGCCCCAGTTCTAAAAGCCAGACTACTCGTATCGATACAGCCCACTCCGTTTCGGTACGGGGTCCTTTTTCGCCTAGACGTTCCGAAACAGGCCCTCACAGTAGCCAAAACGTTTCGGTACGCGTATCGGAACAAGGGTTCACAATAGCCAAACTGTACTGGAACGCGTTCCGATACGGGTGTCCCTGGAACCACACCCGTTCCGAAACAGCCTTACATGTTCCGAAACGCCTGCAGTCTGTGTGTTTCTAAAAACAGTTCTAGGCATCTACAAACGTCCCCAACATGCCTCAAACATCATGATTCAAGACTCAACATGCAAAAACATACTCTAGAGGCATACACCCTACTACAAACATGTTCGAATACTCAACATACATAAAAAGCCATCCATAAATGAATTCAAGCATTCACCAAAATGCATCCATATCAAGTCCACATGCCTTTAAACAAACACACATAGCATTCATGGAATATGGTTCTAAGCCTTCAAATACAAGGCATTTAAACAACAAAATAAACATGGTTTACAATCCATGACATAGAAGCATAACATACTCAACATAGTATCATCACTCAACATGCTAGAACCTCAACAAAATCAAGCTAAGGAGTTTGACACCAACTCCATACAAATTACAGGCCAGTGTTTCGAAACAGCCTTGCCTGTTTCGATACATGGGCCCTAGTTTTGAAGCCAGACTACCCGTATCGATACGGCCCACTTCGTTACGGTACAGGGTCCTTTTTCGCCTAGACGCTCCGAAACACATTCAGGAACAGGCCCTCACAGTAGCCAAAACGTTTTGGTACGCGTATCGGAACAGGGGTTCACAGTAGCCAAACCGTACTGGAACGCGTTCCGATACGGGTGTCCCTGGAACCACACCCGTTTCGAAACAGCCTTACCCGTTCTGAAACGCCTGCAGTCTGTGTGTTTCTAAAAATAGTTCGAGGCATCTCCAAACATCCCCAACATGCCTCAAACATCATGATTCAAGACTCAATATGCAAAAACATACTCTAGAGGCATACACCCTACTACAAACATGTTCGAATACTCAACATATATAAAAGCCATCCATAAATGAATTCAAGCATTCACCAAAATGCATCCATATCAAGTCCACATGCATTTAAACAAACACACATAGCATTCATGGAATATGGTTCTAAGCCTTCAAACACAACGCATTTAAAAAACAAAATAAACATGGTTTACAATCCACGACATAGAAGCATAACATACTCAACATAGTATCATCACTCAACATGCTAAAACCTCAACAAAATCAAGCTAAGGAGTTTGACACCAACTCCATACAAATTACAAGCTTGTGTTTCGAAACAGGCTTGCCCGTTTCGATACACGGGCCCAGTTTTGAAAGCCAGACTACCCGTATCGGTACGGCCCACTTCGTTACGGTACGGGGTCTTTTTTTCCTAGAAGTTCCGAAACAGGCCCTTACAGTAGCCAAAACGTTTCGGTACGCGTATCGGAACAGAGGTTCACAGTAGCCAAACCGTACTGGAACGCGTTCCGATACGGGTGTCCCTAGAACCACACCCGTTCCGAAAAATCCTTACCCGTTCCGAAACGCCTGCAGTCTGTGTGTTTCTAAAAACAGTTCTAGGCATCTCCAAACGTCCCCAACATGCCTCAAACATCATGATTCAAGACTCAACATGCAAAAACATACTCTAGAGGCATACACCCTATTACAAACATGTTCAAATACTCAACATACATAAAAAGCCATCCATAAATGAATTCAAGCATTCACCAAAATGCATCCATATCAAGTCCACATGCCTTTAAACAAACACACATAGCATTCATGGAATATGGTTCTAAGCCTTCAAATACAAGGCATTTAAACAACAAAATAAACATGGTTTACAATCCACGACATAGAAGCATAACATACTCAACATAGTATCATCACTCAACATGCTAGAACCTCAACAAAATCAAGATAAGGAGTTTGACATCAACTCCATACAAATTACAGGCCTGTGTTTCGAAACAGCCTTGCCTGTTTTGATACACGGGCCCTAGTTTTGAAAGCCAGACTACCCGTATCGGTACAGTCCAGTTCGTTACGGTACGGGGTCCTTTTTCGCCTAGACGCTCAGAAAACACATTCAAGAACAGGCCCTCACAGTAGCCAAAACGTTTTGGTACGCGTATCGGAATAGGGGTTCACAGTAGCCAAACCGTACCGGAACGCGTTCCGATACGGGTGTCCCTGGAACCACACCCGTTTCGAAACAGCCTTACCCGTTCTGAAACGCCTGCAGTCTGTGTGTTTCTAAAAATAGTTCTAGGCATCTCCAAACATCCCCAACATGCCTCAAACATCATGATTCAAGACTCAACATGCAAAAACATACTCTAGAGGCATACACCCTACTACAAACATGTTTGAATACTCAACATACATAAAAGCCATCCATAAATGAATTCAAGCATTCACCAAAATGCATCCATATCAAGTCCACATGCATTTAAACAAACACACATAGCATTCATGGAATATGGTTCTAAGCATTCAAACACAAGGCATTTAAATAACAAAATAAACATGGTTTACAATCCACGACATAGAAGCATAACATACTCAACATAGTATCATCACTCAACATGCTAGAACCTCAACAAAATCAAGCTAAGGAGTTTGATACCAACTCCATACAAATTACAAGCTTGTGTTTCAAAACAGGCTTGCCCGTTTCGATACACGGGCCCAGTTTTGAAAGCCAAACTACCCGTATCGATACGGCCCACTTCGTTTCGGTACGGGGTCTTTTTTTTCCTAGACGTTCCGAAACACGTTCCGGAACAGGCCCTTACAGTAGCCAAAATGATTCGGTACGCGTATCGGAACAGAGGTTCACAGTAGCCAAACCGTACTGGAACGCGTTCCGATACGGGTGTCCCTGGAACCACACCCGTTCCGAAACAGCCTTACCCGTTCCGAAACGCCTGCAGTCTGTGTGTTTCTAAAAACAGTTCTAGGCATCTCCAAACGTCCCCAACATACCTCAAACATCATGATTCAAGACTCAACATGCAAAAACATACTCTAGAGGCATACACCCTATTACAAACATGTTCGAATACTCAACATACATAAAAAGCCATCCATAAATGAATTCAAGCATTCACCAAAATTTATCCATATCAAGTCCACATGCCTTTAAACAAACACACATAGCATTCATGGAATATGGTTCTAAGCCTTCAAATACAAGGCATTTAAACAACAAAATAAACATGGTTTACAATCCACGACATAGAAGCATAACATACTCAACATAGTATCATCACTCAACATGCTAGAACCTCAACAAAATCAAGCTAAGGAGTTTGACACCAACTCCATACAAATTACAGGCCTGTGTTTCGAAACAGCCTTGCCTTTTTCGATACACGGGCCCTAGTTTTGAAAGCCAGACTACCCGTATCGATACAGCCCACTTCGTTACGGTACGGGGTCCTTTTTCGCCTAGACGCTCCGAAACACATTCAAGAACAGGCCCTCACAGTAGCCAAAACGTTTCGGTACGCGTATCGGAACAGGGGTTCACAGTAGCCAAACCGTACTGGAACGCGTTCCGATACGGGTGTCTCTGGAACCACACCCGTTTCGAAACAGCCTTACCCGTTCTGAAACGCCTGCAGTCTGTGTGTTTCTAAAAATAGTTCTAGGCATCTCCAAACATCCCCAACATGACTCAAACATCATGATTCTAGACTCAACATGCAAAAACATACTCTAGAGGCATACACCCTACTACAAACATGTTGGAATACTCAACATACATAAAAGCCATCCATAAATGAATTCAAGCATTCACCAAAATGCATCCATATCAAGTCCACATGCATTTAAACAAACACACATAGCATTCATGGAATATGGTTCTAAGCCTTCAAACACAAGGCATTTAAACAACAAAATAAACATGGTTTACAATCCACGACATAGAAGCATAACATACTCAACATAGTATCATCACTCAACATGCTAGAACCTCAACAAAATCAAGCTAAGGAGTTTGACACCAACTCCATACAAATTACAAGCTTGTGTTTATAAACAGGCTTGCCCGTTTCGATACACGGGCCCAGTTTTGAAAGCCAGACTACCTGTATCGATACGGCCCACTTCGTTTCGGTACGGGGTCTTTTTTTTCCTAGATGTTCCGAAACACGTTACAGAACAGGCCCTTACAGTAGCCAAAACGTTTCGGTACGCGTATCGGAACAGAGGTTCACAGTAGCCAAACTGTACTGGAACGCGTTCCGATATGGGTGTCCTCGGAACCACACCCGTTCTGAAACAGCCTTACCCGTTCCGAAACGCCTGCAGTCTGTGTGTTTCTAAAAATAGTTCTAGGCATCTGCAAACGTCCCCAACATGCCTCAAACATCATGATTCAAGACTCAACATGCAAAAACAAACTCTAGAGGCATACACCCTATTACAAACATGTTCGAATACTCAACATACATAAAAAGCCATCCATAAATGAATTCAAGCATTCACCAAAATGCATCCATATCAAGTCCACATGCCTTTAAACAAACACACATAGCATTCACGGAATATGGTTCTAAGCCTTCAAATACAAGGCATTTAAACAACAAAATTAACATGGTTTACAATCCACGACATAGAAGCATAACATACTCAACATAGTATCATCACTCAACATGCTAGAACCTCAACAAAATCAAGCTAAGGAGTTTGACACCAACTCCATACAAATTACAGGCATGTGTTTCGAAACAGCCTTGCCTGTTTCGATACACGGGCCCTAGTTTTGAAAGCCAGACTACCCGTATCGATACAACCCACTTCGTTACGGTACGGGGTCCTTTTTCGCCTAGACGCTCCGAAACACATTCAGGAACAGGCCCTCACAGTAGCCAAAACGTTTTGGTACGCGTATCGGAACAGGGGTTCACAGTAGCCAAACCGTACTGGAACGCGTTCCGATACGGGTGTCCCTGGAACCACACCCGTTTCGAAACAGCCTTACCCGTTCTGAAACGCCTGCAGTCTGTGTGTTTCTAAAAATAGTTCTAGGCATCTCCAAACATCCCCAACATGCCTCAAACATCATGATTCAAGACTCAACATGCAAAAACATACTCTAAAGGCATACACTCTACTACAAACATGTTCGAATACTCAACATACATTAAAGCCATCCATAAATGAATTCAAGCATTCACCAAAATGCATCCATATCAAGTCCACATGCATTTAAACAAACACACATATCATTCATGGAATATGGTTCTAAGCCTTCAAACACAAGGCATTTAAACAACAAAATAAACATGGTTTACAATCCACGACATAGAAGCATAACATACTCAACATAGTATCATCACTCAACATGCTAGAACCTCCACAAAATCAAGCTAAGGAGTTTGACACCAGCTCCATACAAATTACAAGCTTGTGTTTTGAAACAGGCTTGCCCGTTTCGATACAAGGGCGCAGTTTTGAAAGCCAGACTACCCGTATCGATACGGCCTATTTCGTTTCGGTACGGGGTCTTTTTTTCCTAGACATTCCAAAACACGTTCCGGAACAGGCCCTTACAGTAGCCAAAACTTTTCGGTACGCGTATCGGAACAGAGGTGCACAATAGCCAAACCGTACTAGAACGCGTTTCGATACGGGTGTCCCTAGAACCACACCCGTTCCGAAATAGCCTTACCCGTTCTGAAACGCCTGCAGTCTGTGTGTTTCTAAAAATAGTTCTAGGCATCTCCAAACGTCCCCAACATGCCTCAAACATCATGATTCAAGACTCAACATGCAAAAACATACTCTAGAGGCATACTCCCTATTACAAACATGTTCGAATACTCAACATACATAAAAAGCCATCCATAAATGAATTCAAGCATTCACCAAAATGCATCCATATCAAGTCCACATGCCTTTAAACAAACACACATAGCATTCATGGAATATGGTTCTAAGCTTTCAAATACAAGGCATTTAAACAACAAAATAAACATGGTTTACAATCCACGACATAGAAGCATAACATACTCAACATAGTATCATCACTCAACATGCTAGAACCTCAACAAAATCAAGCTAAGGAGTTTGACACCAACTCCATACAAATTACAGGCCTGTGTTTCGAAACAGCCTTGCCTTTTTCGATACACGGGCCCTAGTTTTGAAAGCCAGACTACTCGTATCGATACGGCCCACTTCGTTACGGTACGGGGCCCTTTTTCGCCTAGACGCTATAAAACACATTCAGGAGCAGGCCCTCATAGTAGCCAAAACGTTTTGGTACGCGTATCGGAACAGGGGTTCACAATAGCCAAATTGTACTAGAACGCATTCCGATACGGGTGTCCCTGGAACCACACCCGTTCCGAAACAGCCTTACCCGTTCTGAAACGCCTGCAGTCTTTGTGTTTCTAAAAATAGTTCTAGGCATCTCCAAACATCCTCAACATGCCTCAAACATCATGATTCAAGACTCAACATGCAAAAACATACTCTAGAGGCATACACCCTACTACAAATATGTTCAAATACTCAACATACATAAAAGCCATCCATAAATGAATTCAAGCATTCACCAAAATGCATCCATATCAAGTCCACATGCATTTAAACAAACACACATAGCATTCATGGAATATGGTTCTAAGCCTTCAAACACAAGGCATTTAAACAACAAAATAAACATGGTTTACAATCCACGACATAGAAGCATAACATACTCAACATAGTATCATCACTCAACATGCTAGAACCTCAACAAAATCAAGCTAAGGAGTTTGACACCAACTCCATACAAATTACAAGCTTGTGTTTCGAAACAGGCTTGCTTGTTTTGATACACGGGCCCAGTTTTGAAAGCCAGACTACCCGTATCGATACGGCCCACTTCGTTTCGGTACGGGGTCTTTTTTTTCCTAGACGTTCCGAAACACGTTCCGGAACAGGCCCTTACAGTAGCCAAAACGTTTCGGTACGCGTATCGGAACAGAGGTTCACAGTAGCCAAACCGTACTGGAACGCGTTCCGATACGGGTGTCCCTGGAACCACACCCGTTCCGAAACAGCCTTACCCGTTCCGAAACGCCTGCAGTCTGTGTGTTTCTAAAAACAGTTCTAGGCATCTCCAAACGTCCCCAACATGCCTCAAACATCATGATCCAAGACTCAACATGCAAAAACATACTCTATAGGCATACACCCTATTTCAAACATGTTCGAATACTCAACATACATAAAAAGCCATCCATAAATGAATTCAAGCATTCACCAAAATGCATCCATATCAAGTCCACATGCCTTTAAACAAACACACATAGCATTCATGGAATATGGTTTTAAGCCTTCAAATACAAGGCATTTAAACAACAAAATAAACATGGTTTACAATCCACGACATAGAAGCATAACATACTCAACATAGTATCATCACTCAACATGCTAGAACCTCAACAAAATCAAGCTAAGGAGTTTGACACCAACTCCATACAAATTACAGCCCTGTGTTTCGAAATAGCCTTGCATGTTTCGATACACGGGCCCTAGTTTTGAAAGTCAGACTACCCGTATCGATACGGCCCACTTCGTTACGGTACGGGGTCCTTTTTCGCCTAGACGCTCCGAAACACATTCAGGAACAGGCCCTCACAGTAGCCAAAACGTTTTGGTACGCGTATCAGAACAGGGGTTCACAGTAGCCAAACCGTACTGGAACGCGTTCCGATACGGGTGTCCCTGGAACCACACCCGTTTCGAAACAGCCTTACCCGTTCTGAAACGTCTGCAGTCTGTGTGTTTCTAAAAAAACTTCTTGGCATCTCCAAACATCCCCAACATGCTTCAAACGTCATGATTCAAGACTCAACATGCAAAAACATACTCTAGAGGCATACACCCTACTACAAACATGTTCGAATACTCAACATACATAAAATCCATCCATAAACGAATTCAAGCATTCACCAAAATGCATCCATATCAAGTCCACATGCATTTAAACAAACACACATAGCATTCATGGAATATGGTTCTAAGCCTTCAAACACAACGCATTTAAACAACAAAATAAACATGGTTTACAATCCACGACATAGAAGCATAACATACTCAACATAGTATCATCACTCAACATGCTAGAACCTCAACAAAATCAAGCTAAGGAGTTTGACACCAACTCCATACAAATTACAAGCTTGTGTTTCGAAACAGGCTTGCCCGTTTCGATACACGGGCCCTGTTTTGAAAGCCAGACTACCCGTATCGATACGGCCCACTTCGTTTCGGTACGGGGTCTTTTTTTTCCTAGACGTTCCGAAACACGTTCCGGAACAGGCCCTTACAGTAGATAAAATGTTTTGGTACGCGTATCGGAACAGAGGTTCACAGTAGCCAAACCGTACTAGAACGCGTTTCGATACGGGTGTCCCTAGAACTACACTCGTTCCGAAACAGCCTTACCCGTTCTGAAACGCCTGCAGTCTGTGTGTTTCTAAAAACAGTTCTAGGCATCTCCAAACGTCCCCAACATGCCTCAAACATCATGATTCAAGACTCAACATGCAAAAACATACTCTAGAGGCATACACCCTATTACAAACATGTTCGAATACTCAACATACATAAAAAGCCATCCATAAATGAATTCAAGCATTCACCAAAATGCATCCATATCAAGTCCACATGTCTTTAAACAAACACACATAGCATTCATGGAATATGGTCCTAAGCCTTCAAACACAAGGCATTTAAACAACAAAATAAACATGGTTTACAATCCACGACATAGAAGCATAACATACTCAACATAGTATCATCACTCAACATGCTAGAACCTCAACAAAATCAAGCTAAGGAGTTTGACACCAACTCCATACAAGTATACACCCTCATTGTCTAGGCATTATTACAATTACTTAAATCATACTTGAGCTACTCGAGAACTCCAAAAAGCTCCTCCCTTGCCCACTTGCCTCCCGAAACTCTAACGATCTGCATGGTTGAAAAAGGAGAGCGTAAGCTTGACAGCTTAGTGAGCGAAGCTCTAAAAACTCATCAACAATGCAGTTTTCAAAACACATTTCTTAAAAGATAAGTAAGCCATTTATATGCATGAAATGAGGCACAACAACACAATTACAAGGTTTGCACAAGCATAACCAAAACACGGTGGGACTACACATCACCGTTTCGACTAGTAGTTTTCCGTTGGGACTACACATCAACATACTTTTCTACTAGTCACTACCGGTGGGATTACACATCACCGTAGTTATGACAACCATCACGTGAGGCTCGACACCAACAACGACTACACAACAACAAACGGAAGTAAAGACAATTCCACAATTTACACAATCATCACAACAATTGTTCATGCACCAACACTTGATAACCAAGGTAAAGTTTAGTAAGCTTACAATTGGGTTTAGGTTAGCCTTCGAGGCTTCACCCAAACCCCCAAGAACCCATTTTGAAATCAAATCAAGTTCAAACCATTTTTACTCGCCGATGAAGCCCGACCGGATACTGAAACACCGAACTCGCGTCTCGAAATTCCCTATAATCGTGCCCGAATCCTTTCTGATGTTTTCCCTTGATTCTTGTAGAAAACACTTGAAATGATGAAGGAAGTGAATGGAATAGTGTTTGGGGCTTTAGAGGGGTTTATGTCGTGAAAAGGGGGAGCCAAGGAAGAAGATGAGTTTATTATTTTCTTTTTGTTTCAAAAGGCCCTTTACTCATTTTTTTTTTCTTATTTTAAAATTTTACAGTTTTGCCATTAATGAATTTCAAATCCTTTTAAAATAAAACCAGAGCTTAATTAAATTTTAAAATGAGCCCACGATTCGAACTTGATTTACCCGAGTAACATCCGACCACGGGGCGTTAGAATCTCTCCCTCGATGTTGTTAGCCCAACTCCAAACACGCTCGCCATATTTCATTAAACTCGCCATCTTCCTTTCAAATTCTGGCCGTAGTAATTGATACCCAGTGCTATAATACTTTTTTGACTTAGCATCAACAAAAATCAAAACACATCACTGCATACACATATATAACATAATTTGAAAGAATACACTTACCCATGCTCAAAATCTCATTACGAAGGTACTGATTTTTGAACTTTTCATAGCTATTCTTTTCGATGTGACGAACACAATATGTAGGGTATGCATGGGGAGGTGTCCAACGACTTCCCTCTCGATTAATTCTTGATTTGATAAACGTCCCTCGGTCAGAGATAATACAAACCCCGTCTTCTCAGACCACATACTCACGTAAATTAGTCAAAAAGAAATCCCAAGCTTCAACAGTTTCCCCCTCAACAATTGCGAATACAATCAGAATGACATTGCTCTCACCATCTTGCGCAACGGCAACCAGCAGTATGTGAGAGTATTTCTCGTAAAGCCATGTTCCATCGACTTGGATCATGCGCTTACAATACGGAAATCCGCCAATGCATGGCTTGAAAGCCCAGAACAGTCGATGGAAAAATTTATACCCTTGAAGCAATTGCCCTTGTCGTTAGCACGCATCATTTGTTTGATACCTGACTATGGTGTCTGGGATGAACTGTGTCATTGCCATCAATAACGATGGTAGCTCATTATACAATATGTTGTAATCACTGTACACTGAATGCAATGCCTTATCCCTTGCACGCCACCCCTTCATGTATTGTATTTGATATTCAAATAGTTGTGCAACGGTTGCTTGAATTGTTGAAACAAGAACCCTTGGATTTTATTCGACTAACTTCATCACATGATGGCTTATTACACTTGAGTCTAATTTGGTGTGGTCCTGGTCGATGGATGTTCGTAAACATGTGTGATTGTCGTTGTACTTTGTCACCTCCCAACGATCTGTCTTCTTACGCTTCGTTACACGAATCTTCCAGTTGCACCCTTCTCAGTATTTCACACACTTCTCAAGGAAAGTTCTCGTGTTGGATTCTGCAACCGCATAATCTACATGTTGTATGATGTTATACTCTTTAATTGCCAATATAGCTTCATCCTTTGCCTTAAATTGCAGCCCCTCAAACAATTCACCATTCTGACTCGAAGTTAGTTAGGGCATATTTGAAAATTATGGTGCTCTCATCGCATCGAAATCCACCAAGTTTATATAAGCAGGAGCCTCGTATAATGTAATGTCACCCTCAATCGGTACAAATTCTCCAACACCGAAATCAGGGGCTTCACCAACGTTATCTGGGAACAAATCAGGATCCCTAATATCTTCAACAGTCGGTCTATATGATGTTGCATGTGTAGATGGCCCACCTTCAAGAAATCCACTAGATGTCTCAGTTGCAAACATTGCAACAAAACTACCTCCGGACATATCAATTTCGTTACCGAAACTCATTTGACTAGATTCTCCAGTTGCGTTTCTAGAGGGGTAGGGAATATCACGGATCTCAGCAAACAACTCGACATTTCGAATTCCCATAAACTAATGATCTGCGATCATTATTCCCACATTTTCATTATCTTCGAGAGCAATTGCGGAATATATGACTGGATTCGAACATGTCATCCACTGGTACCGCAAACTATGAATATGAGCTCCAACTTTCTCCGATATCACCTCTTTCAATACTCGAAGTGTGATTTCTTTGTTAATTCTCATCTTCGTAGGGCTCTCAGAATGAAATACGATACCAACATCAGATTTTACCATTTTTGCATTATAATAGACAATCACAACAAAGTTGTTGTTGCTCATTTCTCTGCATGTTCCAAAAAAAATAATTTCAATAATAATCCTAAACAAAAACACTAATTTAAAACTATAAATAATTAACAATCCATAATTTTAGAACATACTTTTTATTTACGGAAGTATTTCGAATATATTTTCAAATACACTTTAAAATTATGTATACTATTTTCTCAAAAATAATCATTACGATTTTTTTGCACTACTATAATCTTAAACAAAAATAAAGCATTCATCGTTCTAACATAACAATTAGTTTTCAAACAACATTAAAATTATACAGATAAAAAAATCGATATTTCAAAAATGAGTTACATTTTTTTCCTGCAACTTTCTTCTTCTACTACTTCTTCTTCTCCCTCTTTACTCAATTTTTTACTAAAATGTTTTAAATTAAATTACATTCTTCAACACTAACACAACCTATTAAAAAACAACTTGAATATTTCCCTATAACACCCCTACACGAAAATTATTAATTACTAACAGATTTCAAATCAAAAAATTAAACTACCCCTAAACAATTTAAAATTAGGGTAAAGTACACATACAGTCACTGAACTTTGGTAAAAAAAAACAAAATGGTAACTGAGCTTTCAAAAATCACAAAATGGCAATTAAACTTTATGTTTTATAACAAAATGGTAACTAGACACTAAATTCCGTTAACTATCTGTTAATAAATTTGGTGTAATAACACATTTAGTCCTTTATATTTATACATTCAATTAATTTAGTCCTAATTCGAAACAAATCACTAAATTTAGCCCTCGTTATTTACGCATTCTTTCAATTTAGTCTTTTGTATTAAACACATTAATTTATACAATATATAGTACAACTACAAGCTAAAGAGCTTCAATTTTTCCTATGATTTTTTTTCTACTTTTGTTTATAGATTTTTCAAAGAGTGTCCTCACCTGGACGACAAGAAAAGGAAGGAGCTTGGGCGTGAGTTATAATGGAGCCCTTCAAGTGGTAATGCGAAATTGCAAGTTTATATCGATAAGTTGTTAAATGATCAATTATATTATTAAAAAACTGTGTTATTTAAATTCTCAGATGACAGCTGAATTCCAAGTTCCTTCACCTCTTATACCCACTCGCGAGAGTTATTATGTTAGATACTGCAAGCATCATGTAGAGGGAACATGGGCTGTGGTTGATGTTTCCTTGGATGATATATGCACGAGTCCCACTGTCAGGTGGAGAAGAAGACCATCTGGTTTCCTAGTTCAAGAAATGCCCAATGGGTACTCAAGAGTACGATGAATCTAGCTGAGAGAATGGTAATCAGTTTATGTGGTGGAGTGAGTGCGTCTACCGCTCACACATGGACGACATTGTCGGGAACCGGGGTCGACGATGTGAGGGTGATGACCCGAAAGAGTGTTGATGATCCAGGTACACCTCCGGGGATTGTGCTTAGTGCTGCAACTTCGTTTTGGCTTCATGTTTCGCCAAAAAGGGTATTCGACTTCCTCAGGAGATGAGAATTATCGAAGTGAGGTATGTATTGACCAAGATTTTTTAAGCATTGCAAGTGTTTAATTATTCCTAACACACATTGCTAATGGTCGGGATACAGGCAATTGTGTTTCACTGCTTCGAGTAAATGTAAGCTCTGCATTTACTAATACCATAATCGATTAAATTCAGAATTTAGTTCGATTCTATGTAACATGAAATAAATTTGCGTAGAGTGCAAATTCAAGCCAGAGCAACATGCTGATTCTGCAAGAGAGTTGCATTGATCCAACAGCCTCTTTCGTGATCTATGCTCTCGTTGACATCGTTGCAATGAATGTCGTCCTAAATGGAAGGGACCCAGACTATGTCGCACTTCTTCTCTCCGGTTTCGCAATATTCCCCGATGGAACCGACAGTAGGATCACTAACGCCGGCGGGTCTGGTGGATTTCTTCTCACTGTCACATTTCATATTTTGGTCGACTCTGTGCCGACGGCGAAACTTTCACTTGGATTGGTTGCAACAATGAACAATTTGATTGCATGCAGCGTTGCTGTCATGCGATAATTCATGAACTATCTTAGCTAGGTATGGTAATGCAAGCTTTGAAAAATTGTAGATTATTTCATATAACATTACTAACATAGATTGTGCATGGTGCATGCAGTGATTAACATAAGGAGGAAGAAAGGGAAGGAAAATTAAATTAAAGAGCTATGAGGTTGAGGAATTCGGTCTTTGAAATTATAGAAAAGAGAAGGGGTAAAGTCAGGAACGCACCTTTGCATGATCCTCTTTGGCACGTTGGAATTTTTGTTTGGGAGCCAAGAAAATGACCTAACCAAATTTATTTAGGGTATAAATTGAAAGAATGCGTAAATAACGAGGGTTAAATTTAGTGAATTATTTCGAATTAGGACTAAATTAATTGAATGTATAAATATAAAGGACTAAATGTGTTATCACACCAAATTTATTAACAGACATTTAATGGAATTTAACGTCTAGTTACCATTTTGTTATAAAACATAAAGTTTAATTACCATTTTGTGATTTTTGAAAGTTTGGTTACCATTTTATTTTTTTTACCAAAGTTCAGTGACCGTCTGTGTACTTTACCCTTAAAATTATTATAACAATTAAAAAAATTTACTACCCTACACCTACACATACACCACTAATATTTCACATCACTACAATCCTATTATATTAATTTCCCTGCACCTATTCATGCATGCAAGCAACCCTATATATATATAAAAAAACGTGACATGTCCTGCCTTGTCTGCAAAGGCTGATCCCCCACATCGAAACATTGTTCAAAGACGGGGGAGGGCAGCTCGACTTTGAACAATGTCATGCACGCCCAGAAGCTGCCATGTGGCATTGTTGTGTCTTTGAAAAAGAAATAGTTTGCAACTCGTTTTTGAACAGTGCACCGACCCCTAAAATACGGTTCAAAATCGGGTGGTGTTTTTAGAGTTTTAAAAAATAAACAGTAATGTTCACTAAATTGAAAAAAAATTGAGAAATTTACTATTTTTATAATAAAAAAATCCAAATGTAATATTAGAGTAAAAATTCGCATGGAGGTGATAATAATTGTATAAATTGTAGAGTGATGGTAGATTTGACAACATCTGTCCTGTCCCCCTCCATTGTAATTCATAAATCTAATATTCTTGATTGGGTGTAACTATTTTTTAAAAAAAAAAATTGACATATATTATATAGAATTCCTTTGTTTACTTTTATTTATTGTATTAGAAAAAAAATGAGCAAAACTATGAAACTCATAGAAACAGAATGGAGAAGACCAAGAGGAACATCATCGGTCCAATTTACAGGACATTGACCTGCTTTAGTCCACTTAACAACTCAATCGGCTACTTTGTTGCAATCGCGACAAACCGTAGAAAAAACACAAGACAACTCCCAAATTGTTCGACTCGATGATGATATTACAGAGCAAGCTGAATACCCATACGAATAGCTTGAGCTTCACCCACCGAAACAGAAAAGGCTATAAATTTTAGGGTAAACTATACTTATGACCACCGAACTATGGGGTTGGTGTCGATTTGACCACTATATTTTCAATTGTGTTAAATATACCACATAACTATTTAATTGGTTCCAATGTAGCCACCTGCCGTTAAAAAAACGAAAAAGTTAACGGGACTGTTAAAATAATTGGTATAATTACACATTTAGTCCCCTTTATTTATACAATCATTCAATTTAGTCCTAATTTTAATCTAATAAAATAAATTAATTATTCAATTAAGGTGGTGACGTGTCACCACCAATTGGAGTAAGAAAAATTAAATAGTAGAAACTACCCCCAAGGAGAATCGAACCTAGGTCATTAGGGAAAGCAAGCAACATTCTTGCCACTAGGCTAAGAATGTTTCTGGTATATGGAATACCAAATATTATATATGTGGTATATATGTTATCCGATTGGAGATATAGGATCTGCAAACAAAACAAAAAAAACATAAGCATGAAAAACTAATTCTTATAACTATGATTGATAACATAATAATTGATAATAAAATAATTGAGTCTTATGAGGCTCATCGGTGTTAGTGTTGATTCTTTTGGGAAGCCAGCTTTGCGTATGGCAATGCAAACCAGGGAGCAACATATTTGTAGGGATAAAGCTACCAGTAACATCTGCACAGCTCAAGTATGAGACTCGTCGTTATTGTGTGATTCATGTTCATAATACATAGTTCTGTTTGTATTTGAATGAAATGTCTTCGCTTTGTTTGATTCGATATATTGTTTTATCTAGGCATTACTAGCAAACATGGCTGCTATGTATGCTGTTTATCATGGACCTGAGGACTTAAAAGCCATTGCACAACGTGTTCATGATCTTGCTGGGGTGTTTGTTTCGGGACTGGAAAAACTTGGAACCGTGGAAGTCCAGGGCCTTCCGTTCTTTGATACCGTGAAGGTTACATATGCTAGGGGTTTAATCGGTCAAAATATTAGTATATATTGTGAGATTACCAGGACTTGGTTGATTTGCAGATCACTGTTTCATTTGATGAAACAACTATTTTGGAAGATGTAGATAAGCTTTTCAAAGTATTTTCCGGTTGCAAACCAGTAAGTGCTAGTTACCTTTTTCATAATATAATAATAATGTTCACATTTGTATTATTTTGCCTTCTTAACCTTAATCTAACTTTCAGGTCTCATTTACTGCTGCATCTCTTGCACCTGAGGTTGAGACTGCAATTCTTTCCAGACTAGAATGACAGAGCCCGTATCTTACACACTCGATATAATAATTGATAATATAATAATTGAGTCTTATGAGGCTTGCATCAAGATAGAGATAGATTCTTATAACTATGATTGATTGTTGTCGACTAATTGTAATCAGCTGTTGTATAAATTTTGGGGTTCTCAGTATGTTGTTTTTAGCATCATGTTTCGAGTGAATCTGAAAGCTCCATTAACAAGCTTGCCTCTAGTTCCATTACAGTTTCTTTACTTGCCATGTTCTGCAATTTTTAATTTCTTAGTGTGTTCCATTTAAGCATCAAATTATGATTAAATATATTCGGATAACAAATATACTACATATATTATATTTGGTATTTCATAATCCAGAAATATGCTTAGCCCAGTGGTAAGATTGTTGCTTGTTTTTCCTAATGACCCAGGTTTAATTCTCCTTAGGGGCAGCTTCCACTATTTAATTTTTCTTACTCCAATTGGTGGTGACACGTGTCACCAATTAATTTATTTTATTAGATTAAAATTAGGACTAAATTGAATGATTGTATAAATAAAGGGACTAATTGTGTAATTATACAAATTATTTTAACAGTCCCGTTAACTTTTTCGTTTTTTAACGGCAGGTGGCTACATTGGAACCAATTAAATAGTTATGTGGTATATTTAACACAATTGAAAATATAGTGGTCAAATTGACACCAACCCCATAGTTCGGTGGTCATTAGTATAGTTTACCCTAAATTTTAAGGTTTTACCACAATAGCCGTCAAATCTACACATCCGGACTGGACATCGACAGCCATTTGTATGTTTTTTTATACAGTTTTAAAAATAAAGAAATATATAGAGTAAAAATATAAAAATAAATAGTGAAAATCAGATAATAAAGCTGAAAAGTGATGGGGACCGAGGGGTTCTTTTATATATGTATGGGACCAACCAGCACGATGTTCATGCGAGTAGAAATGGCTGAGCGACCGACCACATCAACTATTTGCCAAGACCTAGTCAGGTCGCAGTCTCCGATGCCAATCCCCTCATATTTTTTCTTTTTCTTCTGGTGTTTGCAGTACTTATGATAACTTCGGGTATGGGTGAGTAAAACTCGATTCAATTCGAAAAAATTGAAAACTTTTACTTGACTTGATGGAAAAAACTCAACTTGTTATGACTCGACTTGAAATTTTATAAACTCGACTCGAAAAAATTTCAAATAGAGTTTGAGTTGTAAATGAGAAATTTGAATAAATCAAATAACTCAAAATTTTTAGTAATTAGTAGATTCATTTTTAAGTTTTAGTCGAGTCGCTCAATTTTTCCTAACATATATATACTAATATAAAAAATATGAAAAAATATATGTTACATATGAAAAATATGAAAAAATATATGTATATATATATGATTAGAGAAAGTCGTTTAAATTGGAATCAAACTATACTATAATATGATAAATAATTACAAATAAATTTGTATAGGAACTCAAAAATTCAAATCAACTCGACTCGAATCAAAAAAATTCAAATAAAGTTTGATTGTAAAATATGACGCGTCAACTCGAATAAATCAAAATATTTTGACTCGACTCGATCAAACGTTCACCTCTAAGTGGGGGAACTCGGTAGTAGAGTTTGAGATGGCCAATTTAAATTTTTAAAATAAATTAAAGGTTTAATTTGTATTTTTTTCGAAAATTCGAGGGTCTAACTAAAATTTTTGAAAATTTGAGACTTAATGAATTTTTAAAAATATATATAAGACATTTAGTTAAAAATATTTTGAAATTTTTAAGCTTAATATGAATTTTTAAAAATTTTGTGAAAGTTAAATTAAAAAATTTTAAATTTAAAAAACTAATTTTTTAAATTTTCAAAATTTTAAGGGAGGGTCATGGCCCCATAGGTTTCAACAACGTTCCGCTACTGCTTGTGATATATGTTTTATAATTCTACTGCTTGTGATATATGTTTTTTTAAGAATTATATATTATTTAAAATGATCATCATATTGTGTAGGGTTGGATCAAAAAATTTAGATTACAATGTTAAAATTTTAAAAATTATATAAATAAAATACAAGTGAGTGGTGGCAAGTTATGGGTGTCAATTTCAATGTCAATATACGTTTAAAGTAATGCTAATTTTACTTTTAAATATTTTTAATATAAAATATATAAAAAATATCTTTTAAAGAAAATTAAGGTACGGTACACGTCTCTAGAATCATTATTTGTACATTGCTATACTTCTAAAGTTATATTCTGGTTTAAATTATCCATTCCTATAAATAGATATTTTGAGTTATGTTAGAATATAGTCAAATAACCAACGAAACATTGCTAAGTCACAATTCTTTTTTTTTTACATTAGTAAATTTCCCATTCCCGCCTCCTGATTTTTTCTGAAAAGTTTTCCACGTAATTCTCGATGTATTTTTTTTATTGTACAATCTTATATATGTCGTGATCTTTTAATTGTCATTATAATACACATGAAGATATAAGATTTAATATGTTTAAACGTGTAATAACCTCTAATTTATGTGTGAGAAGATATGTACACATATACATCATGATTTGTATTAGAACTATAACTTAAATGTTAGATGTTATCTTAAAGTTGACGACCGAATTGGAGCGCGTGTGTATATATTGCATTGATAGTTTAGATCTGGCATGATATAAAAAAAGGGTAAACAACAGCATTAATCACTAAAGTATTTTCGTTTTCCTGCTTTGATCATCAAACTATTATTTTTGGTAAAATATACACTAACATCACGTTTTTTTTATTTTGGTCACTGTCGTTAAAAAAACTCACGAAAAACGATAGTTTGATGACTAAAATAGAAAGAAAAAAAAGTAATGTTAGTGACGATTTTGCACAAAATAATAATTTGGTGGCTAAAAATAAAAAACAAAAATAATTTAGTGACCAATAGTCTTGTTTACCCTTCTTTTTATATGTGTTTGTGACAATTTTTGCACAATCCATCTTTACACATTAGATCCAAATTGTTTGTACTAATGTGTTAGCTTTTGATTTAGGACTAATATCCAATACACAGGCGATGGAAACTGAAAGTTTCTATAAGCGCCTTAGTTTTAAGGTATAAGGAGTTAGTTTAGGGTATATGGTTTAGGAGTTTAGGTGTAGGGGTTTAGAATTTATGAATAGTTGTTTTAATTTAAGGTTTAGGGTTATAATTTAGGGTTTATAGGTTATGGTTTAGTTTTTAGGGTAATATGGTGAGGATTTAGGTTTTAACCTATAAACCCTAAATTATAACCCTAACCCTTAAATTAAAACAATTATCCCTAAATTCTAATCTCCTACACCTAAACCCCTAAACCATGTGCCCTAAATTAACTCTATATACCCTGAAACTAAGACGCTTGTGAAAACTTTTAATTTTTACCGCTTGTGTATAGAATATTTATCTATTAATTTAATAAAATTTGTCAACTAAACTTGTGATGTATTTTCCACAAACGTTGCTTTAATCTTTTGGCATAACTCAAAAAATGTGTTTAACATTTAAATGAATAGTTATTTTAGTCTTTATTTTTTGAATCGTTTAAATTCTTAATATTTTATTTTGTCAAAACAGTTTATGTGTTGATAAAAAATGTTAGTCAACTAACAATAAATGACTTGAAATGACGTGGCAAACCTACATGACATCACACACTGACATAATAGTATCCTATAGACAAATATAATTTTACATAATAACAAAACAATCAAAAATAATTTTATACAATTATATAAAAAATTATTTTTTATGATGATGTGTCATTCTATCAAATCAATTTAGGTTGTTTATTGTTAGTTAACAATTTTCGTTCACAAAAGGGTAATTTTGACCTAATATAAAATGTTGAAGGTTAAAACGATTAAAAAAATAATGATCAAAATAACTATTCGATTAAATATTAGAGACATTTTTTTAGCATCATCCCTTTATACATTAAATTTTGAATTTTAATCTAAATGATTTCTCTATTTTTATAAATATAAAATATTGAACATAATAATAAAACAAATTATATTCTCAAGAAAAATTCAAATCTAGACTAAAAAACAATAAACTTGGGAAGGCATTTATTTGTTGCAAATAAGAACATGAAAACATATAACCCAACAAAAGTCGTGCACAACTCTACAACCAGTTTTATTACCAAATTTATAATTATTCGAAATTAAATAAAATAAACCTAAAGAAAATGACAAAACTATTGCCTTATTTCAAAACCCAATGCTCAAAATAGATAATTAATTTCTTAAAACCTCTTAATTAAGTACTAACTTCTTCATTCGACAGAGGTGAGAAACAATTCTTATTAGACCGAGAAAACGACGCCGTATGTGACGGTGACCCATTCTTCCTCGGCGATTCCAGGGTTTTCCGAAGCAAATGCCTCATCGCGGAGATCAATTCCTCGGCGGGATTCGCCGGCGGACTCGACGATTTGAACTGCTCACGGAACTTCATGTGCCGATCCATTGCTTCGTTGGTCGAGATATCTTCCTCCGATCTAACTGTCTCGTCGTTGACGGCCACCGAGCAAAGCCCGCAAAGCCACCGCCCTTCGAATTTTTCTCTAACGCCGGCAATGTAAGCAAGCGTACACTCCTCGGTTAACCCGCAACAATCGCACTCCACGGACTGGACTTCGCTTTGGCTGTTGCCGTTCCTGTGGTTAACCGCCGCCGCCATTGAAGCCCAACTGCAAAAGCTTGAATTCAGCTCAAAATAATGAGAAATCAAAACAAACCCAGAATTATTTTCTCGATTTCGATTCAGACCCAGATGAGGAATTCGTTTATCTCTCCTTCTCCCACTCCCTTTCCTGGAATTTCACTTGGTTTTCAGCAACGAGCATGAGAGGAAGAAGTGCAAACTTCATATACATTTCAGAGCCGAATTGGCTCCTTTCTCTCTGAAAATTTCTTTAATTCAAACAGCCAAATCTAATGAAAAAGAAGAAGGAAAACCCAGTTATGAATCTCAATTGCATTGATAGAAAAGAGAGAATTTTCGTGTGAAAGAAGAGAATTTAGATTCGTATATATAAAGAAACAGAAAGAGAAGAGATAACGCCGCCAATCATTGTACGATTGAAGCCACTGTAATTGCTCTCCACGTCACCTTTCTTTTACTGTTATCTAATTATGAATGTCATCCTCATACTTATAGAAATTTAAAGCCTAGGCATTCTATTTTAATTTAGGCTAAATTACATAAATCATCATTGAATTTTACTCTTAAACATATTTTGGCAATTGAAGTTTTAAAACGTTCAATTTACTCACTTAAGTTTAGACATTAAACGCTTTTTGTCACTGAAGTTTAGACAATGAATGTTGTTGGTCACTCCGTTGTTCACTATCGTCGAACACACATCGTATATGGTGGTCCTTTAGAACTAAATTTCACCAGTTGCTTCATCTCGCCCCTTGAGTCTGAATCCAACATCCATTTCGTCGGAAAGTGCCCCGAACTCCATAAATCAAGGAAAAACCTTTTGATTTCTCTCTTGCCGATCTCCCTCCTCCGTCGCCAAATTGAGTCTGTTTCTAAGTATATTGTTTTCCTCATGTCAATGAAGCTTTCCACCGTTCGGATCTTGGAGAAGTTCATTTGTTCGACGATAAATGGGCGCCGTAAAAAGTTAACGAAAAAGTGACAAAACGTTCAATGTAAAACTTCAGTGAGTAAATAGAACATTTCAAAACTTAAGTAGCCAAAATAAGATTTGAAGGTATAATACAGTGATGACTTACGTAATTTACCATTTAATTTATGATTTTTTTCGGAGTTTGATTTCGTATTTTATGAAAACTAAGAAGAAATACCAGTTTTCGATTTATTACATATGAATTAATTCTTTAGATATAGTTTGTTAAACTACGAATTTTTAAATTAATGATTTAGAATCAAGGTTCAACAATATTATTCAATTATAGTGATTTTTTTTTGTAAAATATAAGGATCAAACAACGACATGTTAAAGTAAAAAGGCTAACTTTTTCTTTTGTAAAGTTGTGGTCTTATCATACATATTAGAGTAGGAAATTGGTATTTTTTTTCTCAATTGGTAGTTAAACATATAGTGTTCATAACCGATACTCACACTTCTGAATAGTTTAAAAACAATTTATGCCTCAAATCGTAAAGATCAGATACAATAACAATCAAACTATAAAAGCACAAAATAAAATGTAGAGTAAAAAAGTAATCAAAATCTTGGGTACCCATCTTAGTCAAATATTACATTTCGTACTCAATTCGTGTATCTATATTATTAAGCGGGTCAAGTACCTAACCCGTGACTTTCATTTTTTTCTTAACACTCTTAGTTGAACTTGGAAAAATATTAAACTTGTTTTGATGTGTCACCTTAATGACTAATCTGAGAATTTTCCAAGTTAATGTACTGATTTGAGACAAAAAAGTTGAGGTACCAATTTGAAAAAGAATCCCAACTTTAAGTATCAATTTATATAATAAGACAAAGTTGAGGGATGTTTCAAAATTTGACGCTTTTCAACCCCCACGGTCATTCTTCCGCATTTTTTTTGTCTGCTTCAGTCCCCAGCGTAACTTAAACGTGTATCATCAAATCGGATCATGATTCAATTCACGTGGGAAAATCTTATTGGTTAAACTTGGGAGATTGAGATGAATCGTGTAGCAGCGGATTTTAGTGATGAAGTTGCGGGCGGGATTAAGACAAAAACTGCCAGCTGTGAAGACAATTATCGATCTCATATGTTGTCTGAGCCAAAAATCGAGAAACGTGCTATTTGCTCATTTATAGATTTTCTGTTCCTTCCCGTATCTTGTCCTTTTCCCACTACTTGTCATAAGCGCGTGTCCTCCACTAATGTTTGGTTAAAGGCTTTGTTCCGCACGCGCGCGTACTGCCAAACCCTCACATGCGCGTTGTACTGGGTTTGCAACTATTTTGTTTTTGTGTTCATCGCGCTCCCCACGTCTGTTTTCTCATAAGTACATATTACACCATGGAGGTTTTCTCATAAGTGTGAATCTATTTTATTTATAAAATCAGAATTCAAATTTCAGTGTTGTTTAAGGAATTAACGTCGTATCATCTTAAATCAATTGTTAGTTGTCAAAATATAATAACGATTAAGAGAAAATAGTTTATGTACCGACGGGAAAAAAAATTCTCATAAGTGGTTTTGATTTAGAGTTTAGAATTTTAGTTTAGAGTTTAAATGTTGAGATTTTAAGGTTTTAATTTATAGTTTAATGGTTAGAATTTGAGTTTATGATTTTAGAGTTTAAGAGTTAAAAATTTAAATTTTATGTTGTGAAATTAAAATAAACATGATTATGTAAAAAATTATATCGCATGTGCATGATTAATAACTAGATTTGTATAAGGGTCAAATTACTTGTCTTCGTTCCCAAGTGGTCCCTTGTTTTTTCATGTGTGTGAATCTGCAAGTAAATAATCATTGCCTTGATCCTGTTATCTTCGATGTTTGAAAGGTTCGAACGATGGCATTTGTTGAAGTTGGTTGTCTCTTCTTTAATCTCTTTGTGTTTAGGGATAAGAGTTTATCGATGTGTGATGGCTTCTCTCCTGATGTTTCTTTTGTTTTTAGTCTGACTCAGATAGCATTTTTGATAACAAGACCCTATTTCTTTCAAAACGAGAAACTCGCCTCCAGATGGAGCTGTCGCAGAAATGTCACCTATTTAAGTTGTCGACTGGTTCTTTGCTTGGGAAATCTTGTTGTGTTTCCTTATATGTTGCTTAGGTTTATATCTTATTGTTTTATTTTTATGTTTGTCTTCTTTTCGGTTGTTTTCTCCTCTACAATGTGGATGGTGTTTTTTTTTCTGTCTTATGTGGTAACTTAAGGGATTTGTTTCTGATGTACTTGTTCTTTTTTTGAATGAATTATCTTTTCTTAGTAAAAAAATTTACTTTCTCCGTTAATCTGTTTTTAATTTTATATCCCCTTATTTAATTTAAATATGAGTTGATTGCACCACACGTAAGGGTGCTTAACGAGTTGAGCAGCTCGTGAGCTGCTTGAACTCGACTCGGTCAAAATTCGATAAACGCTCGACTCGGGTTGACTCGACTCGAGACCTTAACAAGTTGAGTTAAGCAAAGTCTAACTTGATTCGACGCGAGCAACTCGTTAATTTTTTAAAATATTATTTTAGTAATTACTTTAGTTTGATGTACTTGTGGATTGTTACTTTAGTTTTAATATGATAGTTTTGTGAAATTGTGGATTGTTATTTTAGTTTTAAAATGCTAGTTTGGTGGATTTGTGGATTGTTAGTTTGGATTTAGACTTTGAAAGTGTTTTATACACTCTTTTGATATATTTTTTTGTTAAATTTGTTAATTTATGTTAGTATTAAGCATTATATAGTATTATTAAATTTTACTTTTTGTTAAAAAATAAGGTAATTTTTTTAGTGAGCTTAACGAGTAACGAGTTGAGCAACGACCTTAACGAGCAATGAGTCGAGTTGAGCAATAATTTTTTTTAACGAGCACGAGTCGAGCACAAATTTAACGAGCTTAACGAGTAACAAATTTTTTTAACGAGCACGAGTCGAGCACTGCCCAACTCGCGACCGACTTGCTTGATAAGCACCCCTAACCACACGTCTCCAAACTACAATCCTCATTTAAAATTGGTCACAAACTTTTAAACATTTCAATTCATCCTCAAAACTATGATCCTTATTTTAAATTGGTCCCCAAACTTTTAAGCATTCCAATTTCATCGACAAACTATAACTCTTATTTTAAATAGATCCCTAAATTTAAGAGCATTCTAACTTTCACGTCTTCACCCCAAATTATCATAATATATTAATCATATCCCATGTTAATAAAAACATCATAAAAATTATTAATTGCAATGCAAACATTAATGTGTATTATGTAATAACATAATTTGAGGGTAAAACTGAAATGTTCAAAATTTTGAGAACTGATTTAGAATGAGAGTCATAATTTAGGGAAGAAACTGAAATATTTAAAAGTTTATGAATTAATCTAAAATGAGAGCTATAGTTTTGGGATGAATATAAAATATTTAAAAGTCTAAAGATCGTTATAAAATAAAAATTATAGTTTGAGGATGTGTGGTTACAAAATAAGATGAAAACCGGGAAAGTCAAATTAGATAATTATGTGTTTAAAAGCACCAGATACTTGGTTAAAGATTGACAATATAGTATACTAATGATTATTTTATTAGTAAAAATAAAAAGTTCTATACTTGACTATTGTTGACAAAACTTTTATACTCCCTCCGTACTACAATTTTTGTCCCTTATTGACTTTTTTTGGGTCAATTTTTTTTAACTTTGACTCATAATTATTTAAAATCTATCATTGATAAAAGTGTGAAAAAATATATTTTAAAAACCTCTAATCGAGTAGTTTTCAAATATATATTTTATAAAATTTAATTATTTAAAATATTCAATATAATAATAGTAAAATTTTAAAAAATTTGACTTTAAAAAAGTCAATAAGGGACATTTTTTATGAGCCGGAGGGAGTACGTGGGTTAAATAGTAGTTAATAAATTATTAATATAATAATATATAGCATTATGTATTTGATAACATAATAAAACATTTAAATTTAGAAATACCATTACTAATTTTTTAATATTGAGAAATATTATTTTATACATTTAATATTAAAGTATTATTTAAATTAAACTTCTTTAAAACTAATTACTATAATATTTAAGATTAATATCCTATACACTGGCGGTGGAAAGTTTTTGTTTCCACAAGAGCCTCAATTATAGGGTTTAGGGTTAGTGTTTAGGGTTTAGAGTTTAGGGGTTTTAGTGTAAAGGTTTAGAATTTAAGGTTCATGTTTAGAATTTAGGAATTAGGGTTAGAATTTAGGGTTTAGTTTTAGGGTAATATGGGTGATGATTTATGTTTTAACCTATAAACCCTAAATTTTAACCCTAAACCCAAAATTTGTTGAGATGTGTGGGGCTCGATTCGTTCAACTGATATTGCTCACCAAGTGGTGGAGAGGTGGATATTTGGGTGGAAGGGTTGAGGAAGCTAAAAAGAAATATGACACAATGATTTATAGTGGTTCAACCTTCTAACCAAGGTCTACATCCACTACCTTAGCTTCCCACTAAGGATTTCACAATCAATCCACTATTGATTCGTCCCCTTTTCTAGGTTTAGAAGGAAACCCTTACAACCGATCAAGCTTCTACTTAAAGCCTTGATCAAAACCCTCTTTACAAAGAGACAATGAAAGCAAACTTAAAACCCTCTAATAGGTGTTTGTTTGCACAATTAAGCACTCACCCAAAACCTAAAATACTTGAGCAAATTTGACAATTTTGGCTCACTAGTGTTTGTCTATACAAGAATTGACAATTTAAGTGCTAAGACAATCTTTGATCATTTGATGTTTGACAATATGAGCATTAGCCTTCTCTTGATGCTTGGAGGTCCCTTTTATACTTCTAAATGAGTTTGTAGCCGTTACTAGCCGTTGGGATCATATTGGAGCCGTTGAGGACTTTAATTCCCACCATAAATGTAGTTCTGCAGCTCCCCGTTTCGAAACGCTCGAGCCGTTTCGAAACACTCTCAATGTAGAAAGAGCCGTTGCAGTCTGTCAGGGTACCCGTTTCGGAACACCCACTTGCCGTTTCGAAACGCGTATCGAAACGCTATAAGCCCGTATCGAAACGCCTGCATTTAAAAGTTGGTTGGAAAAGAGCCGTTGGGGTTTATGACCGTTATGGTCAATGCCACGTAGGCGTATCGAAACGGCCTAGCCCGTTTCGAAACGCTGGGCAAAAATCCTGTCCAAGGAAAGCCCGTTTCGAAACAAGTTTCGAAACGTTTTGGCTAATGTAATCCCCTGTTTCGAAACGCCCTAAGGTGTTTCGAAACACCTAGACAGTTTTGTGAAGTTTGGCTTTGAAAAACATAAAAACCCTTTATAAAAACTTCCCTAAACATAATTTCAAGTTGTTTGGACTTTGTAAATGTTTTAAATACTTTAAATCAGTCCAAAACATTTTTCAATTATTATATCAAAACATTAGTTCTACAATCTCCCCCTTTTTGATATAATAAAACTCACTTGAAAAATTATTTGGGATTTTCCCCCTTTAACTTTAAAAATGTGAATAAGAGATTAAAGATATGAAATCAAATAAAGCTCCCCCTTATTAATTTGAAAATTCAATTTTTCAAACCCCATTTCTCCCCCTTTTTATATCAAAAAGAATTTAAAACATTAAGTTCAAAATAACTATAGAGGAAAAATTTGACAAAAATAAGAATTTGGTTTTAAAATGGCTCCCCCTTACTCAAAGCATTATTGAAATGTTAGTCCAACATTTATGATCATCTAGTTGAATAAACTAAGAATAAAACAAATAAATGCTAAAACAACTAGATTTTTACCAACACTTGAACCCAAGGGAGGATGTGAAGCCTTCCTTCTTCAAGTGTTCTTCCTTGTGTGCATGGAGCTCCCCCTCAATGTTTGACTTGTTGAACATCTCCATCACACCTAGCAATAGACAATCAAGTAATTTTTGGTATCCAAATTGCTTTGGATCCATAAACGTTAGTTGCACACATTTTAGTTCCCTTTGGAATCCATTTTTCAATGTCATCCTTTTTAATTGAAGTACTAAGTCCTTTTGGGACCCAAATACTTCTAAAACATTTTCCTTTAATAAATCTAGGGGCACTAGATTCTCTAACATAAAAATTTGATTTTCTAAAATTGTTTTTCTTTTCAAGCTCTATGGAAATCAAATCTTTTTCTTCTTGAACATTTTGAAGCAATTTTTGTAAATCAAAACATTTTAATTCAAACTCTTCAAGTTTTGCTTCAAGTTCAAGTTTGGTTTTAGAAAGCAAAACATTTTGAATTTTCAACTTTGAAATCAATTTATTGTTTTTCAAAATGTGGCTTTTAAAATCTAAAACCAAATCATCATAGGCATCTTGTAATTCATCAAAGGAATAAGAACATGAAGTAGATGAATTAGAAGTTACCCTTGAATCTTCTTCGATGGCCATAAGGCAAAGGTTGGCTTGTTCATCGTTGGTGGAGTCCTCATCACTCCAAGTAGCCACATGTGCCTTCTTCTTATGGCTTGAAGTGCTTACCCTCTCCTTTCTTTTAGGTTCTCGTTCAAGCTCTCTCAAGGATTTCTTCATGAACGGGGCACACTTCTTGAAGAGATGAACTATCTCTTCATCTTCATCCTCCTCTTCACTTGAGTAGACATGATGGCAAGTGGAGGATTTGAGAGCCATGGCACTTGCATTGATGCCAAGCCCTTTGATTTTCTTCTCTCCCATAGCTCTAATTTCTTCCCTCTTCTTCTCATCATCTTTATTCTTCTTCATGATTTGATGAGTAAAGAGTGACCCCATGAGTTTATCAAGCTTCAAAGTCTTCAAATTTTTGGCTTCGATGATGGCGGTCCTCTTTGAGTCCCAAGACTCGGGAAGTGAGTAGATGAGCTTTCGAACAAGCTTTTCTTCCGGGATGGCTTCTCCAAAACCTTTAAGACCGTTGGTGATGGTGGAGAACCTATTAAACATCTTCTCGATGTTCTCTTCCGGATCCATTTTGAAGTTCTCATACTCCAAGGTTAGGAGCCCAATCTTGGTCTCCTTGACTTCATTTGTCCCCTCGTATGTGACTTCAAGCGTGTCTCATACCTCCTTGGCACTCTCACAAGAAGACATCTTCTCATAGATGGATGGACTGAATGCACAAAATAGAATGTGCAAGGCTTTGCAATTTAACTCCATCTTTTTGCGATCGTCGGCACTCCACTCCGCTTTACTTCTTTGAGGCACGAACGAACCATCTTCAACTACATCCCAAAGCTTGTAATCTCTTGATTTGATGAAGAACTTCATCTTTGTCTTCCAATGGGCATAGTGAGTTCCGTCAAAGAAAGGCGGTTTTTCGATTGAATGTGCCATTTGAGCCGGTTGATGAAAAAGTGATCGAGCTTGCCGGATCTTCTCAATAGGATGTTAATCCTCTTCGATTGAGCCAAGCTCTGATACCAATTGTTGAGATGTGTGGGGCTCGATTCGTTCAACCGATGTTGCTCACCAAGTGGTGGAGAGGTGGATATTTGGGTGGAAGGGTTGAGGAAGCTAAAAAGAAATATGACACAATGATTTATAGTGGTTCAACCTTCTAACCAAGGTCTACATCCACTACCTTAGCTTCTCACTAAGGATTTCACAATCAATCCACTATTGATTCGTCCTCTTTTCTAGGATTAGGAGGAAACCCTTACAACCGATCAAGCTTCTACCCAAAGCCTTGATCAAAACCCTCTTTACAAAGAGACAATGAAAGCAAACTTAAAACCCTCTAAATAGGTGTTTGTTTGCACAATTAAGCACTCACCCAAAACCTAAAACACTTGAGCAAATTTGACAATTTTAGCTCACTAGTGTTTGTCTATACAAGAATTGACAATTTAAGTGCTAAGACAATCTTTGATCATTTGATGTTTGACAATATGAGCATTAGCCTTCTCTTGATGCTTGGAGGTCCCTTTTATACTCCCAAATGAGTTTGTAGCCGTTACTAGCCGTTGGGATCATATTGGAGCCGTTGAGGACTTTAATTCCCACCATAAATGCAGTTCTGCAGCTCTCCGTTTCGAAACGCTCGAAGCCGTTTCGAAACACTCTCAATGTAGAAAGAGTCGTTGCAGTCTGTCAGGGTACCCGTTTCGGAACACCCACTTGTCGTTTCGAAACGCGTATCGAAACGCTATAAGCCCGTATCGAAACGCCTGCATTTAAAAGTTGGTTGGAAAAGAGCCGTTGGGGTTTATGACCGTTATGGTCAATGCCACGTAGGCGTATCGAAACGGCCTAGCCCGTTTCCAAACGCTGGGCAAAAATCCTGTCCAAGGAAAGCCCGTTTCGAAACAAGTTTCGAAACGTTTTGGCTACTGTAATCCCCTGTTTCGAAACGCCCTAAGGTGTTTCGAAACACCTAGACAGTTTTGTGAAGTTTGGCTTTGAAAAACATAAAAACCCTTTATAAAAACTTCCCCAAACATAATTTCAAGTTGTTTGGACTTTGTAAATGTTTTAAATACTTTAAATCAGTCCAAAACATTTTTCAATTATTATATCAAAACATTAGTTCTACAAAATTCTATCAACAATCTCTAAATTCAAAACTACTACACTTATACCCCTAAATTTTAAACCCTAAACAAAGTCTCTAACTCCTAAAACTAAGGCGCTTGTGTAAAAAAAATTCCACAAGCGCTTGTGTATAGAACAATTACCCTAATATTTATAATATACTTATTATTGATTTCTAATGAGAATCATTTAACACAAGGTAAATTTTTTAGATTTTAACACTTTTACATTTGAGATTAATAGCAAAAATTAAGCAATTGAAAATTTTTAATCTAACAATTAATTTTAACTCACTCAACAATTTAAAAATATACAACTTTACAATTTTAGTGGACCTCAACATATTCTTTAAAAATACAAAAAAAATTAAAAATCCATGTAAAAAAAAAACTCAACGCTTTAGATTCTTAATCCTCAAGAAATTTTTTCCTCACCCAAGATCTTAATAGCCCATAAAAAATTTAGAAAATCTCAGTATGAATAATTATGGAAGAACGTCACGGAAGAATGGTGGACGTCTTGTGCGGTTTTGAGATCGACCGGTGTTTGGAAGAAACAATGGGAATGTAGGAAGATAATTTTGATGACGACGAAGGAGAACGGAATTTTAAGAATTTTGGATCCCCTCCTCCCTCGTACGTGTCCAGCCGGGTCGATAAAAATCGATGGAGACTGGTTTGGTGTGAGCTCCGATCCTTAATACACTATCTCCTAGGTACTGGTGGTAGAGTGACGGATCACTAGCTAAAACATTATTAAACAAGACCTCAAGACAATGGCAAGCCGGATTTTCGCCGGTTGCTTCAATCTAATGTATCTGTAAAAGTTTATTAAAACACCGAGAATAAGGATCCCCCCGATTATATCTCGGATTCAGAGGCTTTCTCCTCTTTAGGGGGAGCAAACTGCCTGCTAAGCCGTGATCTTGTCCATGGATCAAGAGCAGGTCTTGGTGGTGGTTGAGAAGTTGGTGGCTTAGACTGTCTAAGCTCATTTTCCCGGTCGATAAACCTGTTCAAACGTGCAACAAAATCATCAAAACGAAACATGATCCACATCTTTGATTTATGGACATGAATTTGTTCAGTGATTAATAACTTCATTTCTCATAATAAAAACACGAGCACCGAAAGAAAAACAACTGTTCATGAAGATGCATATTGCAGTTAGTTGAGTGAATCGGTTAATCTGTGCAACACAAAACATTTAGAACTCAAAAATCCCAAATCTCAAACTGCATTCAACAAGAGTAGCTCTTTGGGTTGACAATTTCAGTTCAAACAAAACTAAACAAATTAATCAATGAAGTTCAGATAAAGAAGTTCCGTTAAGTTAATAGATGAGCTTGGTTAATTCGGTTTCAGTTTTGGTTTTTGAACGAGATGAATTAGTACGGGCTTAATCCTTCAAGGTTGAAGCTCAATATGCATATATGATATAAGCCAATATATATGATATAAGCCAATATATATGATATAACCTGACCAAATAAATGTATTTTCATTTACGATTGTTGAATTAATGTTTTAAAGTTTCAATTTAATCACATTATACTAGGCTAAAATAAAATGAAACTAGGAAATCGGGCTAGTGCAATATGTCCTATGAGCCTTAAAATTTCAATTTTATTCAATTACAGGCTGAATTAACTGATCTAGTTCAGCAAATTTCAACAAAGAGCTTACAATTAGCAAGATAGATAGCAGTCTTACTCGATATAGGCCATTGGTGCAGCATCACTAACTCGTATGCGAGTTCGAAGCAATCTAGTATATCCACCTGCTCTGTCTCTGTAACACATAGGATTGGATCAATATGAGATAACAGTAAATAAAAAAGAAAGAAACAGGTAGGTAATTAACTTGTATCGATGTGACAGTTCAGTAAATAGCTTGTGAATAACATCATCCCCTCAGACAAAAGCAGCAGCACGCCTTGCAGCAGAAAGTGAACCCTTAAAGAATTTTGAAAGGAATAAAGCAAAGTTGAAAAATCAGATTTAATTAAGAAAATACCACTGTAATATAACGGCATAATTTATACCGCGATAAAAGAAATCAATCTCAAATCCCCAATTTAATAAAAGAAATTTGTTGCACTTTTAACCACTAAATAATACAAGCTTCCAATAGCATTTCATTGATTTCTCACTGGTACCAGTGGATCATCTCCTGATGGTTAACAACCACAATCTCCGACGACCATAACATCATTTAGAGATACCTTATGAATAGATGTATAGTGAAACAACTAAGAAAGGTTCTATACGCCTACTTGGCATTTAAAAACCGTAAACACCAAAGCCCTGACCAAGATCATTAGCAACTATCACACACATTCTCTTTAATCGTTGATCAATGTAACAATCAAGATATGGGATACGACCGCAACATGACACATCCAAATTCACAATTAAAACAGTTTCATATAACCTTAGGCAGAAATTTACAAACCCGAAAAACTAACCATATCACCATTAGAAAGGAAGCAAAATTTGTCTATACTGTCAAACCAAAGAAACACTTGCTATAATAGATTAAAAGTAAAAACAAAATACAGTAAATAAACATTATGGTCCAAATACCTCTTTCCCAAGCTGTACCATGTTATCAGCAAGTCGCCGAATCTCCTTTGCCTGCAAAAAATTTAAAAAGGAAAAGAAAAAAACGTATCATCCATTTAAAGTCTAATGCCAGTATATTAAAGAAGCACAAAATAGATAAATTCAGGTAAAATAAATAAAACCCAACAGCAGGAAAAGGGCTTACAATGAAAGGGATCAGAAAGATTAATCAATATAAAAAAATTGAGAAAAAAAAAACATTAAAAATAATCCTTAAAAGAGAGCAACCTTGGCAACAGTAGTTTCAATACGCTCGTGCTTTACCAACTGGGAAACCATTGTTCTGAAAATGAAGAACGCAGTGTCAGGATATATAAAATAAGAGGGAAAAATCAAACAATCAAATTTATAAATTACAAAGGAAAAAATAACCTGAGCATGGACATACGATGGCCAGAGGGTCGGTTAAGCTTCCTAAATTTCGTCATTTTATTTAGGAAAATAGAAAGGGTGAGTGAGAAGAGAGACGCTGAAACGGTGCGGTGGCGAACGGCGGCGGTGTGTCGCGGAATCGCGGTGTTCAATTGAGAGAGACGCGGAGAGAAATAAGAGTGGAGTTAAACCCTGATCCCCACTAGCCTCTGTTATCAAAGCCTCGTCTATTAGTGAGTGAAAATATTTGTTTTTAAATTAAGGCTTTTATATATATATATATATAGATGGATCAGGTTACATGGTGTAAAACTCATTTAATTTTAGGGGTCGTTTGGTTCAGGTTACATTGTTTGGTTGAAAGAATATAAGATAAGAAAAATGCATGTTTTACATAAAAGTTCATAGAAAATATAAAAAATATAATATGAAAATATTTTTATGAAAATTGATCCTAAATAATAAATGTAATAAAACACATACTAATAATAAAATTTGAATCAAACACATATATAAAAAAATCGAAATAAAATAAAAATATGATATATTTTTATTTTATATGCATCATATTATTTTATAATAAGTATTAAAACCCTAAACCACTACAAATAAAATAGATTTATACTTGTGTAATTATATACAAAAAGAAAAGATAATTTTAAAATAATTATATTTTTTAGGGATATTTTTGTCCGTAGGGGAGGGAATTGTCTAATACCTAAGAAAATGGAGGGAATGACATTCCCAGGAAAAGACTCAAAAATAGCTATTGTTGGGAATATTTCATTACCCCTAGGAGGGAATGCTCTTGAACCAAACGTGGGTATGTGATTCCGGAAAAGATTATTCCCCCTGGTAATGATCTTTTCCGCGAACCAAACGCCCCCTTATAGTAATCTAGAATCATTAGACAAGGGAAATTGATGGATGAGATCAACATTAAAAAATGTGAAGATTATCACTTGAAAAAAAATAAGGAAATGATACGAGTCATTAATTACCATCATCTAACGGTCTAAAAACTATGTAAAAGTAATTGAGTTTTACACAGTTTAAGTTGATCGTAATCCATATATATATATATATATATATATATATATATATGAATGATGTTAGGAAGCGGCCTCTAATTGGCGGCTAAATGAAGGCCGGCCGGTTTATCGGGTAAAAATTTGTACACAATTTCTTATAAAGTTTGTACATAATTCCTTACGACAACGATAAAAAAAACGGTATATAGCGAATTTTCTACAAAGACTCACCATGGTCCACAATGCTTAAACTTGTGTAGAGATTTATGTACATACATAATTTTCTACGGGAAAATATAATTTGATACAATATGGGTAAGGACTTGTGTATGTACACAATCTCCTACAAGGTGTACATAATTTTTTACAAAAGATGTAATAAAAACGGTACGTACCGAATTTCTTAAAATAACTCAACATGGCCCAAAGTGAGTCAACTTTGTGTAGGAATTTGTGTACATACGCATTTTCTTACGAGAAAACATAATTTGGTACAATATATGTAAGGATTTGTGTATGTACACAATTTCCTACAAGGTGTACACAATTTGTTACAAAAGTTGTAAGAAAAACAATATGTACCGAATTTCATACAATAACACAACATGACCCAAAGTGGGTCAACTTTGTGTATCAGTTTTTGTACATACACAATTTCTTAAGAAAAAATATAATTTGGTACAATATATGTAAGGATTTGTGTATGTACACAATTCCTTACAAAGTGTACACAATTTCTTACGAAAGTTGTAAGAAAAACGGTATGTACCAAATTTCTTACGATAACTCAACATGGCCCAAAGTGGGTAAACTTTGTGTAAGGATTTGTGTACACACACAATTTCATACGAGAAAATATAATTTGGTACAACAAACGTAAGAATTTGTGTATGTACACAAATTACTACAAGGTATACGTAAATTCTTACAAAAGTTGTAAGAAAAACGGTATATAACGAATTTTCTACAGAGACTCACCATGGCCCGAAATGGATAAATTTAGTGTAGGGATTTGTGTACATACACAATTTTCTACGGGAAAACATAATTTGGTACAATATGGTAGGGATTTGTGTATATACACAATTTCTTACGAAAGTTGTAAGAAGAACGGTACGTACCAAATTTCATACAATAACTCAACATGGCCCAAAGTGGGTCAACTTTGTGTAGGGATTTGTATACATACACAATTTCCTACGAGAAAACATAATTTGTTATAATATATGTAAGGATTTGTGTATGTACACAATTTCCTACAAGCTGTAGACAATTTGTTACAAAAGTTGTAAGAAAAATAATATGTATTGAATTTCATACAAAAACTCAACATGGCCCAAAGTGGGTCAACTTTGTGTAAGGATTTGTGTACATACACAATTTCCTACGATAAAACATAATTTGGTACAATATATGTAAGGATTTGTGTATGTACACAATTTACTACAAGGTGTACACAATTTGTTACAAAAAGTTTTAAGAAAAACAATATGTATCGAATTTTATACAATAACTCAACATGGCCCAAAATGGGTCAACTTTGTGTAGTGATTTGTGTACATACACAATTTCCTACGAGAAAACATAATTTGGTACAATATATGTATGAATTTGTGTATGTACACAATTTCCTACAAAGTGTACATAATTCTTACGAAAGTTGTAAGAAAAACGGTATGTGCCGAATTTCATACAATAACTTAACATGGCCCAAAATGAGTCAACTTTGTGTAGGGATTTGTGTACATACACAATTTCCTACGAGAAAACATAATTTGGTACAATATATGTAAGGATTTGTGTATGTACACAATTTACTACAAGGTGTACACAATTTGTTACAAAAGTTTTAAGAAAAACAATATGTATCGAATTTCATACAATAACTCAACATGGCCCAAAATGGGTCAACTTTGTGTAGTGATTTGTGTACATACACAATTTCCTATGAGAAAACATAATTTGGTACAATATATGTATGAATTTGTGTATGTACACAATTTCCTACAAAGTGTACATAATTCTTACGAAAGTTGTAAGAAAAACGGCATGTGTCGAATTTCATACAATAACTTAACATGACCCAAAATGAGTCAACTTTGTGTAGGGATTTGTGTACATACACAATTTCCTACGAGAAAACATAATTTGGTACAATATATGTAAGAATTTGTGTATGTACACAATTTCATACAAAGTGTATATAATTCTTACGAAAATTGTAAGAAAAACGGCATGTGCCGAATTTCTTACAATAACTCAACATGGCCCAAAATGGGTAAACCTTGTGTAAGGATTTGTGTACATACACAATTTCATACGAGAAAACATAATTTGGTACAACAAATATAAAGAGTTGTGTATGTACACAAATTACTACAAGGTATACGCAAATTCTTACAAAAGTTGTAAGAAAAACGGTATGTACCGAATTTCCTACAAAGACTCACCATGGCCCGAAGTGTCTAAACTTAGTGTAAGAATTTGTGTACATACATAATTTCCTACGGGAAAACACAATTTGGTACAATATAGGTAGGGATTTGTCTATGTACACAATTTCCTACAATGTGTACACAATTTCTTACAAAATTTGTAAGAGAAACGGTATATACCGAATTTCTTACAATAACTCAACATGGCCCAAAGTAGGTAAACTTTGTGTAGGGATTTGTCTACATACACAATTTCATACGAAAAAACATAATTTGATACAACAAACGTAAGGATTTTTGTATGTACACAAATTATTACAAGGTATATACAAATTCTTACAAAAATTACAAGAAAAATAGTGTGTACCGAATTTCTTACACCCACTCACCATGGCCCAAACATAAAGTAACCGGTTCACCGTGTTACTTTTTTTCTTTCAATCTAATGGGCATTATTAATCCCGCTTGATCCAACGGGTTAAAAAATGTGGCATCTTTTTTGCCGCTAATTAAGGGATGTATTTAGACAAACCTTATATCACAACTTTATTTAGTTACTTAAAGTAAGTTTTGGTCGAAATATATATTTAAAATATTTATTTTTGGGCCAAATCAACCTAGCAGATCCTCTTCTTAGGGCCTGTTTTTGGTTGCATTTCGCAACCAAAAATTACTTTTTTAAGTGCTTTTAGTTAAAATATGCTGTTTTTGGTTGCTTTTAAAACTAGCTTTTTCACCCAAACCAAGAAGCTGGATTTTATAGCTTCTTGGGTGGAAAAGCTAGTTTGAAAATAAAATTACTTTTTTACCCTTATTATTTAATTATAATTTATTGTTAAAATAATGTTTATGCATACATAATTGTAAAATAATATATATTTTATAATATTTATATTGAAAATAAAATTGTTTTATTTGTATTTTATTTTATATTTATTATTAATGTGTAATTGATATGCTCGTATATAATCTAGAATGTAGTTTATATTTTCAAATTAAATTTTATAAAAAAATAAATTTTTATTATAATTGAAATTGATTTATTTCATAAATTATAACATTAATTAATTTGAACAATCACCCAAATTTACTTTTACTTTTCAATATCATGTCTAAAATAGACATTTTATCTCCTCAAAATCACTTTTTGACATCAATGACAAACACTAACCAGTTTTTCAAAACTATTTTTCAATAGCTAGTTTGAAAATCACTTTTTTCACCGCACTTTTTAAAATCAACCACAAACTAAGCCTTAGTCTTCCCCGAATCCTGATTATGTGAAAGCCAACTTTGATGTCTCTTTTGATGAAGCATCTAATGCTGCGTGTGGAGCTATGATTATTCGAGATGAATTGGAGGCAGAATATCCATGTTCTCGGCTCCTTCTGCTGCCTGCGCTGAGGCGATGACCATTTCTTTTGTTATTGATTCAATGTTATTTTCGAGTCTGATAATGCTAGAGTTATCATAGGAATTAACTCCAAAACAATATCTGCGTGAGAGTCCGCTGCTATTAAGCATGATATCATCAATCTTTCTTCCCCTTTCCGTGTTTTTTCTTTTTCTTTTTCTTTTGTCCCACACGATTGGTTCGCAAAAACTGTGGACATGTGTTATTGATTAAAAATTATATTAAATATTTATTCCAACAAAAATATTTTAGGTATCTATTTTGATTAAAATATATATTTTAAGTACTTATTTTGACTAAAAATACTTTATGTGTTTAAATGAAAAATTGATATACTTTAAATACTTATTTGTGATATAAGCCTTAATAAAAATACTTTAAATACCAATTTAGAATGAGTATGAGTATTCAAACAGTCGGTTTGGTTAACTGAATGACCCAAAATTAAATTAAACGAACTCTTGAAATTCTTAATAACCAAACTAATTAAAAAAAACATTAACCAAACCAAACTAAGTACAGTTTTGGTTGGTTTTTGAAATAACTAAAATTTTTAATATTTTGTTTCTTTTGATTGAAAACAACATTTTAAATAGCAATAAATTGAAAATATGTTATTGTTAGATATTTTTTATTTTTAAATTTTATTTTTCTCTCTTTTGTGTTAATCTGAGTACTGAGATTAAAATATAAACTTATGATTTTAAGTATTATGGGTAATTGTTAGGATTGGGTTTAAAAATAAAAAATATATTAATTTTATATTAAAATTTTAGTTAATGCAGTTGATTAACCGATTTCGAACTGAATTATTCGATAATTGAATTTTAAAAAATTATTAATCGTCAACTAACTAAAAACTGTTAGGTTTTTCGGTGCTCGATTCCTTCAACCGTTCTTACTCGCTAAGTGGTGGAGAAGTGGAATTTTGGGTGTAAGAGGCGTGGAAGCTAAAATGAATAAAGACAAGATGATATATAGTGGTTCAACCTTCTAACTAAGGTCTACATGCACTACCTTAGCTTCTTACTAAGGATTTTCAATTAATCCACTATTGATTCGTCCTTTTTTCTAGGCTTAAGAGGAAACCCTTACAAACCGATCAAACTTTCTACCTAAAGCCTAGATCAAACCCTATTTACAAAGAGATAAAATAAGCACACTCAAATTCTTCTAATAGATATTTGTTTGCACAATTAAGCTCTCATTCAATCGTAAAACATTTGAGCAAATCTAACAATTTTGGCTCACTAGTGTTTGTCTATACAAAGAATTGACACTTAAGCGCTAAGACACATTTTGATCATATGTTGTATTACGATTGAAGCATTAACTCTTATTAGATGCTTTGAGGTCTTTTTATACTTTTCTTTGAGTTTATAGCTGTTACTAGCCGCTGGGGTTAAATTGGAGCCGTATGAGCCTTTATTTCCCACCATAAATGCAGTTCTGCAGCTTGGCGTATCGATACCCTTCAAACAATATCGATACGGTCCCGATAAGAAAGTAGTCGTTGTGCACTTCAGCTGATGCGTATCGGTACACTTACCGAGCGTATCGGTACGGTCCTACAGTTTAAAAGACCGTTGGGTAGTTAGGCGTATCGGTGGCGTATCGGTATGCGACTAGCCGTTGGGTTGTGTCAAAACACACTGTATCGATACGGCTAATCGTATCGGTACTGTTTTTGGCTACTGAAAAATTCTTGTAGTTGAAACCCTAAGGCGTATCGATACGGTACCAAACTGTATCGATACGGGCACTTGAAAAGCTTGGTTTTGACTACTCTAAATATACTTTAAATCATTCCAAAGCCTTGTAAAACTTTTAAAACATATTTTCAAGTTGTTTTGACTAAAAATGTATTTTAAATTCTTTTTAATTTAGTTCAAAATATTTTTCAAATATTATATCAAAACACTTAGTTCTACAAAAACTTAATTAACCGAACTAAATTTCGGTTTGATCAGTTCATTCAGTTTTAACTAGTAAACACCCTTAAGGATGAGGATCTTAGTTTGGGAATGAAACTGAAAGATTTAAAAGGTTAAAGACTAATTTAAAATGTGAGTCATAGTTTTAAAGATATGTGGTACAATTAACTCAAATAATAATAATAATAATAATAATAATAATAATAATAATAATAATAATAATAATAATTTTATTTTAGATAAAAAATGGAAAACGTGTGAGAAAAACAATGTGAATAGAAGAAAATGTGGGTGAGCAAAACTCGACTCGAAAAAACCGAATAACTCGACTCGAGGCGAAAATACTCGACTCGAAATTTCATAAACTTGAACGACTCGAAAAAATTTCAAATAAAGTTTGAGTTGTAAAATAGAAATTCGAATAACTCTAATAACTTGAAATTTTTAGTAATTAGTGAATTTATTTTTAAGTTCGAGAGAAATTCCTCAATTTTTTATGATATATACATACCGATATATACTAACATGAAATATTGTTACATGTGAAAAAATATAAAGAAATATATATGTGCATATTTTATATGATTAGAGAAAGTTGTTTAAATTAGAATAAAACCGTACTATAACATGATAAATAATTACAATTAAATCTTTATAGGAACTCGAGAACTCGACTCGACTCGAATTTCTTAAACTCGACTCGAATCGAAAATTTTCAAATAAAGTTTGAGTTGTAAAATATGACGCGTCAACTCGAATAACTCAAAATCTTTTGACTCGGCTCGATCGAACGTTCACCCCTAAAAGAAAATAAGAAAGATGGAATTAAATCATTAATTTTAATAGTGATGTATTGTTATTTTCTTTTTTATCTGAATGAGAATTAATTGATTTTGATTAAAAAAAATTAATTGATTAATTTAATTTTAAAGGTTCTATAGGTTTGAGCTTATTAATTTTTGACTTTCAGGTATCAAAATGAATAGTGCAAAAAGTTTAGGTACCAAATATCCAATAAACCCTTTTGTAGTTTGATACTTTTTGTGGTGCTGGTAGTGCCATTAGCTAAAGCCATTTTCGAAGAGGAAAAAGGAAAACCTCAAATAAAGAAAACAGCAGCCAAACAAAGAACGAAATCCAAACCTCAAATCTGTGGAAACAAGCACGATCTTTGTTTAATTGCTTATCTTCTCCTTTTTTATCTTCTTTTTGCTTTGTTCTTCTCAGCTGATCTCTTTACTTTAGCCATGGATCCCTTCGATTTGTTTCGCAATGGTATAATTTTCTTCTTAGATCTCTTGTGTTTTTCAGTTATTCATTCATTCTGTTTTGTTTCAATTTTTTTAAACTGTTCTTGTTTTTTGTTGTTGGAGTGACTTGATAATTGAGATACATGCTAATTAGTGGCTTGGATAATGTGAGATTATAGTTTTGATTGATGCTTGCTTTTTCTTTTAATTGTTTGTATAATTAAATGCTTGATTTGTTAAAAAAATATGATTAGGGTTTTTAATTGAATGAGGTTGCTGTTTAATAATTACTTTAGGAGTTTGTGCTTTCCTTTTCTGTTCAGGTTAAAAGTCTTGTTGATAAGTGAATTCTAGGGTTTTGAACAGCGGCTTGTCGGAATTTTGGCCTATTTATTGGTTTATGGAAATCTTGTTAGTTAACTGATAGCATTGAATTAAGTTTATTTTGTTAGATATGATTATCTGTAGTTTCCTTTCCGTTGTTAATTAATCATTTCTATCATGTTTGTTTCATCTAAAGCAAGGAATTTTGAATGCATGAGTGTCGAATATGGTTTTCAATATTTCAGTTATCTTCATTGTTGCTTTGGTCATGACTTGTCATCATCATTGTTTTTATTAAAAGATTATTGTGAAGTTTCTATAAAGAGTGATGTTGCGATTTTTGTGGCGTTGATCATATTCTAGAGTTCGTTAATGAGTTCTTCTCTTGATAAGGATTGGATTTATGTATATGTGATTGACTTCAATTTAAGATTATTTTGTAAGTTTGACTTGTTATTAATGCGATACGACGGACGGTTTTGCAGGTTTCGGTTAGAATTTGGTGGAACTCCAGTGTGTATTCACTGCATAAGTTTCCTTTATCTGTTCAGAATCTATTCTTTCATGTTAAGTAAAGAATGAGCTTATCCAAGAAAGGGACCCAAATCAGTGACACAAAACTAAATGCACCTAGGAAGGTAACAACTTTGAATCCTAATGCAGCAGAGTTTGTTCCGTTTTCTCTTAGGTCACCATCTTCATCCGGAAGCAGTAGTGTGGCTGATACAACAGTAAGGCTTGCTACTTCTGGGACCATTAAAAAAGTTGTGCTTGACCGGTCGGAGTCTTCCATTACAAATAATTCTGATGAAGAGGCTCATCTGTTTTGGCGTTGCCAGCTGCCTGATGACATTACCCCAGACTTCAAGGTTTTGAATGAGGACGATTCTCAAGGAATTGGGTCTGGGAGCCTCTCTGTAGCAGGTATATCCTCACATGATGGTAGCGAAGCTTCACGGTTTCCTGCTACTGCTACTGCTGGTAGTGAATTTGTTTTTGGTGATGAGCAGGAACTATTGCATCATTATGGTAATAGTAATGGTAATGGTAACAACTTCACTGAAAATTTGAGATATCCTGCTTCATTCTATGGGGAGAATCCTACTTTAGCTAGTCCTTTGCACTTGTCAGCCAAACCTTGGAACAAGCAACTAGTTGACAATGAGCAGATACTTGGCAATGGGATGGAGGGACAACCATATAATGGAAATTCGAGACACGGATTCATCAATGATATGCTGAGTGGGCAGACAGTTACTGATGATACTGAAAAAATTCATGTGGGTTTTTTGGCTTCTCAATTCCCTGGATTTGCTGCCGAAAGCCTCACTGAAATTTATTATGCCAGTGGCTGTGACTTAAATCTGACTATTGAGATGCTCACACAGCTTGAAGTGAGTGGTGCTCAACCATTTTTAGTTGGTCAATTTTCAAGTACTTGTATTTATCCTTTTCTGAATATGTAGTGATGCAGCTGTTATTTACATTTTCATGTTTCATATTTCTTATTTTCTGATTATTGTTGTTAGAATTTTGCATAACTGTTTAAGGATTGGTTTATGGTCAAAACCAGGATGTCATCTTTAACTTCAGTTTTTATATTCCCTTACTTTTGCACTGCAATTGCTAATCTTTTCCCTCCCCCCTGTTGTATTTATGGGACGTTGGAATCTGCTATGGATGTATTGTCATGGATGATAATGATTTGGTTGGATGCTAACTGTGGTTTGACAGGGAAAAGCTGGCACCTCATTAAGTTTTGAGGTGATTCAATTCATTCATAGGCCAGATTTCTTCTCCTTTCCTTTTCTTTTTTGAAGTTATATCTTCTTAGGTTATTGTGGTGTGCTTTTTACCCCACAGGCTTCCAGGTTTTCAGAGTTTTTGTTTGTTTTGCCCATCTTAATTCTCTTCAATCTTTTAGCATTCCATGGGTCATTAAGTCATTTTGAATTTTTGCAGCTTCAAGATGCTGGTGGTTTCAACCAGAACTTGAATTCAAAGACCTTGTCTGCGCCCAATCTGAGCACACTAGACTTTGCTGCGCTTACCGTGTCTGATGGTCAGAGTGGTACTCCAAAACATGCTGGAGATGATCTTCAACATAGAGCCAACCTTTATCGATCTTACGACAAGGAAAATATTCTTATGTTCAAAACCAGTTCTTCCCTTCCATCTAAGGCTACCATAGATTTTGCGTTAGCTGGCAGGAAAATGGCATCTCAAGGTTCGGGGATATGGAAGTATGATTCTGTTGATTCAACTGTTGGGCCAAGTAGAAGCTCTCATGGTTCAGCTAATTCCTACAGTTCTTCGCCTGGAAGAGGGGTTTATGCTAGTAGGTTGCATGCTCGTGCTTCAGCTCCTGTTTGGCTTGAAACGGGAGATGCAGTGGGTAATATTCAGCACTTAAGTCCATGCATTCATACTGCTTCTAATAGGAGTAATTTATGCTTCTTTGTATATCTATCTGCTTTAACATTATCGAGCTGACAGCAAATATGTACACTGAACTGCGAGAAGAAGCTCAAGACAATGCTCGATTACGTAATGCATATCTTGAACAGGTATGTCCTTGGAAACCATTTTCACATAGTTAAACTGTTATTGGACTCTCTCAAGTTGGGAAGTAATAAATATAGTGACATTTTAATAACCTATGTAGAAATAAAGTATGGGTCACTATTATCTGTTTGTGTATCCTGAATCAGCTGGCATTTGAGTAACGTCCGAACTTTCCAACTTTGATGCTATTCTTCAACTATAGAGTAATCAGTTAGGGCTGAACATTCGGTTGAGTCGAGTTGAGTCAAAAAATTTCGAGTTAGCCAAGCTTACGAGTACTGTTTTACGATTCAAATTTTATTTGATTTTTTTATTCAAGTGAGTTTATGAAATTCGAGTCAAGTCGAGTTTCTGTACAAATTTAATTGTAATTATTTATAATGTTATAATACAGATTGATTCCAATTGAGACGCCTTTTTATATCCATATATGATATACATATATGTTTCTTTATATCGGACAAAACTGAGGGACTCAACTCGAACTTGAAAATTGATCAACTAATTACTAAAAATTTCGAGTTATTCGAATTTCTATTTTATAATTCAAATTTTATTTGAATTTTTTTCGAGTTGAGATGAATCTTTTAGCGTCGAGTTTTGCTCACCCCTAACATCAACTGTTAAAGTGTGAACTCTGTGTCAAATCTTGCATGCGATGTCTGCTCTTGTATTTATCCCTAATATCGCTGTCCTCTTTCATCTGCCAAACAAAGTTAGCTCTACTTATCCATATCATTAATTGCTACTGCTTTTTTTATACAATTAAAATAGGCACATCAAGCATTTCTCATTGGCAACAAAGCTCTAGCAAAGGAACTCGGTGTGAAAGGACAATTGCCCAATATGCATATGAAAGCAGCTCACGGACGGGTTCAAGAACCTGTATTTCGCCAGAGGTTTGTCATTTCATTCCTGTTGAACGCTTCCTATCAACCCATTCTTCATTCGCTATTATTATTATTATTGCTTGTAATTTATCAATTGAGTGGTAAGATAATTTTCCGGTGGAGAATAAAACATTGGCTGCTGACATATTGATTGATCAATGTGTGATATTCTGATTTCTCGTTACTTATGATATCAAAACAAGCTCTGGATTGATCATCAGATCTTTTTAATTGGCTAGAATCCATTACATTAACCAACTAGATCTTAAGTTGTCAAATTGTCTGTAGTTTTAAGTTTAATAGAATCCGATCCCTCTATTACTTCCACCCCAACTTTCTCGTCTCTTTCTCTGTCCATTTGTCAGCAATTGCTTGTTCTTATTTCAGTTATCTAAATTCTTGTTACGTATTATCTTGGTTTAATACGGGGTTGTTCTCGTAAACTCTTTCATGAACTATAATAATACAGGAATCCAGTTCCTCCGGAGAATATCAGAGGGCAGGAGCGGATGATAGACTTGCACGGATTTCATATTCCTGAAGCCATTCAATTGCTGAAGCATGAACTATCCGTGCTCAGGCGCACAGCAGGGACAGCAGATCAACGTCTGCAGGTTTACATATATGTTGGAACCGGCCATCATACTAAGGGTTCTCATACTCCAGCAAGACTTCCAGTTGCCGTACAGCGTTATCTCCTTGAAGAAGAGTTCCTTGACTATTCAGAACCACGGCCAGGGCTACTTCGAGTTGTGATATACTAAAGCCGTAAACTTGACACCGTTCGGGTATAGTAGTTAAAAGAATAAAACGCAAAGTCATAGTCGAGGTTAGTCATTCTTGTATCTTTGTACATGGGAGCAAACAGAAGATGAATCGAATCCAAAAAAGTGTATCATTAATGTTTAGCCGGATAGCAGCGATTGCTTTTCTCCATGATGTTAATTTTGTACCTTGGTTTTTTTGCCAATCCTAATCCTAACATGTCTACCAGCATTCACATTCTACAATATAGTATGTAGAGAACGGTGTCGTATTATCCGACAGTTGGCCAAATGTTAGATGACTGGAAATTCAATCCATTATGAATACTGCTATATATAATGCATGTCATTTTAGGCTCTAATCAAAAGCTCATATACATTACTGTTATTATCCCCACTAACACGCTTCAACATTTCGAAGCTTCTACGACTTCCTAAGAAGTCGATTCGTTTGAAAATCACATTCCCACCGCATTCAGCTGCCTCTTTGCTGGAGTACGCTGCTCGAAGCCGCTCGGCATGCCTTGAGTCCGTGTGAATAGCGGCCTCTATTTCGTGACCCAACATGTTCTCCTACAACAGCAGCAATGCAAACAAGGAATTCAATCCATATGTAATGTTTGAACATGTCGCATTAACAACGCGCTGATGACTCGAATCATACCTGATAAAAGGAATAGATATGATCCAAAACCTGCAAAGACGTAAAGCCATTATCGCTGAAATATGTCCGTGCAGAAGGTCCCATCTCGGAAAAGCGGTCGACCGGAAATAGTATGGTAAGAAAGTGGTTTTTTAATATCAACTCGTTTTTATCACTGCGAACAAGTTGCAGGGCAGGTAAATGTAAGACGATGCCTAAACCAAAACACAAATAAATGGGACAAATCTCATAGCAGAAAGAATGGAGACCTTTCTGTAATAGACCGAGTTGTGTTCGTAAATGAGGCCCCGGAATCCTTGCCATCACCATTTGCATCAAAGAATTCCGATTCGCCACTACAAGAGTCTGTGAAAATTGAAGCCGTCGAAGTCGGCTCGGATATTGACCAGCAAATTGAATCCAGAAGACTGCTTGGGCTTATCGGACGAATCGGAATTTGACAAGTCTGAAAAAGAAAACAGATGTTCAAGGAAATACAACAATTCACAATAATAAGATGGTATATAAACATAATTGTGTTTGCACACTACGCTTGATTTTTGCAACTTGCGTAGTTGCGTTGCACGCACGCCGTTTTATAAGACCCTTTCTAGCTTGCATGCTATGCTATGAAATATAGGAAACCCCGATTGTCAAAAACGGACAACAACTTAGTCTTACTCTGTTTTGAGCTAGCCTATTAGTGCCTTCTAGTTCGCCTCCGGCTACTTCGAAGACAATCAATCAGATAGCTAATATCATGTTGGCAGGCTCTTTCTCAAGTGGATTTATGAATAAGAAAACATGCAACAGTGCTTACAATTAAAGATGACTTGCTGTCTCTCGGCTTAACTAGAAAAACGGTGATATCTAACGCCCAAGAAAAGAACAGGGTATGGTTTCAAACAACCGGAACTCTTATCCGACAAGTTAAGCCCACATTAGAATCAAACCCAATGGGAGTATGCACGACTAATCACTTACCTGCATTCGACGACTGCGGCGATTTCTAACCCCGGTTTTGGCTAAATGTACAATCTGTTGCCTTTCTTCATGGCTTGCATTGGTTCTGAAGCTCAGAGTACCTTGAGAGGAGTTGGCCACATCATTTTCCTATTAAAACTTAACATTAGCATATATATTTGGAGAAGCTACGAAGAAAGCAACAGATAAACATAAAACTTAGCTGAATGTAATTAGCAGAAATTGATGACTTGACATGGAAAAAGGAGACTTTAAAATTCTCAATTGCTTAAGAAAAAAATTCAGTTTCTGAACTAGTGCAAGTATGAGCTTATGAATTGGAGAATTAATCTATATAAATCATCCTCTTGTAATTCTTTCGACATTATAGTGAATTTTCTCCTCCTCTGCCCGTGGTTTTTTCCCGTCAAGGGTTTTCCATGTAAAATCGTGGTGTCACTTTCATTACGTGCGATCATTATACTTGACGTTATTCCATAACAGTTCTCAAGTGCCATTACCAAAAGAATAAAATAGTACCATCCCATAATATCAAAAGCAAGATATTCAAAGGTACCTCTCCTGCAGTGCCATTATGTGACGTTTCAAGCGATGTTCCAATCTGTCGAGCCAAATCAGCAGACATGTGAACAAGTCTCTGCACGTATCTATCCTTGGATGTTTTCAGTACCCACAACGGCTGAGACATATTAACTATCAAATCAGTTTAATCATAGCAAAGCACAGATTATTGTTATAAGTCATTATGCGTAATTGTATATCGCAGGTGATGACACCGTGGGAAACCCGGGAGAAACAAAAACAAAGTAAGAATCAAACCCATTATGATGATGCACAAAATGCAATGCAGAAGCACTCACCGTGACGATGTTGTTAGAGTGGCCAATATATTGATGGATAGAATTCGCTTCACACACTACATGACTCGCATTACAACCAACAAACCATCTATCAACAACCCTGGCCCCTTCTTTAGACGCCGCCTCAAGAACCTATGAACATATTAAATGTCTCAAGGATTGCTAAAGCAGCATACAAGTTGAACATAAGTGAAATAGTGAGTTATTTACTACTGTTGCAAGATATTAAATGTTACCTTATTCCGTAGTTCATCTGAAATATCGGAATCAATATACAGCGTATGACCAGACAGAATAGAGTCCAAACTATTTTTCGAGGCACTCCTAAAAAATCTTGCATGTTGTTTCTCTACCATGTCAATCTTCTTAGCATCATGAAAACTGGAAGGAAGACATGAACTTTCTGAAGCAGTAGGCACAAGCCGGTTCAACTCATCTACACGTATGCCGTTTTCTCCAACACCCTTCACGGTGTAGAGTGATTCACTTAACCTTACTGCAGTATATGCAAAAAGTGATATTGAATTTGATGTACTAACAAACAGAAATAAAATATCGCTCAATACGCCTTACTTTTAAAAAATACTCAAGTTCTACTTCCTCTAACAAGGTTGGGATTCAATTCCTCAACTAAGAAAGATGAACACTCCCCAAAACCATCGACGGAATAATCCAAAACTTAGATGCAGGTAAGCAAGGAGGTTGGTTGTTCTTAAATTATAAAATTCTATGGTAGAATTGAAATTAAGAAGAAAAAAAGGCGCTCGGAGATTGCAATTAAGAGTTCAAAAACAGCCACTTAGCAATAGACTTATGTTTCATAGACCAGGTCAGTAAAAACATATATATACAAGCTGCATTGTAGTTTGGTAGCAGGTAGCCTAAGGCATCATCATATTCTTATTTCTTATCTAAATTTTGAAACATACTTCTCGTTACAGTTCGAAAAGAGCATATCCTTAAATACAGCAAGAAAACATATCAGGATAGCGAAGTATGAATCGAAAAGCATACTAATCTTACCATTCTTCTTGACACTGTCCACAAACCATCCAAGTATAACGACGAACAGGCCATTTTTCAATCCATGTTTAAGAGCATGCTCAAACTTACGTCCACTAACGCTGTAACAATGATTAAGGTCGACAGAACTATTGCACCAGTAGAAACAATACACATACATACGAAACGAAATGTCATCACCATCATCATCATAGACCTAATATCCATCTGGAAATTACAAAAGTGTCATAAAACATCAATCATCACGTTGGATATTGAAAATTCAGACCAAAACCCTATGTAGGTCATCAAAATTTAATTTGTACCTATTAGATTACTTAACTTTGCTAAACATACCAAATCTAAACACACCTATCCAAACATTTTGAAGGAAAAACATGCCATGTAAACTGGTCCAACATTTTTAGACTTTTGAGACACAAGAAATAGAAAGAAAAATTCACAAATCCAATCCAACTTCATCCAAACATATGAATTTTCAACCACACTCAGAAAATTACAATTCTTTAGCCAAGTTTCATATGATGCCAAAATTTAAAGCAATTTTCATTTTTTTAAAAAGTAAAAGCAATGAAAATAAGAAAGGATATCTGAACCACCAGATGGGTACATTGAGGATGCAAGGTTGGACTATACTGACCACCTAATCTCTCAGTTGCTTCCATAACTTGTTTCCTTGCTTCTGAACAAAATCAAATAATAACAAACATCAGATTCATCAAGAAATCCAAGAACCCAGAATTTGATCAAACAAGCTGAGTTCAACTCAACCCAAATTCAAGTAACCTTTGGATAAGCCAGTGACACAAATAACCAGACCAGAAAATGGACCGGTGGGTCGAACCGTGACCGGTTCAGAGGCAAGAGAAGAAGAAGCAGAGGACAGGGACATTGGTTCCAACCCAACAAACAACTTTGAACAACCTTTGGTGTTTACAACTTCTGCCCTGTTGAGACCACCACCCATGTTTCCGTTTCATTCATCTCGGATTTTCAGGCAAGATTCAAACTTTATAAAGAAACAAAACAAAACAAAGATAGAGAGAGGGGAATAAAACAAATGGAGGGGAATGGGAATCAGAGATTGGGGACAAAACGAGGATTTTTATAATCTTTACCAGCTATGGGAAGAAGAAAAGTGAGTTCTTTTTTAAGGAAATGAGCGTTGTTTTGATTTTTGAACACTAACCACTTCGAAGTTTGCAGAAGAAAAAGGCCAGTCATATTTAGGTCAAATTGTAAGATTAGTCCCTAGACCATGCATTTATTGTGAATTTAGTTTATGTGCCCTAATTTAATTATGTTTAAGATCTATTTTAGGGTTTAAATATTTAGTTTATGGTTTAAGATCTATTGGTTTTAGTTTTAGGGTTTATAGTTTAGGGTTTAGAATTATATATTTAAATTTTAAAATTTAAATAGATATGCTTGTGTAAGTTGTTTTTACAGTTTTAATGTGTCAAATATTAACCCATTTAGTTATTGTTCTTTGATTTGATCATTTTAAGTCCCAACAATTCAGTTATATTTTATCTCTATATCGTTCAGGTTAGTACTGAAATTTTAAATTTAAAAAAACACAGATTAAAATTGATGAAATTATAGTATAAGGAACAATTTCATGATTTATGTAGGGACTGATGTCGAAATTTGACATTTTTTCTCTTTTTAGATCTTTGGTGCTTTCAAAAGTTTGATCCATTTTAAGTTCTCCAAAATGGGCTTGTTGTTTCATTGAATTTACTAGAGTGTACCATTATTACCAAACCAAGCCTAAGGCATAGAGGGGGCTCCACCTTCCCTTTATTAGTATTTGTTTTTTGTTGTGATATGACTGATGAACTTATGGATTTGTGAATGACATCAATTTGTTTTCAGCATACCTGTTTTTTTAATATACATTTCAGTATTTGAATTTGTTTTAATATTTATTTTATGAAGTCAGCAAGAATAAAAGTGTATGATATTTATTTTAAGATATTCGGGTTTAATTATTTTTTCTTTTTATATCATTCCCTCTTATATATTTAAGAATAAAAACTCTATGCTCATTTTCGGTGCCGTTATTTATGCTTTACACTAAAAAAATGAGTTTAAAATTAAGAGGTAAGGGTAAAGCTTAATGTTTAGGAAATTAGAGGTAGTGTATATTTTTAGGGTTTAGAGTTTAAGATTTAGAATTTAAGATTAAGTCATAAAATCTATTTTTTAGTGTTGGACATAAAAAAAATACACCGAAAAAATAAAGGATTTTTGTCCAATTAGATATCTGAATTTAACTTTTTCACTTAAATTAGTTCTTAAAGTTGAATTTGTGGTTTAAAGAAGTCACTTATTGTAAGTAATAATTTAAACAGAAAATAAATTCAAATATCAAATCAGACCTTAAAATCAAAATCAAATGCAATAAATATATCTTTAGCATGTTATTAGTTCACATATGCAAGTCATTTTCCATGGTCAAACTATGGTGCATCATCTTACAGCGGATCAAGTATTATTAAATAGGGTTCCCATGCAAGCAAACCACATCATCCATCACATATATAATATGCATAAATATATAAAATATCATTGTTGACTCTCTATTTTCTATGTAATGACATGTGTATTTAAATAGATCTACGTGGTTTGAAAACTATTGCATGAAAAAGAAAGGTTGGGTTAAGTTATTACATGCATATTGTCACATCCCGCCAGCCCATGATCGAAAAAATCATACATTAAGGGTCCTTTACTAGCACACCAAATGTCGCACTTGACTGGTGGACTTATGTCCGCACCTTACACGTGTATCATTGGGTCGAGACAAACAATTCATGTGTTGTTTATGAGAGAGGGACCCGAGGGAGCACTCCCAGCGCACTTAATGAGGTCCCACCGAGCACCTTCCATTCTACCAAAACTATGAAGCTCGAGTTAGCACCTGATGTGCACACCTAGGGGGCCAGACGATCCCCATCTGAGTTGCCCTTGACCTTAAGGCCCGATTCAGTACCGAACATGTTATCAATGTCAAGGGGGTTTTGGACGAGCAAACCGAGCTTATCAATGTTCAATCCGCCCAAGAGACTTGGAAAGATATTATCCTTGGACCTAGGGCTGTAAATGAGACGAGATAGATCACGAGCTACTCGAGCTCGCCTCGGCCAACACTCGACTCGAGCTCGAACTTGAATCGAGTTCTTAACGGGCCGAGCCGAGCTACTTGATACCCGGCTCGAAAAGCTTGCGAGCTACTCGAAAATATAATAAACTATTTTTAAAATTTTAAAATTAAAGTGAACTAAAGGATAGGTTGAGTGTTTTTGGTTGTTATGTTATGTTAGTTTAATTTTTAGTTTAACTTTCTTTATATTTTCATGCGTACTTTTTTCCTCCTACTATGATTAGGGTTTTTTTATTGAAGCACATGAAAATATTTCTTTTGCATAGTTTTATCTACAATGAAATCATGCAATTTTAATAATAATAATAATAATAATTAAATTATTATTATTATTATTATTATTATTATTATTATGGTTGTAAATGAAACGAGACAGATCACGAGCTACTCCAGTTCGACTCGGTCAAAACTCGATCAATACTCGACTCGATTAAACTTGATTCAAGCTTGAGTTCGACTTGAATTCTTAACGAGTCGAACTGAGCTTAGCACTACTTGAGCTCGACTCGGCTCGTTTACACCTAAATTGGACCAACACACAAGGAAAAAGAGCATCTTTTAACCAACACAAATGGCAAGAGATCATCATTTGAGCTACACTTTGAGAAAGTATCCTTTGCCAACCCAACTGTGATGTCATGAGCGATTATAGCTTTTTTTTTTTTTACTTTAGGCAACAATTAAGTGATATTGTTAGTGAACAAGAATCATGGATTTATCCTTAGCTCCTGGATCAATCCATCATAGACCGTTAGATTCAAGGAGGTTAGCTTATAAATAGAGGCTTTTTCTTACTATTGTAAATCATCTTTCATTTCTCTATTTTTCTTGAGTATTTGAATAAGAGTTATAATTTCTCTTCACCTCTTGTTCTTTTTTTCTTTTCTTTGTTGTCTTGCCTTAACCAAATTTTTCACAAGCTTCTACAATTCTAAGCACTCTTGCTTAGTGATTGTAAAGACTGACATAGTTTTCGACTAAAATCGTCGCCTATGGCTGCATGAATCAGCTAGTTAAATTATAGCCTCGTGACAATAAGTATTGTCTCAAGTTCTACTTTCTCTTTTCAAGTGTATGAAAATTAAAAGATTGTATTAACTTTAGAGGGCAACGTTCATTTTTTAAGATCACACCAATTTGAAACGAATTATTTCTAAGTAAGTATCTAAACAACACATAGTCGATTTCAACTATTTTATTTGTTTCGAGGACAATATCTATATGAGGACATAATAACCGACACATAAATTATTTTTTTTTATTATCATGGATGTCGGTTTTCGAATAGTGTATGAAAGGAAGTAATTACTGGTCATTTGGTGATATGCAATGAAGAGTAGCAAAGAATGAAATCCCAGAGGAGATGAATGACAAAGATTGATGGCAATGCATTTGTTGTATAGTATAGAAATAAGGGGTGGAAATAGACATTACTCCAAAAATGGGGGAGGTGGTCCAAATATGATCAAAGTGTCCTATTATTTATTGCTTAATAAAGTGATGTGGGGACAATGGACATTACTCATGCATGACATGTATGATCATGAATCCCTAGCCTCTCTTTGAAGTTGCATTGTTCATGCTATTTGAAAATCCAAGGTTTCGAACATTTGATTTTATTTAAGGGATTTAGTGTCTCATCCTACTAAGTCATCTGGTTATTAATTTTAAAAATAATTTAAATTCGGTCTATTATATATACCACCGAAGGACCCTAGTTCAGAGCTTATCCCCACCTCATTATTTACTTTTAAATAAGTAGGGTGATACCAGTATAGGAGGGGTAAATAACTAATTTCTAATCAAAGACGTAAAGTTGTTTCGAAGGATAGAATCAGTTGTATTGCACCGACTTTTCTGTTGGGATTCGGATAATTTTGGATTGAGGTGTTTTCTGCTGAATCGACCGATTATCAATTATTATTTTAACATATTTTTTGAAATGCATCAACCGGACATCCAGAATTCATAATACGTCCATTTTTAACAAAGACGTCGTATGCAAAAAACTGTGCACTAATCTAATATAAAATTTTTAAATAATTACGAATTTTAAATATTTACTTCAAATAAGTCGACCCAAAATACTCAAATCCGATCCAATAAGTCGACCTATATGATCAGATAATGTTCTTAGAATAAATTGTTTCACCTCTACTATCTCCGTGTCATCTAGTTAAAAGTTCGGAAGGGTGGATCTTACAAGGGATTAGTAGGATTATGATAAATAAATATCAAAAAATAAAATTGAAATAATAAGTATAATTGTTTTTTATCTAAGAAAAACACATAGTTCACTGTTGACCCCATATATTCATAATCTTTTAAATAAAGTTGTTTAATCTTTCTTTAATAGGATGAATATGGCTGGCCAGGCTTAAATGTCGGCGTTAGATTGAATCGAGTGAAAAAAATTAAATTATTTGAGTTTATATATTATATTTTATCTTGTTGACAATATGAATAAATTCTAAGCAAGAGCAAATAAATTTAAAACGATAATATCATATATTTTTAAAAAAATTAAAGGAAAATAAGATAAAATCAAGATATTTTAGTATGATAAACTTGAAAGTTGATTTAATAAGTTATTTGTTTAAGACCTCAAGTTTATATTTTGGGAAAATATTATTATTTTAATTCAAAATATGTATAGAATTCTTAGAAAAAAGTATATAATTCTTAATTTTTTAAATTTTATAAGGTTTTATATTTTTTTTTTTACTTTTTGAAATTTTAAGATATGTATTTTTATTTTATTTTTTGTATTTTTTATTGAAAGAGACCAATTTGCATATTTTCAAAGTTCACAGAGATTAAGAGGTATTTAAAGTAAGTTTTTATTCGATTCATTATAATTTATAAATTTTTTTTAAAACTGGAGTATATTCAATGGTGAAAGAATTACAAATAAATCACGCCGTAAACAATAAAAGTTCAGTGCAAAATAAACAATGTAAAAAATCTAACGGTGTGAAAGACATTAAAAAATCAAACCTAACACCTTTTGAAGAAACTTCTGAAATGAAATCAGAAAGCTATTACTTTGTCTTGGGTGTTTTTTGAAGACAACATAATTCTTTCGCTACTCGCTCTTGGCATATCAGCACAACCACAAAAAAAGAATCATAACATGAAGTGTTCGCCCTTCCTTCAGTGACAAAAAAATTCGATGATACTCGTCACCCGAACTCTAAAGTATCAAAAGATAAACTGAAACTACCATAAATGCAGACAAAAGAACTGCCATAGAGGCAGACTAAAGAATTGCCAAAAAAATAGATATAGTAGAAACCTGGTAAAGTAAAAAGAAAACAAAAGAAAACATGAAACCAAAACATTTATCAGCGACAATGAAACTTATTTATATATATAATCAGCAGAACGACCAACGATCCTTGTTGACGAAAGAAGAAAAAAATAAAAATAAACTTTAAAACTTAAAATATTTATAACCGCCTCATAAAACATGAAAAAGGTGGAGAAGAAGAAATATATATAAATCTTTTAATAAAGATGAACTTTGAAACAAATAAATTTAAATCCAAAAAAACAAATAACTCCATTGAACTTTGAAGTAAAACTCAAACCAGGCCTGTATAAACACAAACACAAATGAATGGATTAATACCCATTAGAAGTAAAGCCCAAACCCGTTTTGTATTAATCCAAAGAGTTAAAAGGATCAACCGTCTTGATACATAACTCTGGGATATGACCTGTCACCTGCCTAATCCAAAATTATATATATATATATCCAATTACACAGTGTAAAATTCTTTAAGTTTTACACGTATTTTAAATCGTTAGATGGGTAAAACGGATGAATAAGATTAACAGTAGAATATGTAAAGATTATCACTTGGAAAAAAATAGGGGTTAAACCCAGCTATTCATTTCCCCTATCCAACGATCCAAAAAACGTGTAAAACTTACTGTGTAAGTGAATCCTAACTAACTAACTATATATATATGGTTAGCATCCACTTACATTGTGTAAAATTTATTTAGTTTTATATTTTTTTGGACCGTTGGATGCTGATAATTAATGGCTAAGATTATTTCTTTATTTTTTAATTTCATTCATTTATTTCACTCATCCATGAATTAAAAAATATATATATATATATATAGTCTAAAGATAATTAAAAATTAGTATATGTTGATACATTTTCCCTCAACCCTAACAAGTTGTGTCTTTACTTTCACCACTGCCGTCGACGCTCCAAGAAATTTTCTGACGAATCCAGGCTACTACACCGAAGCTTTTCTCTTCATCTTTCTTATTCTCCGTTTGGAATCATCGAAAATGTCTTGAAATAAGACCAACGGCTCTCACGTCTTAGAATTTTGATTTGTTGCTGTCCACTGTCGAAATCAAAATATATAGCTCCTCGCATTGTATAAAGGTTGTACATCGTCAGAATTCACCTTCCGATCACTGGTGTTACCGTTATGGAAAACCCAAGAGTAAACTCCTCTCTTTTTTTTGGTTGTGACACCTTATATTAGTTTTGGTTTGGGTTATTAGGTGTTGTGTTGAGTGGTAGTTTAGGTACTGTTTTGGGAATAACGAGTTACTGGACTGAAACTTGGGTTTAGAAAAATGGAGATGATGAGTTGGTTGCTCGGGGTATGGAAACAATGAAAATATGTCGACGGCGACGGTTTGTTAGGGTCGAGAGAAAATAGTTTTGTTAATATGTGATGAAAATAAGTTAGGATCATCAAATTTTAATTTTTTTAGTTGAGTGATCAAAATAGGACGGACTCAAAAGTTTGGTGGTCACCCAGGTAATTTATTTTTTATAACTGATATTTAATTCATTGATGTATTAATTTAAATGAAATATTATATTAACTCAAAAATTTTTAGTTATCTTTCCAATTAGTTTTCTTCGTCCCCAGTGATATGTTCTCTTTTGAAAGACGACCTTCTAACTCAATTTACTATATTCACAACAAAAAGACTTAAATTGCTAATTTTTTTAAAGAATTTAATGTCTTGTTTCACTAAATCAACCGAAAGTAAGCTAGTTTTATGTTTATTTATAATTTTTACTGGTAGAATGATGTCATTTTTCAAGTAGAAAAATTAATTAAATTAACTCATTGATATAGTGGAATGAGATTTATATCCTTCCAATAATGTTTAAGGTTTGAATTATGATGTTGTAAATAAAACAAGTTAGGTTAGAAAGATCACTTCATAATAGACATTCACAAACATGGACGAAGTCATTCAATGGTTGAGAGGGGTTGCGCCAAAAAATATTGGTACAATAATATTTTAAGTCATTTTTATTTAAACATGAGTCAAATAAAATTTTTGTTCTTCTCAATTTTAATTTTAAATACTTAGATTCTTACTAATTTGATATAAAGCAATTTAGCATCTCTTGATGTTTAGTCTTAATTTGGTCCTTATCTATAGCACCTAAAGTCGGATTAATTAATTAACGAGTCAGATAACATGTATTATAAAAAATTAAACATAGACATATTTTTACATTTATTTAGGAGAAAAAAATGAACAAAATTATTTTAACAGTTACACCACCTTATATAATTGAGTATTTATGTTTCTAAAATATTATGAAAAGCCAAAACCCCTCTCGACTCTCATATAGTTTTACCGTTGCTCTCAAACTCGTATAAACTGGGGGAAGAAATCACGATTCTTGCAGCTAAAATTCGCCAGAATCTTGAATATTTGGTATAGATTTAAATGACGATTATAGTAACTTTTGTTTCGTTTTGTTTATTATAATTGGAAATATAACGAATGTTATTACGATTACTTCAGATATTATAATCGTAAATTTATTTTTAATAACATATATTATTGCGAGCATAATAATTGTCAGTATTGAAGTTTTACCAATAGTACAATCGTTATATAACAGTCGTTGCTGCGATTGTGGACCGAAATTTAAATTCATGTTATCCAACTAGTACTATACTTCTATAATATCTCTGAGAAAAAGGATCGACCATTCAAAAAACGGACATGAAGGACCCTAAAAGAGATATTTTAGCCTTTAGAAGTTCCAAAGGAACGATGACTGCTGAGGAAAATCGTCGCCACCACCGTTGACGTCGTCGTTGTTATCGTAAACCGGCGGAGGGTAGAATTGGTCACCATTCCCCGCGTAAAAGCCATAGTCGAACTCGAACATCCCTTGGTTGGTATCCAAGATGCTCAAAAATGACGACCAATCCATGGTTTCATTGCTCTCTGCTTGTATTGCGGCGCCTCCCCCGTCCGACACCGACCACGACGTATGCTGTTCTGTCGTCACCCCGACATTGTTGTCATTGGAAATGCTGTTATCAGTCGATTCGTTCGCAAACCTAGACGCGACCGCTTGTATTTCGAGCGGACTAAGTGACCGTCCCCCAGCAATATCCGGAGGGTCATCGGGGAAGTTGAACTTAACTTGGTTGCCGCGCAAACAATATTGCGCGGCATCGAACGCCCGTGCGGCTTTCTCCGGCGAGTCGTAAGAACCCAACCAGATACGTTCGCGGCTGTTAGGGAGTCGGATTTCGGACACCCATTTCCCCCATTTGCGCTTCCGTACGCCCTTGTACTTGGAAGAACTGCTGCTCGGCTCACCGTGCGTGGGTGATTCCGGCTTTGGCTTCACCATGTATGGAAGAAAACGCTTTGTTCTTCGCCTGATCTGAAGGTTGAATTCTCGTCCTGGACATGAAACAATACGACCAGTGTCTATCTGTGTAGGAGTCAACAGAATGCGAAAGATTAATGAGTGGTGCTGAGATTCTTACAGGGAAAATGGTTTGTTTTGAATGTTTGAGTGATCTTCGGACAATGAAAATGGCGGCTGTTTCAAAGAGGTATATATAGGTGAAGGGGGTGAAGGGATCTAAGCGTGTTGAAGAGGAGTCAAGGGAGCGGACACGTGGCAGTTTTTGGTGGGTGGAAAAAGGGTAAAACGCGGTGGGGACCATTGGTTAAAACCACGTGTATATATAATTAGGAGTTTTAGCCTGTTTGGAAGAAACATAAAGGGCCCAATTCGATCCTATAAAATTAAATCCGATCAAGACCCGACGGGTTTCGATCCGATTTAATTTGATAGGATCAAATTGGGTTTGGAATAGGTCGGTGAAAAAATTGAGTTTGGAATAGGTCGGTGAAAATATTGGGTTTGGAGTAATATACATTGGGTTGAGTTTGCATTCGAGTTTAGGGGAAAAAACACCTTGCAAATCTGTCCCGGGATATTTGAATAATTTTTTCTCATATATTTAGACACTATAATGTCATTCCTTTTATATTCCTTTAATTACATCCTTAATTTCATTTAATAAAAAAAAGAAAATAGAGATAATTATTACAAATATATCTATTTGTATTTTGGCATAGAGATAAAAATGACCTTTAACGTTTGACTGAATTATCATTTTGACGAGGATATTTAAAAATATCTGACTCGAATACCCGAACACAAATAACCAAGTATTTACCCGGAATTTTTTTATCGGGTCGAGTACCCGACCCACCATTTTCCGGGTTGCGCCCGAGTCAAAATATTATGAATTTTCAGGTGCTCGATTTATTCGGGTACCCAATATATTTAAAATTAATACTTTTTATATTTAATATATAAATTTTTATATTAAACTAATAACAATGTTAATTTTTATATTTTATATTTAATAAATACATATTTTAATTTTACACTAATAAATATATTTTTTAATATTAAACCAATAAAATATTATTATATTTAAAAAATATATTATTTTAATTTTCGGGTACCCAAATACCTGATTTGCCGGGTACTCGTAATTTTCGGGTACCCAACTAATGGGTACCCGTAATAACCGGGTCGAGACACATGCCGAAAATAGTATTACCCGATGACCCGTTACTTCGGGTACCCGAATTTGAACACCCCTAATTTTGGCCTCTATTCTTTTTAAACCAATTTAACCCATAGCGTTTCATTTTGGTTCAAAATGACCCCTATGTGAATGAAAATTGTTAATCAACTGACGATAAAAAAATCCAAACTATTAACTCACAAACCACAACCATCAAACCTAAACCTTAGAGTTTAGGGTTTTTTATATATTATTTTTATGAATATTTTGAATTTTTAAAATAATATATTTATATTATAAATAACATATAAAATATAAAAATAATATATTTTTATTTAAATTATATAATCTTATTCATTTGTTTCAACCAAATTATTTTACGAAAAAATAGTACTATAAATAACACTATATTATTTTTATATATTATTTATAATATAAATATAATATTTAAAAAACAAGAATATTCATAAAAATAATATATTTATATTATATATAATATAAAAACGTAAACCTTAAACTCCAAAACTATAAGATTTAGGGTTTGAAGTTTGGGCTTTGCATTTTAGGGCTTAGGGTGTTATATTAATTATAATATAAATATATTGTTTTATGAATATTTTAGAATTTTTAAATAATATATACAAATATAAAAACAATACAATTTTATTTTTATATATTTGATTAAATAAGGAGGTATTATATTTTCATACCGAGACTCAAACTCATACAAGATGGGGCAATATGAGCATCCTTAGCCACTAGTCCAATTTTATTTTTATATTATTTATATATTAATATTATTTATTTCATAAAATAATTTGAATCAATCTCAAATAGTTTGAGATATATAATATTCGTGGTAAAATATTATATAATTTCATGTTGGTTCAATAGTTAAGGCTTAACTCTTGTATTTGAAGGTCTTAGGTTCTAACTCCTTTAAATGCATGATTTTAATATTTTCCTCCAGCAAAACAGCGTCGGGCTAAATTAGGCTTCAAAATAGCCGCACCAAAACGATGTCATTTTGACCTAACGAGGACCTTAAGAGTTAACGATAAAGTGACATTTTCGAGTCAAAAACTAAAGTTTGGTGTTAGATTTGAAATTTTTTAAAGTTCAGTGGTATTTTCGAGTCAGTGGCCATAGTTTAATGGCATCTGGTGTAGTTTATCCCTTTTCATATTATCCCCTTTGTTTTCAATAAAAATGAAAAAAATTATTTGTTCCAAGTCAAGCTTAAGTATACAATTTATATTTTTCGGGTCGATTTTAAGTTGACCAAAAACCCGAACCGAAACATGAGCATGTCTAAAGGCAGCAATTGACCTTGTTAAGTTAGGGATAAGCTACTAATTGATTCAGTCGAACCTAAGGATAATTTTAGTGGCTTATTAATTTAAACAATAATTTTTTATTTTATAAATGAATCTTAAACAGGAAAATGGCTTATTTTATTATTTTAATTTCAATAATGAACTCAAAATTTATTTTGTCATAAATATATATATAGAATCGAATGAATGCACACTCTTTTTTTTCTGTCATTGTCTAACCAAACAGGATGCGAATGGCAAGCGAGTGGGGCCTTGGCACCTCCAAAAGTTTTAGGAAAAAATGTACTATAACCTTAAATATTTTTGAAATTTTAATTAGACTCCCTCAAAATTTATAAAACTTTTTATGAAGTTGTAAATTTTTTTTTGAATATTTTTAATTATCCCTTAAAATTGTTAAAAGTATTTATTAACCATTTCAAATAATTTAAATTTATAATTAGATCCTCACATTTAAATAAAAAAATTCTTATTAAGCATCTTAAATTTTATTTATTTTTTAATTAAATCTCTTAAATTTTGAAAATTTTAGTTAAGTCCCCTCAAGCTATACGATCAAGATCTGCCACTAGAGGTGGCAAAAAGGTCATTCGGATCGGGTTCGGTTCGGGTCAGGTTCGGTTTCAGTACAGTTCGGGTCGGGTATTAGTCCGGATCAGGTATTAGTCTGGACCGAGACACATCGATTTGATTGATTTTTAGGTTGGGTATCAGTTCGGATCGGGTCACATCGGTTCGATTGATTTTTGGGTTGATTTATTTCGGGACCAACCCAAAAATCAACCGATTTTGACCCGACTCGAAATCAACCGCCCCGAAATAAACAACCCAAAAATCAATCGAACCGATGTGACCCGATCCGAACTGATACCCAACATTTTTGTGAGTTTTGCAACGATTCACATCAAATCTTTCATTATTTCTTTTAATATATTTTCTTTATTTTGGGTTGCCTTCAGTTCGAGTTAAATCGATTCGAGTCTATTCGGTTTGATTGAAAATCGATCCGGGTCCGTTCTGTTCGGTTGAAAAATCAGATCGAGTCCATATCGGTTCAACTAAAAATCGGGTTAGTTTCAAATCGATTCGGTTTGTTTTGAATTTCAGATCAAGTTCGAATCATTCTATTCGGATTGATATCGAATTTGATATCGAGTAAAATCAGTTTGAGTCTCAAGTCTAGGATCAGTTTGCCACCTCTATCTGGTATCTGCCACTGCCCCCACTATACCAAATATAGTAAAATTTGATAAATAGAAAATGGCAGTAATTGTCAAATGATGTAGGTCTCCGTGGAAATTGTCAAATGAGGCATGTCTCCGAGGAAATGTGTGAAAGAATCTAGGATTCCAAATTCCATTACAAGTGTAGTTTATATGTCTGCCCATGTTTTAATTTACTACAACGAGTTCCTTTTGTCCATTTTGATACATGTGCCAATGTAACCCACTTGTCTCATTCTCACGCGCGGCTTCACTTCAATTGCTCATTCACCTGGTTGACAATGTATAGTTGTATACATCATTCTTGATACAATTCTTATTTGGACGGTCCAACTCGGTTCATCTGAATTTGTATGCTTTTAAAGTTGTTTGATATTAGTGTTAAAAATTACTTTTAAATAGATAAAATATTTATTTATATTTTTTTTGAAAATATAAAAGGACATGTGATATAGTCGAGGATAAACGAGTAATTTTGTTCAAAAGTACTTTTGAAAAGCACTCATCAAACTAAGTTGAAAAACACTTTTGACTTGAAAAACTACACGTCCTGCATTACTTTTGGTCCAAAAATCACTTTAAACCTAAAAATACCTTTCAAAAGCATTAAAGAACGAGGGGCTAAAATCAAATTAAACCGAATTTACTTTTAGGTTAAGATTCGCCGAACAAAATTAATCCTTATAATTTCTGACTTACTGTAACACTCGTATTGTGACACATGTGGAATTGTTTTACAAACAAGGAAATAGAACAAAGAAATTTATTAATGTTGAGCACTTAGGCTTTGCTTGATATGAAGGATGGAAATGAAGGAGAATGAAAACTTTGTTAATTAAATGGTGGAGATTTATAACAGGACAAAGGACTCCATATCATATAGGGAAGCGCTAATGGGGAACCAACAAAAGAAGACCAGAACTGAAAATATTTTATATCAGAGGGTTGCTGGCCGAGGTAAGAACATTCCTGACAAGAATATTATAAATTTTCAAGTTCCTATCAAGGATACGAAATGGTTGAAACGTTGCATGGTTGAAGTTCTTAAAGAAAGTTTCGACTAGGAGTTTGTCCAAAGAGCCCTCATGAACGATGATATTAAGGTTTTAGTTTCTAAATGGGGCGTGGATAATGACTCGTCAATCCTTATGTTCAAATATGTGTCGTACATAGAGGAGATTTGGGAATCAAAAAGAGAAGAACTATCATATTGGTTTACTCATATTGGTCCGCTAATGATTCAAGGAGTTCCTCATTACTTTGTCTCACTGGTTCTTCAAGGCGTTCTTCTTTTTTGCTGGCATGAGAATTTTTTCGCAGATTTGGGCAACCATTGGGGACAGTTTGTTGGCTTAGATCCAGTGACCCGGAACAAAGAAAGGTTGGACGCAACTAAGTTCTTCATTAGGGCGGCGATCACTTCCATTATACCGGAGAAGATAACCATCTCGTCCATGGGTTATCCATATCGTATTAGAATTTCGTTGGGGGATTTCAATGCAAAAATGACCCAAGATGTTCGTAAGGATCATAATGGTGAATTCACAAATGATTGGAAATTTTCAGATGATGATGGGTTGGCGGAGGCGGATGAAAGATTCAATGCTAGAATGTCCACGTCGTCGGAGGAACTTGACCGGAATAGTCCTGAGATCGATAAAGACACTTCGTATCGGGATCATGGCCTCCATAATCACTCCAACGTCTCTTATAATAATGGCTCTTGTTCCAATGATATCCCAGGGAACGTTAACAGACAAGTTGAGAATAGTGACGCCGTTTTGTGGAAAATTGGGTTGACTCCCCTAACAAGCCAGACATAGCTAGCAAGCCTAATGAAAATAGGCAAAATAATATCAGTTTACCGTTGGATAATCGTCCTGTGTTAAGCTTGGCAATTGGGTTCGTGCTGGGCAATAACCCAATTGAAGAGAATTTGCCTTTTTCCTCTAGCTCTATTAACAGGCCCGAGTTGGTCCCTCAGCCATTAATCAACAATTCGATAAGATTCCCTTCTTTTTCCTGTGAGTTCGTTCTTGACAGTCTTGAAGGACGAGACAGAAGCCTCTCTGGCATGGTTTGCACAAATAGGCAAATTCCGTTAGCCACGTCCCTGGATGATTATAGGAGCTTCTTCCGTGCTAAAACAAGACGGCTGGTAAGACGCCTAGTTAGGGACTCATTGTATGATTCTCCTACACTGTCGTCTAATGTTGATCAAAATGCTGACTTGGGTTTTGAAGACTCAGCTGCTGGGCTCGAAGCTGAATCAGTCTGGGAAATGTGCAATCTACTGGAAATTTCTTTCAAAGGTGGTAGGGAAGCAGTCATCAAAAGGGTTTACAGCCTTGAAAATGACTTGAGGAGCATGGATTAAATCGATTCAGGTAAGACACTTTTTCTGATTTTATTATGAATTTTACTGCTATCACTTGGAACATTAGGGGATTTAGACGTAGAGAGAAAAGAATAGCTATTAGAGAGGTAATTAACAAGATTCGACCGAACTTTGCCTTTCTTCAAGAAACTAAAATGGAAGAGGTGTCGTTAGGGGATATTAAATCTATTTGGAACACGGGTGAATTAGAATCTGTTTTCTCTCCTACTTCTGGATCAACATGAGGATTATTATGCATCTGGGATACTGATTTCTTTCAAATTGAAGAGAAAATTGTGTTCCCTAGGTTTATTGCAATAACAAGGGTAATTAAAAGTATCGGCTTCCACTGTGGCTTAGTGAACATTTATGGTCCGTCAACGGATTCAGACAAAATAACTTTCTTATCTGAGTTGTTGAATTTCCTAAAATCGAAGGAAATTTCGTGGTGTTTGGGAGGCGACTTTAACTTATTTCTAGATCAGGAAGAAAAAATAGGACTGTCAATGAATTTACAGCTTATAGATGCATTCAAGAACTTCGTCTTTGAAGCTGAGCTGATGGATTTATCCTTGGATGGTGGTAAATTTACATGGTGCAATAACCGTGATCCCCCAACGTTTGTGTGCCTTGACAGATTTTTAATTTCAGCGGACTTTAATCTGGCTTTCCCTGGTTTCCTTCAGAAAGTTCTCCCTAGATCGCTCTCCGATCATAATGCAGTAGCTCTTATTTCTGAACAATCTAATTGGGGCCCGAAACCCTTCAAATGCTTCAATTACTGGCTTGATATGGAGGGCTTTGAAGCTATGGTTACAAAATCAATTGAGGATCTAAGGAAAACAATGCAACAATGAGAATAGGGGGTATTCTAAAAGGTACTAAAATGGCAGTCAAGGCATGGTCCGGGAATTTATCTAGAAACAAAGGTAGGAATTCGGTGGACATTGCTAAGGAAATCGATTTGATTGAAGCTCAATTACAACAAGGTATTATTACTTCTGGTTCGTATGATACTCTTAGGAATTTGAGAACTCAGTTGTGGGCGGCCTATCGAAAGAAGGAGAGAAAATGGCTACAAAAGTCGCGTCTCTGTTGGTTCTCGGAGAGAGATCGAAACACTCGGTTCTTTCATCTAACAGCTACATAAAGAAGAAGGGTAAACCAAATAAACATCTGAAAAGAGACGGGGTGGAAATCAACAATCCTATTTTGGTGAAAAAGATGGTTATAGAGCATTTTTTTACTCTTACAATACCCTCACTGCACTAGAGGTTGATGATTTAAATTTGGGCTTTTACAAACTAAACGAAGATCAATCTTTCGCCCTACAAGACAGGTTTAGAGAGGAAGAAGTCTGGGCGGTTTTGTTTTCTTCATATAGTAATCGTGCCCCTGGGCCTGATGGTTTTAACCTGGGATTTTTCAAAAATTCTGGAATAGTCTAAAGGGGGATATAATGCAGTTCTTTGATGATTTTTACTATGGTCGCACATGGGATGAAGGCATAAATCACTCTTTTATCACTCTCATTCCTAAGGTAAAAAATCATAATTCTCTTGATGAATTCAGACCTATAAGTCTTGTAGGAGGAATGTACAAACTTCTGTCAAAGGTCCTTGTGTAACCCCCTCGTCCCGGTCTGGCCGGATGACCGGTCCGAGTAGGCCACACATGGAAAACCGAAGTGAAAGCCGTTAAGGTTCCCCCTCGGTTAGAAACCTTATTTTTTTTCTTTTAACTTATCTTCTCTAATTGCACATTTAAGTTCTACGTGATCAAGACAACATAATAAAAATGAAGAAGACAATCATCTGAACCCAAAACATCAATTAAACAGTCCAATTTTAATCCATTAAGCTGGTCGTTTCGAAACACCCTTGAGGCGTATCGAAACGCCTTGACCAGGTCAACTGCCCCAAGCCCATACGAGGAGGCCGTATCGGAACGGAGGTCAACCGTTCCGAAACACCCTCAACGGTCAACTTCTCGTGGTCAACGAGATTTTGACCGTTTCGAAACCCTTAGACCCGTTTCGAAACGCTTTCATCTCGTCAATTTCTCAGCTTTCCAGTGGCCAAAATGTTCCGAAACCCGTATCAGAACAGGGGCTCTCAGTGGCCAAACCGTATCGTAACGCGTTCCGATACGGGGTCTATGAAACCTTACCCGTTCCGAAACGGCCCAGCTCGTTTCGAAACACAGGCTGTCTACAACCCTCAAAAACCAGACTTAGGCATTTCTCAACAATTCTAAAGGCCCTAAACGACCCTAAAAGGCATTTAACACAAACATACATGAACTAGAGGCATGGTTCCTATGTCAAGCATGCTCAAACACATAAGGCTTAGATTGAAATGTTCATTCATGGCATTTACACATTAGCAACATTTCATTACAAGGCATGCTTGAAGACATTAAAATCCAAAAGGCACAATTTAACTCAAATAGGTATACATGCCATTCAAAAGCAATTTAAACATCCATAAGGCATACCATCACACAAGAATTTGGCAAGGCATCACATGCTTACAATCAAAGTCAATCCTTAAACATCAAACACATATAGGAGTCATACATAGCTCATACAAAACACACTTTTGCCACATTGCTAAACTACTACATAATTGTTTAACCGTACATGAGCAACAAAAACTTGGAAAGCCCCTTGCCTTGCTCTGATCTAACACCACGCTAATGATCTGCATTGTTTAAAATGAGAGCGTAAGCTATAAGCTTAGTGAGGATGCTCTAAAATCGAAAACGTCAACAATGCAGGGTTCAAGCATGCAATCCCTTAATCTTACATACAACATGCATAGGTAAAACAACAAGTAGACCTAGCTAGTCTTTCAAGAGTCATAATATGGCATCTCACATCATACTAGGCTCAAACATCACATATCAACATCATGCATCACAATTATAAGAATAAGTTCAATTGGCCACTATTAGTTTACCCGGATGTGCGGATTTAATCTCAACAATCACATTACCTCGGTGGGATTACACTCATCACCGGACCTTGCATGGGCGGGATTCCACTCATCACCACATGCCCTACGGATGGGATTCCACTCATCATCCCATAGAATATATATAAATTTCTGGTGGAATGTTACATCACCGTACTCCTCCTTGATGACTCAACGCCATCAAGGCCACGTACGTTTTGACACAATTTGTGTGCACACTAATCCTAATGATTGATCATTTACACCCGATAAGTTAATTAGTGCCAATTTCATTTACCACCTCACATATCCACCATTCATGTCTGACACTCATTATATATATATAACAAGGCATACATATACAAACCAATCCACATTTCGCAATAACAAGTAGGCTAGGGCATAAATAGCATTTAATGGAAATCAAGGAGCTAAGTTACCAATTTAACTCCATATAGAAATGGCCTACCAAGCACATTCCAACTCATACACTACACACACTTGAACCAACTTTAAAACACATTTATAGTTACTCACCACCCTTCCTTAGCAACCAAAGCAAGCCTCCTAAATGCCCGGATTCGATCCTGATGCCTCTCCAACGTCTCCTCTTGTTTCTAGCCAATCAAAAACACATCCATTACTCTCAATAAATGCTAAAACCCATTCATCAACTCAACTCTTAAGCTCGAGCCAAACTTCAATAATTTTCCAATCCAAATAACCACCCAAAATGCCCATTTTCGTGCTCCCCTAAAACCTAGCTAAAAACCCTATTTTCAAACACCCAAATGACACCCGATTGGCCCCAAAACACCTTCTCATCATACTTAAACCATCAACCATTAAAATTAATCCTAAAACTCACCAAAAACCAAGTTTTAGACACTTTAAACATGGTCATAATGACCCATTTCGGGTTTTCACCCAAACTCATTCATTTTAACATATTAGGTGTATTTTAAGGTGGATAAACTAAAACCCAACTTAATATTTCAAAACAAATTGAAAAACTCAATAAAACTCAAACTTTCATTAAACCCTAAAACTTCAAAAGATGATAGTTTTTAAATTTTACAACTATGTAAAGGTAGAGGATGAAGAGGAGAGTGAGAAAATACAATTACCTTTGAAAAAGACCTTGAGATGAAGAAGCAATTTAATGGAATAGTAATTTAGGGTATTAGGGAGGGTTTGAAAGCTCCCAACGTTGGAAGAGAAGAGAGGGGAGAGAAGATGGTGCCTTTTTCTTTTTGTTCCCTTTTAATTTCAAAAAGTTGTCTAGCTTTTAAACTCTTTTGGGTTAAATCACCAAAGTGGTCCCTCCTTGTTATTTTAAATTTCAATTAGATCAGGCCTAGGCCATATTAATTAAAATTAATTTTACCGACTCGGACCAACTAACCCGACTAACTCCTAACCCCAAAACACGGGTGTTACAACTCTCTCCCACTTAAGGAATTTCGTCCCCGAAATTACATGACTGAAAGAGATACGAAAAATGCCTTTCCATATCCTCCTTCCTCTCCCAAGTGGCCTCGTCCACACCTCAACGTTGCCACCACACCTTTACTTACTCAATCGATCTACCTCGCAACACCTTACTGTCAGAAGCTAGGATCTCAACTGGTTCTTCCTCATAAGTCAAATCTGGATTCAATTTAATCTCCTCTACAGGCATAACATGTGACGAATCAGACCTATACTCACGGAGCATCGAAACATGAAATACATCGTGTATCTTCTCTAGCTCGGACGACAAACGCAACTGATAAGCAACCGGACCAACCCTCTTCACAATCTCATACGGTCCTATGTATCTCGGACTCAACTTCCCCTTTCGGCCAAATCTCATTACTTTCTTTCACAGAGACACTTTCAAGAATACATTCTCACCCATTGAGAACTCAACTTCCTTCCTCTTCAAATCGGCATAGGACTTCTGCCTATCTGAAGCAGCCTTTAATCGATCAGAAATCAATTTTACCTTGTCAGTTGTCCCCTTGAGCAAATCTGGCATAGGTAACAACTTCTGTCCCACTCCGGCCCAACAAACTGGAGTTCTACACTTCCGGCCATACAAGGCCTCATACGGAGTCATCTGAATGCTCGACTAGAAGCTATTATTGTAAGCAAACTCAACTAGAGGCAAGTGCTTCTCCCACGTACCCTAAAAATCAATGATGCAACAACAAAACATATCTTCTAAGATCTGTATAACTCTCTCTGACTGACCATCTGACTGAGGATGATAAGACGTATTGAAGTTCAAACGGGTACCCAAAGCAGTATGCAAACACTCCCAAAATCGAGAGGTGAACCTCGGATCTCTATCAGACACAAAAGACTTCGGCACACCATGCAGTCTAACAATCTCACCGATGTACAAGTCGACCAATCTATCTAAAGTGTAAGTAGTATTAACTGCCAAGAAGTGAGTACACTTCGTAAAACGATCTACTATCACCCAAATTGAGTTCTTCTTCATAGAAGTCAAAGGCAAACCCGAAACAAAATCCATGGTGATGTTCTCCCATTTCCATTCCGGAATCCTCAACGGTTGCAACAAACCTGAGGGAACCTGATGTTCCGCCTTCACCCTCTGACACACTAAACACTTACTCACAAAGTCGGCTACATCTCTCTTCAAGCCAACCCAAAAGTACTCATTCTTCAAATCACGGTACATCTTCGTACTCCCCGGATGCATAACAAACAGACTACTGTGTGCTTCAGTCAAGATTGTATGTCTCAAGTCACCATCCTCTGGCACAACTATCCTATCTTTGAAACACAAAACCCCATCAGTACTGAAATTGTAGTCTGAAGATCTACCTTCGGCTATATCTTGCACGTGAGGTGCCAAAGATCTATCTAAGAGTTGTTTTTCTCTAATCAACTGACCTAGAGTAGGTCTAACCTGAAGCTCGGCTACCAAGTCACCATCTCCGGACAAGCTCAATCTAGCAAACATGGCTCTCAAGTCCACAACTATCTTTCTACTCAATGCATCAGCCACTACATTGGCCTTACTCGGATGGTACTCAATGGTAAGATCATAGTCCTTTAGCAACTCTAACCACCTACGCTGTCTGAGATTCAAATCTCGTTGAGTCATAATGTATTTCAAACTCTTGTGATCGGTGTATACTGTGCATCTCTCACCGTACAAATAGTGCCTCCAAATCTTCAGAGCAAACACAACTGCAGCTAACTCTATATCATGGGTCGGATAGTTGCGCTCATAAGTCTTCAACTGTCTTGAGGCATAAGCCACTACTCTCTTGTCTTGCATAAGAACACAACCTAGGCCTACATAAGAAGTGTCACTGTAAACTACATAGTCTTTTCCAGACTCTGGTTGAATCAAGATCGATGCTTGGGTCAAAGATTCTTTCAATTTCTCAAAGGCTCTCTGTCTTGCATCTGTCCACTCAAACTGAACACTCTTTTGAAGTAACCGTGTCAAAGGAGCGGCTAACTTCGAGAAACCTTCTACGAATCTTCTATAGTATCTAGTTAAGCCTAGGAAGCTACGTACCTCTGTTACAGACTTTGGTTGCTTCCATTCAACAATGGCCTCTATCTTCTTTGGATCAACTCTAATCCCATCGGCTGACACTACATGTCTTAAGAAGACTACCTCTCGGATCCAGAATTCACACTTGCTCAACTTCGCATACAACTGATGATCTAGCAAAGTCTTCAAAACTAGTCTCAAGTGTCGGTCATGATCTTCTTCAGTTCGCGAATACACCAAGATGTCATCTATAAACACAACTACAGACTAATCTAGGTACTGATGAAAAATCTTATTCATCATGTCCATAAATGCATCCGGTGCGTTAGTCAACCCAAAAGGCATGACTAAAAACTCATAGTGACCATACCTAGTCCTAAAGGCCGTCTTCGGTACATCAACATCTCTTACCTTTAGCTAGTAGTAACCCAATCTCAAGTCAATCTTTGAAAAGACCGATGCTCCTCTCAACTGGTCAAATAAATCATCAATTCTAGGCAATGGATACTTGTTCTTCACTGTTAACTGATTCAACTGCCTGTAATCTATACACATTCCCATGCTTCCATCTTTCTTCTTCACAAACAAAACTGGTGCACCCCAAGGTGAAGAACTAGGTCGAATGAAGCCTCTATCTGTCAAGTCTTGCAACTGAGTCTTCAACTCTTTCAGTTCTTTCTGTGTCATGCGATACGGATAATCGAAACATGAGCTGAATCAGAATAAGTCTCAATAGTGAACTCTACCTCTCTATCCGGTGGTAACCCTGGCAACTCTTCCGGAAACACACGAGGGAAGTCACACACTGTCTGAATGTCTTGAGGTCTAACCTCACTCATGTTAGGGTTTATCACATAGGCCAAGTATGCTTCACAACCCAACTCAACTAACCTCTTAGCCTCCAGAACTGAAACTACATTGGACAAGAACTTCACATTCTCACCCACCACTACAATCTCATAATCATCTATGAGCCTCAAATAAATCCTCTTAGTTTTAAAGTATATCCTAGCTCTATGCTCCGTGAGCCAGTCCATACCCAGAATTACATCAAAACCATAGAAAAGAAGCTCCATCATATCCATTGGGAACACATGTCCCTGAACCATCAACGGACACCTTCTGTACATTTTTCTAACCACTACCGTGTCCCCAAAGGAACTAGTATCAGTAACTCCTACCTCTAACATTTCACAAGGCAAGTTTAACGACTGTGCATGTTCACTCAATATGTAGGAATGTGTAGACCCATAGTCAATCGAAGAAAGCAAACCCAAAGACTATATCGAGAAGTTACATGTGATCACATCGGTGCCATGATGATCCTCACGCTAAGCGTAAACTCTGGCATGTCCTCCGCCCTTCGTCTGGACTGCAACTACATGGGATATGTTCCTCTAACCATCATTTCTCAGCTGGAAGTTACCTCTACCGCGCCCGCGGCCCCTTTGAAAGTCATTGGCTCTAGCAGGAGCCTGGGTTGGTGCCTGTCCCACCTGATGTGGACAGTCACGTCTAATGTGATCTCTAGCTCCACAACTCCAACACGAGTGGAAATTTCCCCTACACTCACCGGTGTGGTTCCTCCTGCAAGTGGCACATGTGGGCAACTTCCCACCAACCCTCTAGCCATGTGAGCCTCTACCATGGTTACCGCCACCACGCCTATGATCATAATGATGCCTGTTGTCCCGATGCCTCTTGGCATCACCTCTACCATAATCACTGGACCTCTTACCTGAACTAGAACCACCAGATCGTTTGGTCAAGCCCAAACTGTGCTCTAAGTCCTTGGCCCTTGCGACCAAGACATCAAAATCAGTGTAGTCTGAAGCTAGAGTGTACATCTTAATCTCTTCATTCAGCCCATATCGGAAACGGTTACATCGTTCCACCTCAGTAGGAAAAAGCTCAGATACATACTGACTCAGCCTAACAAATCGAATCTCATAGTCAGTCACGGTCATACTCCCCTAAAGCAATGACATAAACTTCCTCTTCCTCTCATCGAGGTATCGCGGACCCAGATACTTCTTACAAAATGCTGACTCGAAGAACTCCCAAGTAATATCGGCCTCATCCATACCCGTAGTGATGATGACCCACCAAGTGTAGGCATCACCCTGAAGCAAGGACTCAACACACCCTAACTTGCACTCACCAGTACATCCCATCTGTGCGAGGATATGAACAGTCTTCTCAAACCACAACTCGGATCTCTCCAGAGTAGACCCTCTAAACTCTTCAACCCCTAAACCACATAGTCTCTCTAAAGGCAAACCAGTGCCCTCTCCCTGATGATGTGCTGCTGCCTGACCCTCAGCTACTGCAACCTGAAATGCCCCGACTATCGCCTGAACCAAAGGAGCTAAGTCTATTCCGGCCGGCCTTTGGCCACCTTAGCCTCCCTGAGGTCCCTCTCATTCGGCCCCGGCCTCGCCTCCTACTCCTGGTGGAGGAGGTGGTGGTGGAAGTGGTGGAGGAGCTCTAACTCTAACCATAGGCTCTCCCACTTGAGCCTCAACTCTAACTACTGGCTCAACTCTTGGAGCCGCTGCTCGTGGTTCCGGTCGAACCATCCTAGGCCTCCCACGTGGTCTCATGGTACAGCTAGCAAGATAATAACTGCAACAACAAACAAATAAGGATTACGTTAGCCAAAGCAAGGGTCCAATAGTGCTCAAGTACTCCCTTTACTATAAAATCTTTTTAAATTAAGTAATAGTAGCAATGAGCACACACTCTACACCAACGCAACAACTCATGCTTCAAATCATCATGCAAACAGTCAAACAATAAGATTTCATGGCAAAACACACATCAAGCAATACAATCACTTAACACATCGACCTTACCTCACTTACATGCCTGAGGTCTTAGTAACCTCAGGCTCTGATACCAACAAATGTAACCCCCTCGTCCCGGTCTGGTCGGATGACCGGTCCGAGTAGGCCACACGGGGAAAACCGAAGCGAAACCCATTAAGGTTCCCCCTCGGTTAGCAACCCTAATTTTTTTCTTTTAACTTATCTTCTCTAATGGCATATTTAAGTCCTATGTGATCAAGACATCGGAATAAAAATGAAGAAGACAATCATCCGAACCCAAAACATCAATTAAACAGTCCAATTTTATTCCATTAAGCAGGCCGTTTCGAAACACCCTTGAGGCGTATCGAAATGCCTTGACCAGGTCAACTGCCCCAAGCCCATACGAGGAGGCCGTATCGGAACGGAGGTCAACCGTTCCGAAACACCCTCAACGGTCAACTTCTCGTGGTCAATGAGATTTTGACTGTTTCGAAACCCTTAGACCCGTTTCGAAACGCTTTCATCTCGTCAATTTCTCAGATTTCTAGTGGCCAAAATGTTCCGAAACCCGTATCAGAGCAGAGGCTCTCAGTGGCCAAACCGTATCGTAACGCGTTCCGATACGGGGTCTATGAAACCTTACCCGTTCCGAAACGGCCCAGCTCGTTTCGAAACACAGGCTGTCTACAACCCTCAAAAACCAGACTTAGGCATTTCTCAACAATTCTAAAGGCTCTAAACGAACTTAAAAGGCACTTAACACAAACATACATGAACTAGAGGCATGGTTCCTATGTCAAGCATGCTCAAACACACACGGCTTAGATTGAAACATTCATTCATGGCATTTACACATTAGCAACATTTTATTACAAGGCATGCTTAAAGACATTAAAAGCCAAAAGGCACAATTCAACTCAAATAGGTATACATGCCATTCAAAAGCAATTTAAACATCCATAAGGCATACCATCACACAAGCATTTGGTAAGGCATCATATGTTTACAATCAAAGTCAATCCTTAAACATCAAACACATATAGAATTCATACATAGCTCATACAAAACACACTCTTGCCACATTGTAAACTACTACATAATTGTTTAACCGTACTTGAGCAACAAAAATTTGGAAAGCCTCTTCGCCTTGCTCCGAGCTAACACCACGCTAATGATCTGCATTGTTGAAAATGAGAGCGTAAGCTATAAGCTTAGTGAGGATGCTCTAAAATCGAAAACGTCAACAATGCAGGGTTCAAGCATGCAATCCCTTAATCTCACATAAAACATGCATAAGTAAAACAACAAGTAGACCTAACTAGTCTTTCAAGAGTCATAATATGACATCTCACATCATACTAGGCTCAAACATCACATATCAACATCATGCATCACAATTATAAGAATAAGTTCAATTGGCCACTATTAGTTTACCCGGATGTGCAGATTTAATCTTAACAATCACATTACCTCGGTGGGATACCACTCATCACCGGACCTTGCATGAGCGGGATTCCACTCATCACCACATGCCCTACGGATGAGATTCCACTCATCATCCCGTAGAATATATATATAAATTTCCGGTGGAATGTTACATCACTGTACTCCTCCTTGATGACTCAACGCTATCAAGGCCACGTACGATTTGACTCAATTTGTGTGCACACTAATCCTAATGATTGATCATTTACACTCGGTAAGTTAATTAATGCCAATTTCATTTACCACCTCACATATCCACGATTCATGTCTCATACTCATTATATATACATAACAAGGCATACATATACAAACCAATCCACATTTCGCAATAACAAGTAAGCTAGGGCATAAATAGCATTTAATGGAAATCAAGGAGCTAAGTTACCAATTTAACTCCACATAGAAATGGCCTAACAAGCACATTCCAACTCATACACTACACACACTTGAACCAACTTTAAAACACATTTAAAGTTACTCACCACCCTTCTTTAGCAACCAAAGCAAGCCTCCTAAATGCCCGGATTCGATCTCGATGCCTCTCCAACGTCTCCTCTTATTTCTAGCCAATAAAAAACACATCCATTACTCTCAATCAATGCTAAAACACATTCATCAACTCAACTCTTAAGCTCAAGCCAAACTTCAATAATTTTCCAATCCAAATAACCACCCAAAATGCCCATTTTCGTGCTCCCCTAAAACCCAGCTAAAAACCCTATTTTCAAACACCCAAATGACACCCGATTGGCCCCAAAACACCTTCCCATCATACTTAAACCATCAGCCCTTCAAATTTATCCTAAAACTCACCAAAACCAAGTTTTAGACATTTTAAGCATGGCCATAATGACCCATTTCGGGTTTTCACCCAAACTCATTCATTTTAACATATTAGGTGTATTTTAAGGTGGATAAACTAAAACCCAACTTAATATTTCAAAACGAATTGAAAAACTCAATAAAAACTCAAACTTTCATTAAACTCTAAAACTCCAAAAGATAGTTTTTAAATTTTACAACTATGTAAAGGTAGAGGATGAAGAGGAGAGTGAGAAAATACAATTACCTTTGAAAAAGACCTTGAGATGAAGAAGCAATTTATTGGAATAGTAATTTAGGGTATTAGGGAGGGTTTGAAAGCTCCCAACGTTGGAAGAGAAGAGAGGGGAGAGAAGATGGTGCCTTTTTCTTTTTGTTCCCTTTTAATTTCAAAAAGTTGTCTAGCTTTTAAATTCTTTTGGGTTAAATCACAAAAGTGGTCCCTCCTTGTTATTTTAAATTTCAATTAGGTCAGGCCTAGGTCATATTGATTAAAATTAATTTTACCGACTCGGACCAACTAACCCGACTAACTTCTAACCCCAAAACACGGATGTTACACCTTGCAAAACAATTAAGTGTGGTATTTGGTTTCATCATTGGAGAACAACAATTTGCTTTCATCCCTGGACGCCAAATTCTTAACTGTTCATTAATTACAAATGAGGTCATTGATTCGATGTCTAAATTGGGTAGCAAGGGTATCACTTTCAAAATGGACTTCCAAAAAGCGTACGACACGATTAGTTGGGCTTTCCTGATCTGAGTTATGAACGAATGTAATTTCGGAGATAGATGGTGTAACTGGATCGCAAGGGGTATTTCCTCAGTCCTGGCGAACGGCTCGCCTACAGAAGTGTTTAATATCTCGCGTGGCCTCAGGAAAGGTTGCTCTCTCTCCCCTCCTTTTCAACCTCGTTGGCGAAGCCCTTAATATGCTATTCAGGAAGGTTGTCCGGTTAGGTTTCTTCTCAGGTTGTAAAGTTGGTAGGGATAGCTCTCTCATCGAAATCACGCATTTACAGTTTGCGGATGACCTACTGATCTTCTATGAAGGGGAAGAAAACCAAATTCGTAATGTTAAACGAGTCTTGTGCATCTTTGAACTAGCCTCAGTGCTGAAACTCAATTTAAAAAAGAGCAGAGTTTTTGGGATTAACATCGGTGATGAAACGGTAAGGAAATGGGGTATGGATATTGGATGCTCATTCGACAAACTTCCGACAGAGTATTTAGGCCTCCCACTTGGGACAAGTCGGAACAATGCTTCACTCTGGGATCCTATTTTCAGTAACTTTGCGGTTAAGCTAAGCAGTTGGAAATCTAAATCTCTATCAATAGGCGGTCAGCTCACTCTCTTGAAGTCAGTCCTGAGCAGTCTTCCTACATATTTCCTATCTCTATTCCGGATATCGGCTCAGATTTGCAAACCAAGAATTGCATGTGGATTGGGGGTTCTCAACTTAGAGCTATTAAATAGAGGTTTGTTGTGCAAATGGGTTACCAGATTCGGTAATGAACATGAAAGTCTTTGGAGGCGTGTGATTAACGCAAAAATCCCTAACTCGTCTACTCCCCTTCTTCCGTCTCTCCCGAAGCCCAGACAAGCTTCTTGAATTTGGAAGGGGATAGCGAAATCCTCCCTGGGGAATGATCCGACAGGTTCCATAATAAAACAGAATATCTCCTTCCAAGTTGGTGATGGTAGGTCCATCTTATTTTGGTCCGATCGTTGGCTTGGGGATTTCACCTTAAAAGAAAGATTTCCTCGTATTTTCGCTCTGTCAATTTAGAAAATAGGCATCATCTCAGAGTATGGTGTCAAAATTGAATCAGGTTGGTGTTGGTCCATCCTACTCTGATGCCTCTGTCTCGATTGGGAAGTACCTGCCTAGGATCTCTTCATGAATTGCCTAAGGAACTTTAAACCTTCCTTCTCAGATAGAGACTGGTATGTTGGGGTGTTCGAGCGATGGATCTTTCTCTATTAAATCCTTTCAGTCTATTCTTGCGCCTTGCGACTACAATAACTAAGTTTGGAAGAAACAAGTCTGGCTTGGATTCGCCCCCCAAAAGTTGAGATTTTCGTCTGAAAACTCTTATGGGGCCGTATCCCGGTGAAAACTGAACTTTCTAAACGGGGCGTGAGGAACTTGGACTGCCTACTTTGCCCTCTTTGTAAGGTTTTCCCGGAATCTTGTGTACATCTTTTTTTTCTTGTGAAGGTGTATGACGTATTTGGATGGGTTTTTGCAGAATGGTTGGAATCATGTCTGCGTTTCCTTGCGATACATCCAGCTTCTTTGATGCACGAAACAGTCTTAGGAGGGGCGGTAAACTTGCCTGGTTAAATCTTGTTCTTTTATCCTTGGTTTGGTCAGTTTGGTTATTCAGGAATGAAATAGTGTTCAAAAAGAAGGTGATGGATTGGTTATAGTTGGATTTTCTAGTTAAATTTCGGCTCGCCTCATTGTTCAAGGCCAAGTATTCAGACTGTGATATATCTTTAGACGATCTTATGACAGATTTCTCTTTGGTGTCAACGTCCTCTTCCCGGAACCACCTTCCCGCTTCCCCCGCTCGATGGTGCTCTCCTCATGCTGGTTTTCTGAAGCTAAATATTGATGACGTATTATTGTCGGATGCGACAGGTGGAGTTGGGGACTGCTTAGGAACAACAAATGTGAGGTTTTATTTGAGTTTTCTGAATCTACTAACATTGCTCTACCAGCTATTTTGGAATTTGAAGCGATGGACAGGGGAATTGGAAAATTTCTAAATTCATTATGGGCCAATTATCTTAGACTCATTGTGGAATCGGATTGTCAATTAGCCGTGGATTGGTGCCTTGAGAAGGTGGCTCCCCCCGTCCCTATTCGTGAGAGAATTTTGAATATTGCGGCTCTCGCTCGGACAAGAGGAGTTTGTTTTCGCTGGATTACTATATCGTACAATATCGAGGCTGATAAGCTAGCTAAACAAGGAATTGGTTAATATGCTAGACGAGAAATTACTATCCTTTTCGGGCAAGTTTGAAGGAGAGTGGCTATATGATTTATTTTTCGTTTCTAATTACTCGTATGTTAAGCAGTTTTGATTGCAGGTCTGCAGTATTATTGTGGTACCTGCAGAGGCCTTACCTTGTTAACAACGAGATTTCATTCTACTTGGGAGACTTCACGTATTTCCAGCAGCTCTCTAAAAGGACAAGCTGGGGTTTTGATCGAGTTTTGTCTTGTCTTGATGATTTATTAGTTGGATTGCGGCTATGGGACAAGGACCGACTGTGGCTTTAGGTCTTGAGTTGTTGGGTTCGACTTAGTCTACTCTTTGAATGTTATTGATTTGTTTTCCGCCTTTCTAGCCAGATATGATGCACTCTTTTTCCTCCACCTAGGTTTAGAGAGGTTTTTTAACGAGGCTCAAACATGTGCTTTTATGTATGATCGGTATTCATTAATCATACAAACTACCTTTCAAAAAAATGGCAGAGATTCATAACCATCTTTTTATTTTGAATCTTAACCATTTGATTAACAAAATTTCCATCATTCTACATTTCCATCTTCATATCAAGCAAAGCCTTAAACCTGTGAATACCATACAGTTTTGCATACTTAAAAAGTAAAATATATAATGTTAATTAAAAAGTAGGATTATTATAATATACACTGGCGGTGGAAACTAAAAGTTTCCATAATCGTCTTAATTTTAGGGTTTATAGATTTAGTTTAGGGTGTATGACTTAAGGGTTTAGACGTATGGATTTAGATTTTAGGGATAATTGTTAGAACTAGGGTTATGATTTAGGATTTAGTTTTAGGGGTAATATGATGAGAATTTCGGTTTTAATCTATAAACCCTAAATTACAACCATAAACTATAAAATTCAACCAAAACCCCTAAATTCAAAACACATACCCTAAATCATAAACGTTAAACTAAATCTCTAAACTCTAAAATTAAGTTTCTTGCAAAAACTTTTTAAATATAATTTAAAAAAAACAATGGATCTCGTCGTGCTATTTTTAGAAATATAGGTCTTAATGGTGGTATTTTAGGGTGAAGGCCGAGTATTACAACCCCAACTTCACATTGGCTAGAGACGTCGATTTCAATGTTAAGTTTGTCAACGCCGGCGAAGGTAGTACGTCTACACCCGTAGAACCTGCTCCGAACACTGAACACGCACCGTCTTCACCGGATGTTGATGCGGTTGTGGAGGACCTGCAACTTTTTATGTACAAGCGTAGACAAAGAAAACAACAGCTGATCGAAGAACTAAACCTAAGTTCAGACGTGTCCACTAACTACGATGATTCGGATTAACCATTAACTTATGAAATTATCTTCGAATTATGTTATATGACGTCTTATTTCATCCTTTATTAATGTTCAACAGACCTCAAGTTATGTAAAACTACTACTACTCAATTACATTGATAAACTACAATTGTCTAAGTTATTCAAACATAAATTTTTTTGACGTAATCTCTTTCTCAAATAATATAAAGGGACCTCACGTTATGCACCAGTAGTAGTATTCAATTACATTACTAGACTACAATTGTCTCAAATTCTCGAACATGTTCTCAATTACACAAACAAACAAAATAGTAAACAGTACGGTTATTATAACTTCTGACGGAATATCTGAAACAAAGCAATTAAAGTGACCTCACGTTCTATATAAAGTGATATTAATGGACCTCGCGTTGTATAGAACGCGAGGTACTAATATCGCGTTCTACAGAACGCGAGGTACTGGTTAAACCTGCCTCCCATCAACTCTATCCCTTACTTGTCGAAAGTTAGGGGACTGCCTCCCAGGCACACGCCATTCCTGACTTGTTCATCATTTACCTGCTTATCGGTTTTAGGTAATGGACAAGCAAAGTTACCTCTCGGAACCATTATTTGCCTTACACAACCAGATTCACCGGGATTTCAAGGGCCAATATTTTTGCCTATATATGAAGAAGAACCATAAAACGAAAATATAAGTTTCAATTGGCAAACAATTCCTAGAATTTTCCAAGTATCAAAAATTCAAAAGTCTTTCATAAAATATTCTAATGGCCAGACGAGGCGTTACTACGCTAGTTTACTACGATGGGCAGATATTCGAGGGTACCGAACTCGGCGTCCTTTTTCACTACGAAGATCCGGTAACGATAAAGCTTCCGAGGAGATTATTGTTCAAGAAGTTGGTCAAGGAACTAGAGGCAAAAGTCCCTCATTTCGATAATCACCGTTTGTCCGACGTGAAGTATCGGGTGTCAACATCTATAGACCCTTTACAGTACTCTATATGCCAAATTGCAGAAAATGCTAATGTGGAAATGATGATGGAAACCCAGTTTGAGTATTCAATTGGAACGCCCCTCGAGCTGTATGCATCGTTTTCTGAGTCTAATCCAATTGTCGAAATACCAAGCTGGGGCCGGGCAAATTTCGACTTCGATCTGAATGCCAACGTTGCTAGCCCGACCGCAAGTCTACGACGTGATTTTAGCCTACTGTGCCGAGACAACGAGTTTGGTGCATCGTCATCTGCTCCTCCAAGGCAGTCGTGCGTAGCTAGTATCGGGTTCGACCTGAACCAACCCCCAAACGATGAATTCGATGCACCAACAAATGCATCGTACAATCCATACAATCCTTATAGTTTGGGGGGGGGGGGAACGTCGGCTCCTTACGTTGCGCACGACCATGAAGCATCATATGGCCGGCACTCAATGTATGTCCCTGGCACCAACTACAGTCAACCATCTATGGGGAGACATTCTTCTTTTGGAGGTGAGGGAGCGTCGTCTTCTTACGCTATGCACGACCATGATTCCTCATATGGACGACACTCAACGTATGTCCCTAGCACGGAGTACGTTCAACCATCTATGGGAATACATTCTTCTTATGGTGATCTTGATTTTAGTCTTGGAAATGAGGTTCGTGAGCGATCTCGTGAGAGGTCTCCCACTCATCGACCCCAATCCTCGCCTCGAAGGATAGTGATCGACGAAGCTCTACTATTCTAGCTCCCGAAGGATGCTTCTGACAAAGAACCTATTAGAGAACCTGGGCCCGACGGAGACGAGCTGGGGCCATTCTATCCCGAACCATAAGACTTGATAGAGTTACCGGAAGACACTACCGTTCCACCACCAGATTTGGACGAAGAACCGACTGCCACCAATTTTCCTGTAGACGCAACACCAATTTCTATGTTCCAGCCACCATCCCACTTCACAACGGTTGATATGGATGCAATGGACGTCCCTGATTTTCCCCATGACGACACAATAGATGGTCGATTCAACCGTTCTGATGGTGAACTAAGAATTGGTATGGCGTTCTCAAACAAGGAAATTGCGGTGGCGGCAACTAAGCAGAACAACCTTCATCATAATGTTGAGACGACAGTGGATAAAACCAGATCCACATACTACAAGGCTTATTGCGTTTAAAAAAGTCAAGGTTGTAAATGGAAAATCCGTATATCAGAGTTGAAGAGGGCAGGCAACCGTTGGAAAATAACAAAACTTGAGGGGCCCCATACATGCACCGTTGCTAGCTTCAACCAGGATCACAAGAACATGGATGCAAAGTTCCTCGCGGACATCTTTTCGACACTGGTGAAAACAAATCCCACTGTGTCGGTCCCCACATGTCAGGCTGTAGCTCTAGTTGTCACCGACTTTCGTCCAGGTTACTCGAAAGCATGGTATGCAAGGAAAAGGCCAAAGAGGAAATGTATGGCCAATGGGAGGAATCTTACAAAGAGTTGCGCCCGTGGCTTAATCTCCTGCAGAAACACATCCCCAAAATGGTTGTCAAACTTGATACAGTTTTGGCATACAAAAATGATCATGTCGTCCGAGGTGTTTCTCAATTCCACCGGTTATTTTGGACTTTCCCCCAGTGCATCAATGCATTCAAGCACTTCAAACCGATGGTCCAAATCGACGGCACATGGTTGTACGGAAGATATACACAGATCCTACTTCTAGCTATAGCACAGGACGACAATCGCAAATGCGTTCCTGTTGCATTCGCAATCGTCCCGAAGGAGGATTTGGAGTCTTGGACGTTCTTCCTTCAGAACCTACGAAAATATGTCCTTGATCATGTAATACGAAGAAGGTATGAAGGGGTGTGTGTTATTTCTGACAGAGGCACAGTGCTGCTGTGGGCGATAGAAAATTTGGGTGACTATTGGAAGCCTCCATACATTCACCACCGTTTTTGCTTGCGGCAAATAGCCGCAAACTACCAGCTGAAATACAAGAATCGTGATGAACGTCAAATGGTGCTCGATATGGGTACGTCCTTTATGTCATTTTCATTTACTATATTACTTGTTACTTGCTTTCATTTACGACCTTTTTGCATGTGTTTTTCGCCCATAACTATTCAAATGTCATCTCGTAGGCAACTCGCACTACAAACAAGAGGTGGCTGACCTACTCAAGGAACTGAGAGCGAGAAACAAATATGGCGCAGAATACCTTGAAAAAAATCCCAAAGGAAAAATGGCTTCGATCATATGACGAGGGTAAACGTTATGGTCACATGACAACGAACTTGGCTGAGGCAGTGAACTCATCACTGAAGGGAGTGCGGCAGTTGCCTATCACTTCCATTGTCAAAGCGACCTATTATCGTTTAGCTACCCTTTTTGCAACCTTGGGAAGGCAAGTAACTGAGTACATGGTAGGTGGACACAAAGTCCATCCAGATTTCCGCACAAAATTGCATATTCAATTGGGCCAATCAAGACAGATGCAAGCAACTCTCTTCTCACGAGAAGGACACTTGTTTCGTGTTGCAGAATTTTCCAGGCGGTTGGAAGGCATTCAGCACAACGCTTACGCGGTAGATCTGAGGGCAAGAACCTGCGAGTGCGGAATTTTCCAAACTTTCAAATACCCGTGCGCACACGCCATTGCTGCTTGCACTAACCAACAGATAGAATACATGCATATGGTTGATGCGGTATACTTACTCAAAACGATGCTTAAGGTTTACGAAAAAGAGTTTCCTCCAATTGGAAATGAGGTTGATCCGAATGCTGTGGACACTGAACCGATCATACGCCCAGATCCAGCACTACTACGAGCCAAAGGACGTCCACATTCTACAAGATTATACTGTGTCGAGGATATGGTCGAACATCGAAAGAAAACCGGACAAAAGAAGCATTGTTCTATATGTCGAAATCCTGGACACACAGCTCCTAAGTGTCCTAATCGCTCATCCCCTCGTATTAATTAATTATTTTTAATTTGTATATGTGAGTTCGCACATGACAATCTAATCAATAAAGTCAGTCCACTTCGATTTATACAATTTGTCATCTTATATTTTCAATCATTCAAAAAAATATGTTATGATAGTGTTTTCGAATCAACTTTAAATCAGCGTACAATGGACGAAAATTGACCGTGTCAGTGTCATACGATAAAGAATTTCCAGTACTACAACCCCAAACTCGATGTTACCTAAAATTTTAAAATTTCTACGTATGAAATTCTGCTCGAACATGCCTATCGACATTTGTTCAAATGCAACTTCATTCAAAAAAGGATGATAGCATAGGGTTTTCGAAGCCATTTTAAACCATTGTAGAATGGACGGAAATTAACCATGTTGGTATCATACGATAGACAATTTCCAGTACTACGACCCCAAACTCGATGATCGCTAAAAATATACGATTTACACGCTCGAAATTAGGCTCGAACAGGCCAAACCACTCTTGTTTTCCCTTGTTGTTCAGGCCAGATTTGCAGAGACCTAGCGTCCTACAGAACGCGAGGTCTGTGCGATATATTCAGCCGTCGTTTCAATTTCTCGGGTTGTGCAGAACGTGATATCGTACCTCGCGTCCTACACAACGCGAGGTCTACCGACCTGGCAAGTTTGGGGGTCATTTTGCCAAATAAAAGTTTTTGGGAGCCATTTTCCCCAATAATAATTAAAAAGGGGTTTTTCACCCAAAATTGCCTAAAAACTTATTCAATAGTATTATTTTTTTAACCATATTTTAAAAGATTTAATTATATATAAAGTGATGTTAATTATATATATAATATAAAAAAATATTTTTATAAAAAAAATTAGGGGTCAACAGATGCTAATGAGTGACCAATCATAATTGCGGCTCCGCCCATGAGAGGTCGGGAACTCTGTTATTGTGTACGCGTTAGCAAAGTCAGACATGGAATCATTGGGCACCAAGTTTCTACATCCTTAATACTTTTATCTTTTAATCACAATACTACATGTGGATGTGGTTTCCTCGGTTAAAAACATTCTCCAAAAAAAAAAGCAGCTCACTTTTCCTTTCATGGTACGGTGTACAAAGAAATCTGATTTGATCCGTAATTTTAGATATTCAATTAATTTTTTATTTTTTGAATAATTCGAATCGGATATCTAAAAATTTTGAATTGGGTACGGATAGTTATTCACATTTTAATTGGATATTCGATTATTCGAAATTTGAAAGTTCAAATTTTTTATAGATATAAATCTTGTTATATTCGTTATTTTTACTTGTTGTATATGAAATTTAAAATTTGGCTAAAGGGGTACTTTTGCCCCTGAGTTCGACCCAAAAATGCAATTTCACCCCTCGCCGAAAAGTGCACTCAATGTGGCCCTCCAGTTCATGAAATCGATCAAATTAACCCTTTGACCGACATTGACCGTTACGGTGCTGACGTGGCAGTTAACGGTGATGACGTGGCAGTCCATGATGCTGACGTGGCGGTCAACGATGCTGACGTGGCAGTACACGTGGGATGATGATGTGGCATGAGGGGCTAAATTGATTATTTTAACTGAATTCGAGGGCATAATTGATTTTTTTCCTGAGTTTAGGGGCATAATTGATTTTAATTAAAAGTTCTATAACTTATTTAATATTTAATTTGAAAAATAAGAATTTATGAAATTAGTAAAATTTTAAAATATTAAAATTAGATAAATAAATTTATTAAGTGAGAATAATTAAAAAAATAATGTGAAGACTCTCACAGAAGATCAAAATATTCGTCAATTTATTTTATAAAAATTCATAAAGTTAATAAAAATAAATAAAATATTCTAAAAGTTACTGAAAATAAAAATTATATAAAAAATTAAAATATACTATGAATTAAAAAAAGATAAATTTAATCTAAAAACTTAATAATTTTTTTATAAATTATTAAAAAAGTAAACACTTTTATCGAAAAATATTCGACTTCGTCATTTTGAGTATTACTATTCGTTAGATTTTTTTTAGTGGAATCAACATTGTACTAGAGTAACAATAGAATTCAATTTTTTTTTGCTTTTTTATATCAAATTGATGCTCGTTAATATTTGATGTACAGAAATGAAAGAGAATTTTGGCTTTATTAATACTTTAATACAAGGATGTCTTAATTGAAAATTTGTTCAAGGAACATTAGTACGCGTAGCATAACGAGAAACAATCGAAAGATTCTCTAATGGTTTATAAATATTTTTAAATTTTTTATATTTATAACTTTAATGTTTTTACTTATATTTAATTCGTTATAGTGTTTTTATTTTTTTAATATTTTATGTAACACCCGGTTTAGGGGTTAGGTGAAAATAATATTTTAATATTATTCGGGCTCGGTTTTATAATTTAAAATGATTCTTTTAAATTTCGGGTTTCAAAAATAATCAATTAAAGAGGACCAAATTGATTTGATTTCAAAATTGAGAGCCCTTAAAGAATTAAAAGGATAGCCATTCATTAATGGCCTTTTGGGTAATTTACCCATCTTCAAATTTAAATCTCCTTTTCCTATCATCTTTCCACTGTTCACCCTCTTCTTCATTTCCTCCCAACGTGAAAGAGCTCTTCTCCCCCATGTTACTATTCCATTCAAAAAGCTTCTCCATTTCAACTCCATTTTGAAAGGTAATAACGTTTTTGACTTCTCCTCAACTCCCTCTCTTCAAAAGTACCATTTATTTTCATTTTCATTGAAGTTTTGAAAATGAGGTTTTCAAAGGATTTAATTAAAAACGGTGCCTTTGTGTAGCTAAACCTAATATTTCGATTTATTATGGTTAGTTATGGAATATAGGAGCCAAATGACACTACATATGTGAATTTTGAATGTTTTTGAGCAATTTTCGGATTTGGGTAAACTTGGGGTTTTTGGAGAGTTTTGGGTGAGTTTTGGGGTTGTTTAAGGTGGGTTTTGATAGGCTTTTGATAGTACTATGGTTAGGGGTTGAATTGGGATCAATTGTGAGTGTAATGGAAGTTGAAAACATGGTTTTTGGGCATGGCTTTAGGGCTATCCGAGTTGGGGAAAATGGAAATTTGTTCATGCTTGCAACATGGTATTTTGTGGTTGAATTGCATTCCGGGTTAGTTCCGACGATGAATTATTGATTGTGGATGTTTTGTTTGTGTTTGGGATTGATTAGAATTGAATTTGGGCATCGGTGAAGCATCGGAAGTAAATTCGGGAATTTGAAGACGATTGCTTGCTTGGTCTTTGAGCTTGGAAGCTTAGGTGAGTGGTTAATTGTTTTAAATGGTTTTAAAATAGTTGGTTCGAGTATATGGACTAGGTTGGGCTTGGTAGACCCACCTAGAGTTAGGATTAGGGTGGTAGCCTAATCCTAAGCTTGATCTAAAGCCTTTGGATGAACTCATTTATGTGTGTATGTCTCGTATGAAATGTGATATGAATGGTTATGTATATTGTATTATACATGTGGGATGAGATATGACTTGTGTTGCTTGAGACATGCATGATGATGATCGTTGGTGAGTACGTGCTAAGCACGAAATTGATTGAAATGAGTAACGTGAAATGAGTAAATGTTGGCACTAGTATACTTGAATACAAATGATCGATCATTAGGATGTTAGTGTGTACACATGAGTCTAAAGTCGCGCGTGGCCTTGGTGGCGTTGGGTCACCAAGGAGGAGTACGGGTTCGCCCAGAAATTGTATTTAAATGTAGTCGGTGATGAGTGGAATCCCATCGACGGGGCGTGAGGATGAGTGGAATCCCCTCCGCGAGACCGGTGATGAGTGTAATCCCACCGTGAGGTAATGAGGTTGTTGGATGTGAGTTCCAACGTGTCTATCCGTGTATTCGGGTCATAGCTAGGTGCCAATGTTGTTTGATATGTATATCAACGTGTTGAGGTTTATGATCTTTGATGGGATGCTTGAATGTGATTTCATGTATTATGGAGTTGAGCTTATGATCATGTCATTTATAATGTACATTGCTCATGCATATTTATCTTATGACTCTTGTGGATCCTTGGTATGTTTGTGAACTGTCTTGGCTAGATCGTGCTCGGACCCTGCAATGTTGAGGTTTGTTTTTAGAGCCTACCGTCACTAAGCATCATTGCTTACGCTCTCCTTGTTCAACATTGCAGATCCTTAGTTCGCGGGTTGCTCGAGCAAGTGGAGGGCCTCCAAGTGTGGTTGTTAGCCTTGGGTGCTTCAAGTATGAGTTTTTAATGTCGGACATGTAATAGTTTGAGCAATGGGACATGCGTTGTTTTGATGGATAGTTGTTGGTTGTTTAGGAGCATGTTTAGACTCCTTGATATCTTGCTTTTGTATGGTTGGTGTTGCCATGTTGAATTGTAACTCATGCCTAAATTGCTTATTTTGAATATTAGCCATGTGCCTTGAGGTTGTCTTTATGTTGAATGTTGTTGTATGAATGCATGCCTTGTGATGTCTTGCCTTAGTGTTTAGACTTGTCTTAATCTTGTTGAAGCATGCTAGCATAGTTGGGTTGCCTTAGGTTTATGTGTTGTAAGGTTGGAGGGTGTTTTGGTGGTGTTTTGGGGCACCCTTGTGCCTTAAAACAGCCAAAACGAGTCTGCAGATAGGGGGCGTTTTGGAACGGGTCACCCTGTTCCGATACGGTTCCTTTGCATATGGCCTGTCGTTTCGAAACGGATGGGGGTCGTTTCGAAACATTTTTGCTACTAGAATTTTGAGAAATTGACGAGGTAAAGGTGTTCCAAAACGGGCCTTTGATGTTTCGAAACGGTCAAATCTCGTTGACCACGAGAAATTGACCGTCAAGGTCGTTTCGATACGGGTCACCCCTGTTTCGAAACGGTCACCCTATGGTTGACCCTGGCATGTTGACTAAGTCAAGGCGTTTCGGAACACCCTAAGGGCGTTTCGAAACGGCCTACTGTAAAGGACTAAAATGAGCTGTTTAATGTTTTGGTTGGTCGGTGTATGATACATTGTTCGTATTTTCCGCTGCTGTGCCTTACATAGGGTTAAATTATGCCTATAGACAAGATAAAATACAAAGAAATTTTCTGGGTCGTTAACCGAGGGGAAGCCTTAACGGGTTTCGCTTCGGTTTTCCCCGTGTGGCCCACTCGGATCGGTCATCCGACCAGACCGGGACGAGGGGGTTACATTTTATGAATATTTAAATATTATTTAAATATTAATAGTTTTTATATTTTTAGCTTAAAGATTAAATAAGTTATCAAACTTTTAATTATGCCCCTAAACTCAGGAAAAAAATCAATTATGCCCTTGAATTCGGTTAAAATAATCAATTCAGCCCCTCATGCCACGTCATCATCCCACGTGTACTGCTACGTCAGCATCGTTGACCACCACGTCAGCATCATGGACTGCCACGTCATCACCGTTAACTGCCACGTCAGCACCTTAACGGTCAACGTCGGTCAAAGCGCCAATTTGATCGATTTCATGGACTGGAGCGCCACATTGAGTGCACTTTTCGACGAGGGGCGAAATTGCATTTTTGGGTCGAACTCAGGGGCAAAAGTACCCCTTTAACCTTAAAATTTCTATGGATACAAATATTGTTATATTCAATAATTTGTTAATTGTTATATTCGAAAACCCAAAATTTTCATGGATATAACTAGGGGTGAGCAAAACTCGACTCGAGGCAAAAATACTCGAATCGTCTTGACTCGACTCGAAATTTCATAAATTCGAACGACTCGAAAAAATTTCAAATAAAGTTTGAGTTGTAAAATAGAAATTCGAATAACTCAAAATTTTTAGTAATTAGTGGATTTATTTTTAAGTTCGAGAGGAGTCCCTAAAATTTTTATGATATATACATACCGATATATAAAAATATGAAGAAATATTGTTACATGTGAAAAAAAATATGAAGAAATATATATGTGCATTTCTTATATGATTAAAGAAAGTCGTTTGAATTAGAATCAAATCGTACTATAACATGATAAATAATTAAAATTAAATTTTTATAGAACTAGAAAACTCGACTCGACTCGAATTTCTTAAACTCAACTCGAATTGAAAAAAATTCAAATAAAGTTTGAGTTGTAAAATATGACACATCAACTCGAATAACTCAAAATCTTTTAACTCGACTCGATCGAACGCCCACCCTTAGATATAACTGCCAAATTAAAAAAAAAAACTTAAATTCGATCCGAAAAATAATATAAAAAATTAAATATCCAACTGTTCGGATCAAATATGAATCTCTAAATTTTCGATCCAAAAATTTTGAGTCGAATGAGATATCCTAAATGCACACCCCTACTTCATGGACATGTTGTTAATGGAGTTGTGTAAAAATTTGATAAATCAAAATCGAATTAAAATTAATTTTTTTATCTGAAAGTTTGATTATTCAACTGTAAAATTTGATTGCATTGTGGTTTTGTTTTAAAATTTATAATAGTTAATCTTTCCTTTCTCTCAAAGTATAGTTAACTTTTATTTTCTCTAAACTTAACAAGTGTATTAATGGATAAGTGGATCATTTTTATTATAAAAAACACGAGTTCAAACTGTTTTATTTACAAAGTGTATGTACATTGTCAAAGGGTTAAGAATATGTATGAACAAATACTATCTTGTAATCACCATTAGACTATTCAAAAAATACTTTTATTTTTCATTGTTTAATCGACGACGATATTAGCCTTGATGTTTGTCGTCATTTTCGGCGGTTCATATTTTCTTTCGTTTTCGTACATTTGATTCTTTCTCTTTTTGCACATCTTGATGCGTTTTCCCTGCTTCTATGACATGTCTTTTCCTTTATGGTACGTCTCAACCTTATGGCAAGTTCTATGGTTACTTTTGTGGGTGTTTAGTGTTCGTACGATGATCCCCTCGCGTTTGTATTTTGATTTGTGTTTATCGGTGGTCAAGAATAGTTTAATCCCCTTTTGGGTTGTTTGCCGATGTAATATGTAGCAGATCGTCAACTTTGGGAATAGGCGTGAAATGTGGTTGTTGATTTATGAGATTTCATCTAGTTTGTGTTTTGACAATTCCTTAGGGACCCTTCCTATAATAGATCGTAGAAATTTTCTTTAGTGCAAAGATGAAGTGTCTGATTTAACTGCTGCAATACTTATCTTTTCTTTTTAGATTTACGTTTTTTGTTATTTTTTTTGGATGTTTTAAAACTTCTAATAAGTTTTTTTGTTTTACTTTTGTTTTATCACTAAAGTTGCTTGGTTGATTTATCAAAAAATTATTTTGGTTTGTTTGGGGCTTATAGTTCGGACAAAATCGATTAATTGATCTGACCGATTATCTACAGTGTTTATAAAATTTATGCATTGGCACATCATATAGTAGAGTGATTCGATGTTCTTCTAATTTTTTTGAAGATTTTTTGTAATCACATAGACTCTCCTATGCGTTAAGTCCAATTTTAAGATGTCACAAGTCATACCCAAAACTTCCCATAAAAATATTTGAAGATTAACGGTCCAAATCAAATAATAATTATAAACCATACATAGGTAAATTAAGATAATCATTTAAAACCATATCAGAATTTAGTTACAAAATAATGCCATATTAGGCAAATTAGTAAAGCATGTAGTATCAAAATATATACTCATGTCACCCAAGTAAAGGTAGTATGATATATAGAAACATTACAACAAAAGATGAGTATGAATATCTCGATCATCCAAGTGCCAAGTTCAAGGTTGCCTATCCAAAAGTTTCTGAAAGAAAAACAATTTAAGGTGTGAGCTAGGGAGCTCAGTGTGTTCCAATAAGTGCAGATAAAACATTTTAAATAGTTCAAACATGTATAAATCATTTTAGTTTAACATGTTTCAAGGGCAACCAAAGTTTTATTTACACTTAACTACCCTTCAATCGTACACCGATATGCAGTTCCCCAAAATTACATCCATAAAGACTTATCCTAGGCCCAATGGGTGTAGGAGCCAACCTAAAGGGCTGCCTTAGGTCCATAAAGAATTACCCGAGCTGAAGCGTCAGAACCTACTCAAGGGGCGGTCTTGAATTCATAAGATATTACCAGTTGGATCAGGGTTGAACCTACAAAGACTTCATAACATATCCATAATAGTATACCCTAGATAAAAATTAGTGTTTATACAACAGAAATTAATATCAGGAATCACGAGGCACTCATATGTTTTTCAGTAAAACAGTAACCAAAGAACTTGCTTTCAGTCAGACATAAAAGGATACTTTCGAACATATAAAATAGTCATACTATAAATCAGAGCAGATATTTCATGTTTGGTTTAGAAAAATAATTTCAAACAATTTATTTAAAACAGTAATATAGCACACAATGAATACACCTCAAAAAGCTGGTCGAAAGGGTCTACCGGGCACCTGCTTCGCTACGCTTTGCAACGGTGCTAGATCCTAGATCATAACATAACAAGGTTACTACAAGAGAATAAATTCTAATTTAATAATTTCACAGAGTTCTAAGATCATACGAGTAACTACAGGTGTGCGCTGGTGAGCGAATCGAGAGGAGTTGAGTTAAGCAGACGAACAATCAAATGAATTTCGAGTACCTTTAAACAGATAATAATTCACATCGATCCTTTATTTAATATAAACTCTTAAATGAAACAACTTAATACATATGCATGTTCGGATTCAAGGTCAAATTCAGAGGCTTTTGAATTAACACAACCCGAGCCTAAAAAGGATTTCTCAGTCTATAACGATGCCTCACACTCCGGACTTGGTTGTGTTCCGATGCAGGAGAGGAAAGTAATTGCTTATGTGTCGCATAAGTTAAGGCCACATGAGTTTAATTATCCTACCTATGACTTAGAGTTCGCTGTTGTGGTCTTTGCTTTAAAGATTTGGAAACATTATTTCTACGAAGAAAAATATTATATCTATACATATCACAAGAGTTTGAAGTATCTCCTTACCTAAAAATAAATAAATTTGAGACATCGTCATTGACTGGAGCTTCTCAAAGACTATGATTGTGAGATTAAGTATTATTTGGGTAAAATTAATGTCGTTGCTGATGCTTTGAGTCGTGAAGCAATATCTGATATGATATCTTTATTTGTTAAGACGCGTATGTATGATGATGGCAGTTTGTTGGTAGAGTTGCAGGTTAAGCTGACTTTAGCGGAAGAGATTAAAGTTGAACAACTTTTTGATAGCTCCTTACACCCTATTATACAACATGTTGAGCAATGATCTTTCTCGATTTATGCTTTTGATCAAGACGAGGTTATGCGTTTTAAGGGTTGTCATTGTTTGATGAAGTTGAATTGAAGCAGACTATTTTTATTGAGGCTCATAATAGCCCTATGCTATACATTTCGGTGAGGATAAAATGTATCAAAATTTGAGACAGAGATACTATTGGGTTGATATAAAGAATGATATTTCAGATTATGTGGCTAGATGTTTGACTTGTCAACATGTTAAAAAAGAACATCAACATTCATTTTGTCTCTTGAAGCCCATTAAATTTTTCGAGTGAAAATGAGAGCAAATTACGATGGACTTTGTAACTGGTATGCTTCTGACTTCTTTTTAAAAATGACTCTTACTAGGTGATTGTTGACCGACTCACAAAGTCAGCTTATTTTATTTATGCTTGAATTAAATTTTTAACGACGTCGAATAAATTTATTATCTTTATAAGTTGGGGGATCAGTTTGTAATTTCTGGTAGTCGGGAGATGCAAAAAATTAAAGCGTAGCCGGGGACAATTTATATAATTTACTCTGAATTTTTTTATGAAAATAATGGACATTAAACTTTAGTTTTTTTCCACAAAATGTCACTGGATCGTTAATTAGATAACATGACAATTATATTGTATTTTTATAATAAGTATAATATATTTAATGATTTTTTTTCAAAATAAGACTAATTTAATTTAATGTGTAAATAAAGAAAATTAAATGTATTACCATACAAATTTTCGTAACTGTGAATCTGCTGTTAACATTTTTGTTGTTATTGTGTTTTCATGTTAACATTTGAATCTACTCTATATACTTTAATTTAAAGTAATTTGATCTTCTTGTTTCATAATGTCATTAACACGTGAAATCTACAGTTAAGCTCAATGGGCATAGGAGCCAACCTAAGGGGTTGCCTTAGGTCCATAAAAAATTACCCGTTCCGAAGCGTCGAAACCTACTCAAGGGGCGATCTTGGGTCCATAAGGAATTACCAGTTGGATCAGGGCTGAACCTATGGAGACTTCATAATATATCCTCAATAGTATACCCCGGATAAAAATCAGTGTTTATACAACAGAAATTAATATCAGGAATCATGAGGTAGACATATGTTTTTCGGTAAAATAGTAACCAGAGAACTTGCTTTCAGTTAGACATAAAGGCATACTGTCGAACATATAAAATAGTCATACTATAAATTAGAGTAGACATTTCATGTTCGGTTTAGACAAATCATTTCAAACAGTTTATTTAAAATAGTAATATAGCACACAAGGAACACACCTCAAAAAGCTGGTCGAAAGGGTCTATCTGGCACCTGCCTCGCTACACTCTGCAGCGGTGCTAGATCCTAGATCATAACGGAACAATATTACTACAAGAGAATAAATTATAATTTAATAATTCTACTGGGTTCTAAGATCATACGAGTAACTACAGTTGTGCGCTGGTGAGCGAATCAAGAGGAGCTGAGTTGAGCAGACGAACGATCATATGAATCTTGAGTACCTTTAAATAGATAATAATTCACATCGATCCTTTATTTAATATAAACTCTCTTAAATGAAATAACTTAATACATATACATGTTTGGATTCAATGTCAGATTCGAAGGCTTTTGAATTAACACAATCAAAGCCTGGAAATTTTTTTCTCAATCTATAGCGACGCCTCACACTCCAGACTTGGTTGTGTTTCGATGTAGGAGGGAAAATTAATTGCTTATGTGTCGCATTAGTTAAGGCCACATGAATTTAATTATCCTACCCATGACTTGGAGTTCACTGATGTGGTCTTTGCTTTGAAGATTTAGAGACATTATCTCTACGGAGAAAAATGTTATATCTATACAGATCACAAGAGTTTGAAGTATCTTCTTATCTAGAAAAAATTAAATCTGAGACATCGTTATTAGCTTGAGCTTCTCAAGAACTATGATTGTGAGATTGAGTATCATTCGGGTAAAGTTAATATCGGTGTTGATGCTTTGAGTCGTGAAGTAATGTCTAATATGAGGTCTTTATTTTCTAGGATGAGTATGTATGATGATGGCAGTTTGTTGGCAGAGTTGCAGGTTAAGCCGACTTTAATCGAAGAGATTAAAGCTAAACAACTTCTTGATAGCTTCTTGCACCCTATCGTACAACAGGTTGAGCAATGATCTTCCTCGATATATGCTTTTGATCAAGATGAGGTTATGTGCTTTAAGAGTTGTCATTGTGTGCCTGATGATGCTAAATTGAAGCAGGTTATTTTCTGTGAGGCTCTTAATAATCCTATACTATACATCTCGGTGGGGGTAAGATGTACCAAAACTTGAGACAGAGATGTTGTTGGGTTGATATGAAAAAAGATATTTCATATTATGTGGCTAGATTGACTTATCAGCAGGTTAAAGTCGAACATCCACATTCATCTTATCTGTTGGAGCTTATTAAAATTTCCAAGTGAAAATGAGAGCAAAATATGATGGACTTTGTAATTGGTCTGCCTCTGACCTTATCCAAAAAGGATTCTTACTAGGTGATTGTTATTCGACTCACCAAGTCAGCTCACTTTATTTATGTTCAAATTAAATTTTTAACGGCGTCGAACTAATTTGTTATTTTTATAAGTTGAGAGATTCATTTGTAACTTCTAATAGTCGAAGGACGCAAAAAATTAAAGCATAGTCAATGGATTATTTATGTAGTTTACCCTAAATTTTTTATGAACATAATAGATATTAAACTTTAATTTTTGTTCACAAAATATCACTGAATCGTCAATTGAATAACATGACAGTTACATTATATTTGTATAATAAGTATAATATATTTAATATTTTTTTTAAAAATAAGACTAATTTAATTTAATGTGTAAGTAAAGACAGTTAAATGTATTATCATACAAATTTTCGTAACTGTCATATCATTCATTTAACAACAATAAAATTTTTTGTTGTAATTATGTTTTCAGTCCCTCTATCATGTTAACATTTGAATCTACTCTATATACTTTAATTTAAAGTAATTTGATCTTCTTGTTTCATAATGTCATTAACACGTGAAATCTGCACTTAAGCTCATCTTGATAGCTTTGGCTAGGCTAAACCCGAAACTCTGAAAACTGTACAAAACACCATTGCCAATAGACATGTAAACGAACTAATGAGATATATTTATGTTTGTTCATTTAATTTTAACCGAATAAATAAATAAATACGAACAACTAAACGAACATAATTTCTTGTTCATGTTCGTTTATTAAGGAATTTAGCTTGTTAGTGTTCGTTTATGTTCGTTCGTTTAAATGATAAACGAACGTAAACAAACACAAACGAACGAACATAAAATGATATATGTGAATAAATTTAAACGAACATAAACGAACGAACATATGTGAATAAATTTAATATTTTAAAAATATAACTTTTGCTATGAAAAATAATAAATATAAGGGAAAACTACATCGGTGGTCCCCAAGCTATTACCGTTTTTTTATTTTGGTCCCCAAACTATTTTTTCAGTAAAATCGTCCCTTCTGTTACATAGTTCTCTTGTTTTGGTCCCGGACGTTAAGTAGCTAATGATTTTGCTGACGTGGTATTTTTAAAATATTTTAAAATATTTTTTAATCATTTTTCTCTCCTTCACCCAATCATTTGGTGCCACGTGGCATTACTCTATTGGTTGACTCCCCTCCCCCCACAAAAAAAACCCTTAACGCCACATTTGGTGCTGCTCGGAACCAAACCCAAGACCTCTAGCACACAAGCCATGTACGTGAACCACTTGTGCTAGGCTGATTACTTGATTCAAATCTACTAACAATTATATATATTATATACATATTAACCCAAAAAAGATTCTTACTAGGTGATTGTTGTTCGACTCACCAAGTCAGCTCACTTTATTTATGTTCGAATTAAATTTTTAACGGCGTCGAACTAATTTTTTATTTTTTAAGTTGAGGGATCAGTTTGTAACTTCTAATAGTCGAAGGGCGCAAAAATTAAAGCATAGTCAATAGATCATTTATGTAGTTTACCCTAAATTTTTTATGAACACAATAGCTATTAAACTTTAATTTTTGTTCACAAAATATCACTGAATCGTCAATTAGATAACATGACAATTACATTATATTTGTATAATAAATATAATATATTTAATGATTTTTTTTTTCAAAAATAAGACTAATTTAATTTAATGTGTAAGTAAAGAGAGTTAAATATATTATTATACAAATTTTCGTAATTGTCATGCGATTCATTTAACAACAATAAATTTTCTTATTGTAATTGTGTTTTCAGTCCCTCTATCATGTTAACATTTTGAATCTACTCTATATACTTTAATTTGAAGTAATTTGATCTTCTTGTTTCATAATATCATTAACACGTGAAATCTGCAGTTAAGCTCATCTTGATAGCTTTGACTAGGTTGAACCTGAAACTCTGAAAATCGTACAAAACACCATTGCCAATAGACATGTAAACGAACTGAATGGGATATGTTCATGTTCGTTCATTTAATTTTAATCGAATAAATGAATAAATATGAATAACTAAACGAACATAATTTTTTGTTCATGTTCGTTTATTAAGGAATTTAGCTTGTTAGTGTTCGTTTAAATTATAAACGAACGTAAACAAACACAAACGAACGAACATAAAATGACATATGTGAATAAATTTAAACAAACATAAACGAACGAACATATGTGAATAAATTTAATATTTTAAAAATATAACTTTTGCTATGAAAAATAATAAATATAAGGGAAAACTACATCGGTGGTCCCCAAGCTATTGCCGTTTTTTATTTTGGTCCCCAAACTATTTTTTTCAGTAAAATCATCCCCTCTATTACATAGTTCTCCCATTTTGGTCTCCGGCGTTAAATAGCTAACGATTTTGCTAACGTGACATTTTTAAAATATTTTCTAGCACACAAGCCATGTGCGTGAACCACTTGTGCTAGGTTGATTACTTGATTCAAATCTACTAACAATTATATATAATATATACATATTAACCCAAAAAAAATCTTAAAAACACAAATATTTTCTAAGCTAATTATTTGATTTAAATATTCTAACATTTATATTTAACCTCTAAATTAAACTAATAAATTGTGCTATTTTTAACTTAAATATATTTAACAAAATTATGTTTAAAATTTTAAAAAATCAAACTTGATTTTTTATTTCAGGTGGACATAATGATGGCCTTGGAAGAGCACTTCTGAGTTTCGGTGCGACCGTTGAAGACGGACTTGGTCGAGAAAATCAATGCTGCTGCGTAAGCCATACTCACACCATTTGCATAATAGAATTATGAAATGCAAATCCTAGGTAAAAGTGAGCTAAAACTTAATCATGTAATAATGTGCAAGAAATTTTCAATCACCAATATCTTTAATTGAACCACTCAGTCACATGTATGAATACAACAATGAAATATCAATGAATATATAGAGCATAATTCCAATAAGACCAGTCATCTAGACATACATGTATTCGCCTCCACGAACCGCATTTGCGGCTCCTTTTCTCTCTTCTTCGGCCTCCTTCTCCCTCTCCTTCCGGCTCTCGTAATCATGATCATCCGTCTGCAGCTCGTATCTACAAATCGGGCAAGAATTGTGCTCATCCTGCTCACAAAAACCATTCAATTAACCCTCCATTGTTGAAACTAGAAGAGTACCCTAACACTAAACAAATGAATTGAACATAATTTACCAGCCACGGCTTTAGGCAAGGAGGATGGAATGTGTGTTTGCAAGGCAATTCCTGCATGTTATCACCTACAACAAGGTTCTCTTTGCAAATTGCACACTCTGCATCGGATCCGAGCTTTGCCAGGATTTCATCGGTGAGAGTAATTACTGGAAGCTTTGCAACAACTTCCTTACTAGCAGGTGGGACTCTTCGGACACCGCCTTCATTCTCCAAAATCTTGAAAATCAAAGATAAATTCAATCATATGAGTTGCGAAAATACAATCTAATAACACGAACTGATATAGATTCAACAAGCAGAATACAAAGATACCTCCGGTATAACAGTGTCGAGGTGATTAATAAGCTGTTCAAGCACATTGGCAGCGTTTTCGACTGTGTTAACATTCAAGCCCGAACCCTCAGAAGATTCAGCAGTCGCAGCAGAGGCGAAAGCACTCATGAGATTCGATTGGACCAACCATTGGGGTTGTGGTGGCTCAGGATCCACAGTAAGATGCCCTTCAAAAAGATAACCTTTGGGGGGGAACACAAATCAGTTATATTCAATGCATCAAAAATACTTGTCTTAATACGCAGTAGATCCATGTGCTCTACTTAACTTTGAAATTTAGTCCTACACTGAGATATTCTTTGAAAAATAAATCCTGCTACTTTTTTAGTAGTTTACAATTCAATCTTAACCATTTTGGCTTTGTCCCTGCCGACAACGCAGTCTAACAACCACATCGTAACGGTTTTCAAGGTCACCGAGACATAGTAACCGCAATTTAGAAACATAGAGATTTTCATGACGCAACGTCTGCAACATTCACAACGGCGACCACAACAGCAATTTAATACTATCCAGTGTCCATCATATAACGAGTCATATGTTATATGTTAATCAACATACCATGTTTGCAATATTTAACTGAAATTAGTAATGTCAACAATTACCCTAGCATTTCAAAATTGAATTAGACATGGACTAAATCTCAAACTTAGCTAGAGTACAGGGACCCACGGCAAAATCTAACCAATTGCTTCAAATAGAATGAAAAACAAAGGGGACTTTTTTTCTTCTGGAAACAAACCTCTGTTTTGGGAAGATTCAGCTAATGGCGGAGGGTTTTCGATTTCATTCAAGTGTTCCTTAGCCTGAGAAATACACTTCTTCAAATTCCCCTTTTCAGAAGGATCAGAAACAAGGGATTCTAATAGCTCGAAGAGCCGTAAACCGGCAAGCCAGAAGCCAGGGGCGGTGTATCTGGTTTTCAAAATGGTCGCAACTCGACAAACAACCGAATAAAACTGGAAATTAAATCGAAAACATGTTAAATTTCAATTTTTAATTTCGATTCGTAAAACTGAAAGGGAAATTAGAAATCAATACCGATTTGCGAAGAGAGGGAGAAGCAGATGGGTAATGGAGTTTGAGAAGTGAATTAATGGCGGAAACGGCCTCCTCGAATCTCTGCTTCTTTCCGAGCTGCTTCTGCAATTCCTCTAATTGTTGCTTCAAGCTTGGTTCTGAAGAAGAAGATTCCATTCTTTTTAAACTCTTAATCAAATTATTGAACACGAATTTTCGTTTCAGCTTTGATCTGTTCTTCGGTTTTTTAGAATTCTGAATCGGATTTCGAGTTTTTTAAATAAAAGATTTCTTGGCGAGGGGGATAACAACCGTGGCGGCGAGCCCTTTGCTTTAAAGGGTCTAATATCAAATCTTAGTCCTCTGAAATATGGAATTTAATGTCTATTTTAATTTACATAATTTAAATCCTTAATTTATTATTGTTCTCTAATTCTGTATATTATAAATTTTATCTTAAGGAAGACCTTGAAATTTCGAAAAATATAATTAAATCCTTCAACATTTTTTTACCTAATTAAGTCTATGAGCTAATAAATTTAATTAATTAAGTTTTTTTTGACAATTTTAACTATCAATTTTTGATAATTTTTTTCTTGAGATATTACTGTCACGTGAATATTACAGTTTTGTCGTATAACATTTAATTTTTTTTAGAAAACTATGCTTTATGGTTTTTATAAGTTTTTTAGAATGTTTAGAAATTTTTGAAGAAAGTTTTTAGATAAAATAAAAAATTTCAAAATTTCAAGTAGAAATATGTTGCACCAATTGGTCCAAAAAAGGTTAGGTTTAATAGTCAAGTTGGTCAAATGTATGAATTGATAAAATTTTAAAATATAAAGATTTAATTGATTGTAAAAAAATATATAAAAATTTAATTATTTATTTTTTAAAATTTTCCAGGGCATATAATACCTTTAAGCCTATATTTTTTAAATTAATACGTGATGAAATTATATTCTAATCTTGAAATGACAAAATAATGACTTGATTCTAAAATAAGCTTTACACATTTTTAATACTTTTAATAAAACTCTCTAAAATTTAAATTTGTTCCCTGTAATTTTTTAAGAAAAATTAGAAGAGAAGCAACGCCGAACGGAGCCCAATAATATAAATGTAGCAGGCCTGAACTTGTCAACCCAGCCTGGTTTCATGGCTTTGGGTCCTAAATTTCATCGGTCCATTTTCTGGAAAGGCCGAGAAATGGAAAGGGCAATTTGGAAAGCAAAAGCATCAGAGAATCAAACGAATAAACAAACATTGCAAAAATAAAAGAGAAAAAATGGCTCATTTGTTTGTAGGCGTACCGCAGTCGTCTCTTGTTCATCTTCACCTTCACCCAAAGCTTGGACCGTTTCCAAGGCAACGCCTTTTTAACATTTCCCTTCACCCCAAATTTGCAGCGCCCAACAACCGCCAGCTTCGTTTCAAAGGGTTGACTTTAGCTGGTGCGGTATCTTCTGATTCAGAAGCACCCACAGTCGTTACCAGCACCGTCGGTTCGGAAAAGGGAGGGATCGGCATCGAAATTGACACCGGAAACGGCGGAGGAGACAAGTTCGACGACAGAAGCGGCGGCGGCGGCGGCGGAGGAGGAGGAGGAGACGATAGTGGGAGTAAAGGAGAAGGGGAGTTTCCGGACGACGGCGGTGAGAGAAAGATGGCTTTGTCTATGTCCCAGAAGTTGACTCTTGGATATGCTGCACTTGTTGGAGGTAAAATTCTTGATTTCCTTTGTTTCTTGGTGCTGAAATTTTATTTGATTTCTGGGTAATTTAGGCTGAGATTTAAGCTGGTGATGGATTTGTTATGGATATTGGAATTGCAAATGTGCTGGTTTTTCATTTTGATTAAAGGGTTTTTACTGTTTTTGTTAATGTGTGTGTGTGTGAATAGTGGGCGGTGCTATGGGCTATATGAAGAGTGGCAGTCAGAAATCGCTTGCGGCCGGAGGGTTGTCGGCCGCGGTGCTCTATTATGTTTATACTCAGCTTCCCACAAATCCAGTTTTTGCTTCATCCATTGGGCTTGGTAAGTCTACTTATTTATGTTGTTGGCATTTTGGTGTTGTGTTTTGATGTTGCTAAAGATGATTAGTTTACATCACAAGTGATGAGATTAGTAGAGATGGGATAGGATTGATTTTTCGCCAAGGGGATGATGTTCGGTTTTATTGGGGGAAGAAAGGGAGAGAGATACAAAGTTGTTTTCCATGGTGATTGTGTTTGTATCTCAAGTGGTGAGGTTAGAAGAGATGGGGCTTGCCAACTAGTGTCGAACTTGTCATAAACGCTGAATTCCAATTTTCCGGTTGCCTTTTTTTGTTGCAATGTTGCATTTGTGAAAAGGAAAGGTGAGAGAGTGGAAGCGGACGGGAATGGTTTAGGTTTTATTGGGGACTAAAGGTCTTGTCTATAGTGGGTTATGGTTTACATATCGAGTGACGAGGTTAGAAGAAAGGGTCTGCCGGTTAGTATTGAACTTGCCGTAAATGCTGAATTCCAATTTCCCCTTTTGTTGTTCTGTAGAGTGCTGATAAAATTGTGTGTTTGCTTCGTGAAAAGGAAAGGTGAGAGAGGGGAAGAGGAAGAGATCGTTGTTCGGTTTTATTGTTGTAAGAAAGAAAGAGAGATACCTCTATAGTTCTTTCCAACATTTTTTTTTTTCGTTTTTGCTTCAGCATGTTTAACCCAATTTACATTAATGATATCTGGTTTGAAGGTATATCTGCTGCACTTTTGGGAGTGATGGGTTCTCGTTTCAAGAGGTCGGGAAAAGTTTTCCCTGCTGGTGTCGTATCGCTTGTGTCCCTTGTGATGACAGGGGGATACCTACACGGCATCATGCGGGGTATGCATTAGTGTGAAGCAAGAGTCTTACACCTACACCATATGGTGTTTTGGTATGCTGCTAATATAATGCTTTGCTATGTCGGTCAATGCGTTTGGACACCAGATTGCTTTTGTATTTGGATTTTGGATGCCTTTTTACTCTTTGTTCATGCCAATAAGAAATACTTTGCATGTTTTCGGTTTTGAAAATTTGTAGATTTTGAAACCTTGATCAGTTAGAAGTAAGAACCCTTTAATCTTTTAGTCATAGGATGCAACCTTGATCGGTAATCAAACCGTATACAAGGGCATCGGGAAGCAACGCCACTATCTTAGGCTTGTTTGAAACTTTTTTGCCACTCCACTTCGAGTCAGAGTTTACCATAACCGTTTTATTGTGGAAGGGATTATCTCTATACATATATGCATGGCGAATTACCACCAAGTAAGGGTGTAATAGAGCCGAGTCTGAATAGTGTTGAGCTTGGAGCTCACTTGCTCAGTACTCGGCTCAAGTTTTATCGAACAATATTTTATAAGCTCTAGCTTGACTCGAGATATAATCGAGCGGCTTGAGTTCAATTAAGCTCGTTTATAACTGATACAAAACTGCCCATGTAGGCATAGGGAAACAAAGTGGATAGCCACACCACTCTAACAAAAATATAGTAACATCTACGGAGCAAGACTCAGTGTATTTACTCCAGATGCCGGCATTGGTAGGGAACTTACAACAGCAGAACAAAAGCTTCACGACATTGTTGAACCATCGACCATGCACTAATATGACAAAAGAAACACCAGGGGTGCGCAGAAAAACCCGAAATTTTAAAAATTTAAATTTTTTATTGTTGTTATATTCAATTATTCGAAAATTCAAAATTTTTATGAATGTGGCCGTCAAATTGAAAAAAAAGGTACTCAAATCAAGTCTTAAGTTTGATATTCAGATATCCGATTCAAAATTTTGATATCCGACAAAAATCGAAATGCACCCCCCTAAGAAACACAACCAACATAGAACGAGGAAGTATGCCTCCTAACATATGCATACTAAATCTACGCCTTTCAATACAATCGAATAAAAGAATTTTTTAAGCATGTTGCCGGTGTATTAAGTCGTGAGTTTAATGTGTTCAAGTATAATTTTTTTTCGTCAACAAAAAGTTAAAATTCTCAGTTGATACTTTCCTCTTCTCCTAAGTTATGGGTAAGGGTGTAAACGAGCCAAGTCGAGCTCGAGTAGTGCTGAGCTCGACTCGGCTCGTTAAAAACTCGAGTCGAGTTCGAGCTTTATTCGAGCCTAATCGAGTCAAGTGTTGACCGATCTTTAACGTGTCGGACTCGAATATCTCGCCATCTATCACGTCTCATTTAATGCCCTATTAAGTAAAATCTTTGATACACAAGTTGTATAAACTCAAGCTTGTTAATTTTAGGGTTTAGGGCATTAGTTTAGGGTTTAGAGGTTTAGATTACTGGGTTTAGAATTTATGATTTAGATTTTAGGGTTTCAAGTTTAGGAATTTATATTTTAAATTATAAAAAATAAAAAATAATATATTATATTTTCGAGTAGCTCGCGAGCTTTTCGAGTCGGGTATCAAGTAGCTCGACTCAGCTCGGCTCGTTAAGAACTCGAGTCGAGTACAATTGAATTGAGTTTTGACCGAATCAAACTCGAGTAACTCGTGATCTGTTTCGTCTCATTTATAGCCCTAGTTGTGGGTACAAGACTTATTAAGAGCAAAAATTCCCCTTCTTTAAAAAAAATGTAAAAAAAGTGTAATTCTTTCTACTTTAGTTGTAGTTTTTCAATTTAGTTAATTTAAAGCGTAAGTATTTTTAAAAAATATTATGAAAAAGTATAATTTGATTATTTTTAAAAATAGATTGTTTATCTTTTGTTTGAATTAAATTTGCGCCGTTTTGTACTTAGGAATTTTTTAGTCAAAAAATACGAGCTTCATTAGACAACCAAAGAGTATTTAGAGTAATTTATCCTAATATTCTCTACTTTGGTTGTAGATTTGACGAATTTTTTAGTCAAAAACAAGAGGACAAAAACTATTGTCCACGTTCAGTGTTGCAATTCAATTGATTAAAATTTGGTGGTAGATATGATACAAGTATTAAAATTCAAGGGTATTTAGAGTAATTTATCCTAATATTCTCTACTTTGGACGCCAACCGAGCATGAACTGGGCTCATCGCAACTACAAGCCCAGTAGTCGCTCAGGCTCAGGGTCATACAGATTGATAGTATAGTATACAATCATCAATTCAATTTCAACAACAGATCTCATCTGATCTGCTCATCCAGATCTTCATACTTCTCTAATTCCGTCTCCAATTCATTCTCTCTTCCAACAAACCGCGGTAACTTCCATTTCTTCATATATATTTTTTGTTGTTTCTGTATACACTTGTTGATCCTAACTCTCTTCAATTTCTATAAAACAATGGCTAATCACTTCATTTCGGCATTGACATTTTCGTTATAGGTCGGGGAGAAGGAAACTTTTGAACTCTCGTGTTCGAAGCATTGGCTTAGATCGAAATGGCGGCAGCTGGATTTGTGAGCCGGGCTTTCGAGTCGATGCTCAAGGAGTGTGCCGGCAAAAAGTATCCCGATCTTCAAAAGTCTATTCAAACTTATCTAGGTTAGATCTGCACTTTCTTTTTTTAAATTTTTGTTTATATCGATCGCTTTTTTATTGCTCCTTAGAAATTCTTTTGCTCATGATTTATCTGGAATTGTGTTTGTGATTTTCATTTCTTTGTTTTAAATCTGTTTTTCTTTCTAGTGCTATTTTCTAGTCTAATTTTTATTCTCAGCGAATGAACCGGCCTTCTGAGTTAAACAAGTTTTAAGTGCGGATTATGCTCTATTGAATTTTCTTCTGCATTAGCCGTTGCTTAGTTATTTGAGTTTTGCCTTTCATTATTCACCTGCGTTCTACTACACTATCACTTGTAATGCAATCAGAATGGTATTTACTATTTAAGGATATAAAGTTTAGTTTAGTAGTAGTTGTAGAGCTTTTCATTGTATAATCTCTTTTGGCATTAGGTTAAAAAGCTATACTTTCTATGGAGTAAATGATGCCCATCTTATTTAAGTTATTGATTTCACATTTTATTCGGAAAATGAGTGAGATTTCTGTTTCATGTCTGATGGAATTTAGAAGAGGTGTTGTTTTCAGTCAATATGGAAAAGTGCAAAAGAATAAAGTCAAGATAAATTGATAACGATCCCAGTTCCTTTTCTTGTTATAATGCTTGTTCTAGGAGTTGGTTTTTTCTTCTTTTCCACCAGAAAGCTAGAGGAAGTATGTAATTAAGAGAGAAAAAAGAGGATGGTAGAGAAAGATTTGGACCATTCATTTCCTACTATGCACTGTCTCCATACATTAGAAGATGATATGGTCACTGGTTTTCTGCAATTTGTGAACTTATCTTTTCATGTCATTTCTTGTTTAAATTGCTGCGGATTGGTCACAGGCTCATAGCTTTCATCTATTGCTTTTGATTATTTTTTGTTTTGCATTTCTTCAGATAGTCCTAAGCAAACAAATCAGCATTCTTCATCCAGCGAGTCAGGTCAAGTAGCGCCTCCCACGGGAGATGGAAGGTTTTTATCTGATCACACTCTTATAACCTGCTACTCCTTTTTTTGGTTCCAACTTGATTCATCCATTGTTTCTTACCCAAGATATAAACCCTACGAACTAGCCTTCTGATATATATTTCTTTGTTCTATTAGTTTACAATTGTTGTTCTCCATTGGTAAACAGCTGAAGTTTTGCTTATCACCACAACCTTTTTTCAGATTCAGCCTGCGTGGCCTTGTAAAATATGATATAAATTGATATTACTTGCGTAATGTGGTCATGACTGAAGTTTAACAATTATCAATGACCTCTAATTTTTATTTTTGTCTTGTAGTTCCCTTGGCACTGAAACTGAAAAAACTGGAACAGAACCTGATGGATCAAGCACAGTTCCAGAAAGTGCTGGGGATGCTGAACATGCTAGTAAGCCAACTGTTGTAAATGGAACTATAATAACTGCCTTAGCAAATGCAGGATACACCTTGGAAGAGGCTGAGGCGGAGCTTGTTTTAAATCCTCTTCGACTGGCATTTGAGACAAGCAACTTAAAAATCATTGAACCTGCTTTGGATTGTCTTCATGTATGTAGTTTTTTCTTTCTTTCTTGATCTGCATACCTGCTATATATTCCTAAAGGGCTCCCTATTTGGTTCTTTGATTTGGGATTTTTAATGCCTTCATTTTTTACATAGTTGATTACTTATGGTCTGTTTTAATTCCTTAAGCACAGAAACTAATTGCCTACGATCATCTGGAGGGAGATCCTGGTTTAGATGGTGGCAAAAATGTACCTCTGTTTACTGACATTCTGAATATGGTTTGCAGTTGTGTTGATAATTCTTCTCCTGACAGGTTTGTGGCCTTGTGTCTGTTAACCTATTTTTAGCTTATGCCATGCATTTTTAATTCTAGAAAATGGTTTGCAGTACAATTCTGCAAGTGTTGAAGGTACTTCTTACTGCTGTAGCATCCACGAAGTTCCGAGGTAAATTGCCCTGGATCATGTGGTATTCTCGTCTGCTGTATTTTGTAGCATCTGAATTGAGTTTTGTTGCAATTTGCTTACTAAAAATGCAGTCCATGGGGAACCTTTGCTGGGAGTTATCAGAGTCTGCTACAATATTGCTCTTCATAGGTATTGTTTCAATTTAATGAAGATAGTGATATTCCAACTTAATAGTTCTCATAATTTGTGGCTTGGATGTGTAGCAAGAGCCAGATAAACCAAGTGACCTCAAAGGCAATGTTGACACAGATGATTAACATCATATTTAGGAGAATGGAGGCTGATCCAGTAAGGATTTTTTTAAATCTAACCTTTAACTACTTTATCTTCCCTCTTTTATATCAGGAAGAAAGTTGATAATCGTATATTTTTTTAAATGGAATCCAGGTTTCTACTTCATCTAGTTCTTCCGATCATACTGAAGCTGCTTCCCTTGAGAATTCTGACTCAAAAGAAGAAAAAGCTTCCTCAAATGACCAAGATGATGATGAAATGACTTTAGGGGATGCACTTAATCAGGTTAAGGATACCACACTTGCATCTGTTGAGGAACTTCAGAACCTTGCTGGTGGTGCTGATATTAAGGTGCATCCTTTTATTTGCCCTTTAGTTGTTTTGATTAATTTGACTTGGGGAACCCGGTTTTATCAGTCTATAGGTGTTTGCTTTGGTGAAGCTTATTTTTATTTTATTTTGTTTATGGTTCTCACAATGGTACTTAAATGTTTTATAGGGTTTAGAGGCTGCCCTTGACAAAGTTGTGCATGTTGAGGATGGTAAAAAAATCACAAGGTATGTACTACAAATATTTTACCTTAAGTTTCAGTTTGGTTTATTTTCTTTCCTTTGCATATTGTTGCTTCCTGTCATGATTCTTGGAACTTCTCTATAGAGGGATTGACCTTGAGAGCATGAGTATTGCTAAACGCGATGCATTACTAGTGTTCCGCACCCTTTGCAAGGTTGGTTCTTTTATCACCAATTATTCTGCCATTTTGAAGTCCTTGCTTTCATTCCCTTCATAAAATGTTTTATCTTGCAGATGGGTATGAAGGAAGATACTGATGAGGTCACAACCAAGACACGCATTCTGTCTCTTGAACTTCTGCAGGTTAATTTTATGAATTTATTTAATGCTTTCTAAGAAAGTTGGGTTGTAGTCTTTGCATACAAGAATTCAGTATTTTCCCAACTATGTGGGTTCATATTTATAATTGCATCATTTTTTGTATTCTCTTGTTAAGAGGATTGGTAGCCCTAAAAGAACCTCAGCATAAACATTGCTTTAAAATGCCACAATTTGTTTATTTTTTAAAGGTAATAACGGAATGATTACTAATGTTGTTCATCATATTTGCTGGCCTATGTTATTTCAGGGTTTGTTGGAAGGGGTTAACCATTCATTTACAAAGAACTTTCATTTCATTGATTCAGTGAAAGCATATCTCTCATATGCTTTGTTGCGGGCTTCAGTTTCACAGTCCCCTGTCATTTTTCAGGTTATCTTATGTACTCTCTTTATTTGTTGGAAGAACCGTCTACAATAATTTTCCTGACTATTTATTTCTTTGTGGCAGTATGCTACTGGGACATTTGCTGTGCTTCTGTTGCGATTCCGAGAGAGTCTTAAAGTATGATTATCATCTTGGCAGATTGTTAGAGCCAGTTCTTTCAAACATGGTATTAGTGCTGTCATACACACCAGTTCTGCTGATGCCTGAGTATCTTTTTCTTATCTCTTTCAGGGTGAAATTGGTGTCTTTTTCCCCTTGATTGTTTTGCGGCCTTTGGATGGTGCAGACTTCCCCGTTAACCAAAAAATGAGTGTTCTTCGGTACAGTGCCCTTTCTAATTGATTGAATTTTGCAATTACCAGGGCTGATTGGGTTTGAGTTAAACTGTGTGGTTTTCACTGTTCATATTTTATCACCAGCATCGTAGTTTGCGATTTTCTTTAATATTATCTAATCTTTATTTATTTATTTACTTTTTTAGGATGCTCGAGAAAGTTTGCAAAGATCCCCAGATGCTTGTTGACGTTTATGTGAATTATGACTGTGATCTAGAGGCACCAAACTTATTTGAACGCATGGTATGAACTTAGTTACTATTTACATGTCATTTATTTATATGTTCATATGTTGTTCTTGGCTTTTTTATACAAGCATACCATTTGCCTTATGGCCCTGTAGGTCACAACTCTGTCTAAAATAGCTCAAGGGGCACAAAGTGCTGACCCAAACCCTGTTGCTACCAACCAGACTACATCAATTAAGGGTTCTGCACTCCAGGCATGTTAATCTATGAACAAGCTCTACTAAATAAGCTTTCCAAGTATTGAGACTATTATTTGTTTGTATTTCTATGCTTCCATGTCCGCTGCTGTTGTTTGATAAAGTTGTACTTAAACTCTTCAGTGCCTTGTCAATGTACTGAAATCACTGGTTGACTGGGAGAAATCTCGAAGACAATCAGAAAGAAAGAGGGGAGGTAGCCGGTCTCCTGAAGAAGATTCGGCTGGAGAATCTGTCGAGTTAAAAAGCAGGGACGATGTTCCCAGTAATTTTGAGAAGGCAAAAGCTCATAAATCTACCATGGAAGCTGCCATCTCTGAGGTAAGTGATTGGGTTTTATGCTCAAGGAGCATTTCAGACTGGAAGTTTTCTGCAATGTGGATGTATGGCAGTTCAACAATCTTCAATTTCTCGAATTATAATTAGATTCTAAAAGATTGTTTCAATTTTATGGCAGTTCAACAGGCAACCGGTTAAGGGTATTGGGTACCTGATATCAAATAAATTGGTGGAAAATAATCCTGCCTCAGTTGCCCAATTTCTAAGAAATACTCCCAGCCTGGACAAGGTAGAATCCTTATACGATGCAACTTCTGCTTAATTCCTGGAGAAGCGGTCTAATGCTTAGTACTGTTGCAGGGAATGATTGGTGATTATTTGGGTCAACATGAGGAGTTTCCCCTTGCTGTCATGCATGCTTATGTCGATTCAATGACATTTACAGGAATGAAGTTTGATACTGCAATACGAGAGTTTCTTAAAGGATTTCGTCTTCCTGGGGAGGCTCAAAAGATAGATCGCATCATGGAAAAGTTTGCAGAAAGGTATGGGGGTATCTATGTTGTGGGTATGATGCAGTCATTTTCCTGAAACGTAGACATAAGCTTGTCTATTAAATTATAGAAACAGACTTAAATGTTCCTTAGTTTAGATGGTTCTTTGGCCATTCCAGGTAGGTTTTATGCCAAAATTTCACTGTTAAGGTTATTGTTAGAAATGTGAATGATCATTGGAGAGATTAATTCTACTGTCTTGAGAACATCGTCCTAATATATCTTAAGCATCCTCCACACTTCCATTTGTTGTTTGTTCATTAGCTTAGATTAAAAGTCTCACCACTATCATCCTCAAATATCAAAATCTCTGCTACATAATGCCAAACCTTTTCTAAAAAAACTTGGGATTCTTTCTATAATGAGGCTAGTAGCCAATGTAAATAGGAGTTACATGCCTTTGCTGGATAGTCATTACTTTTCTATGAACAATTTTAAGGTATTTTTGGTGAGTTTTTTTTTTTTTTAAATACAATTCTTCATGTCCGCTTATCTTGCAGACTGAAGATAAACAGAAACTGTTCTGTTTATTAGAATACTGAGTAAAACTCACTCATACTTAGGGTTACATATATTACATCCTTTTATAGCAAAGGACTTTGAATTGTATTAGGAGTCCTACTAACTATTAACTTCTAACTCTAGGTTTCGGTACATGACTTAAATAATAACTCTACTAGTATAGTTTAACTACAAAAATACTTCTAATACGTCTAAACTTACACTGACTACATGCCTTTCTGCAGGAATATGTGATGCTTAATTGTCTCATTTTGTGTTTGGCAGGTATTGTGCTGATAACCCAGGTCTTTTCAAGAATGCAGACACCGCATATGTTCTTGCATATGCGGTTATAATGTTGAACACTGATGCCCATAACCCCATGGTCTGGCCTAAAATGTCCAAGTCAGACTTTATTCGTATGAATGGAACAAATGAACCTGAAGAGTCTGCCCCTACTGAACTTCTGGAAGAGATATATGATTCTATTGTTAAAGAAGAGATAAAAATGAAAGATGATGCAAGTGGCATTGGGAAAGGTGTCAGGCAAAAGCCAGAGGGAGAAGAGAGAGGCCGCCTCGTTAGTATCCTTAACCTGGCTCTACCTAAACCAAAATCAGCAGTTGATGCTAAGTCTGAAAGTGAAGCAATAATTAAGCAGACACAGGCTATCATCAAAAACCAAGGAGCCAAGAGAATTTTTTACACTGGAGAGAAGATTGAACTTGTGAAGCCCATGGTTGAAGCTGTAGGATGGTCGCTGCTGGCTACCTTCTCTGTTACAATGGAGGAAGGTGAAAATAGGGCGAGGGTTGTTCTTTGTATGGAAGGATTTAAAGCTGGGATACATATCACGTATGTCCTTGGAATGGATACAATGCGTTATGCCTTTTTAACATCTCTTGTCAGGTAAAGCTATCTTTTTGTACTTGGAAAAGTTCCTTTTGTTTCTATTATCTGCCAAGTTTCTTTACCCCATCCTTCCCATTTTAAACTTACCTTGTCATTGTATTTATTCTGGTCTTACCTTGTCTTATGTTGTCCATCCCCTGCATCAATCATTATTACATTTGTTTAATTGTGCAATTCATTTGTCAATCATTGTAATTCTCTGAATCCTTGGGCAGTAGTTTAGCTACAATGCTTAGTCTGTGAATTTTGGATGTTAGGTTTACTTTCTTGCATGCCCCAAGGGATATGCGTAGTAAAAATGTGGAAGCATTGCGGACTCTATTGGGTTTATGCGACTCAGAACCAGATTCTCTTCAAGACACGTGGAATGCTGTTCTTGAATGTGTTTCTCGGCTTGAATTTATTACAACTACTCCTGCTATTGCTGCAACTGTCATGCATGGATCAAATCAGATCTCCAAGGATGCTGTTGTGCAGTCACTGAAAGAATTGGCTGGGAAACCTGCTGAACAGGTTTTTACAAATAGCGAAAAATTGCCTAGTCATTCTATTGTGGAGTTCTTCACTGCTCTCTGTGGTGTATCAGCAGAAGAACTAAGACAAACCCCAGCCCGTGTTTTCAGCTTGCAGAAGCTTGTTGAGATCAGTTATTACAATATTGCTCGTATACGTATGGTATTTCCTTCAGACTTACTGACTGCAACATTTTCTTGTTTTTGTTTATAATTACTTGTCAAGATTTTATGGTTAGTCATATCTGAACCTTATGTAGATTAAGATATGCATTACTTCAATGTGCATATCAAAATATTGAGGGGAAACATGCAGGAATACTGGAGAGGACTCTTTAAAATGCTCTGACCGTTTTATATGTAAAGTTACTCTAATTTAAAAGAATAGAACATTTTATATTAATTTGGTTTTCTTTTACCACATATGAGCACTTTTATACAATAATTAGTTTCAGATGTGTAATTTGACCAGACATGAGCTGTTAGGTTGTCTTAGTAAGATCTAATTATGGTTTACAAATTGATTTAAATATCGAAAATGATTTTGTATTTTTCTGCTAAAGTACTTGCTTTCTTGTATTCTAAAAATTTTAATGTTGTGCCTTCCAGGTCTGGGCTAGAATATGGACTGTCCTTGCAGATCATTTCATTTCTGCTGGCAGCCATGCTGATGAGAAAATTGCTATGTATGCCATAGATTCTTTGAGGCAGCTTGGTATGAAGTATTTGGAGCGTGCTGAATTGACCAATTTTACTTTTCAAAATGATATTCTTAAACCTTTTGTCGTTCTAATGCGGAATAGTCGAAGTGGAACTATAAGGAGCCTTATTGTTGATTGCATTGTTCAGGTATGTTCGCATGCTCAGATTTTCTTAACATCTAGCTATCCTTCTAGCTGATGTTTTTCCCTCTATAATCTACATTTTGCTGTTAATATATTCAGTTTTAGACCTCTAACTGCCATTTTTTTCTTTTTCACCTGGGAGCCTTGTGTGATACCTGAGACTTACGATGGTGTTATTGCAGATGATAAAATCAAAGGTTGGAAGCATAAAATCTGGATGGCGATGTGTTTTCATGATTTTCACTGCAGCTGCAGATGATGATTTGGAATCAATTGTTGAAAGTGCATTTGAGAATGTGGAACAGGGTAAGAAACTGCCATTTTTCTTTTTTCTGACTGATCCTTCTCTTCATTTTTCCAATGAATATAACAGCAGGTTCTTTGCAGTTATACTGGAACACTTTGATCAAGTTGTCGGAGATTGTTTTATGGACTGTGTCAACTGTCTTATTAGGTTTGCCAACAATAAAACTTCCCATCGTATAAGTTTGAAGGCCGTGGCCCTTCTCCGTATATGTGAAGATCGTCTAGCAGAGGTTTGTTTTTCATTCTTCAGCTTTTGTTATTGGAGCATGTTCTCCCCTCTTGATATCTTTCATTGTAAGACTAAAATAGTCAAGAGTATGGTCTAAAACTAGCCATGGTAGCCAACCCTTCTACCAAGTAGACTTTTGTTTATCGTCTTTCTTATGTTCAGCATGCTGTAATTTTTATTAAATTGGGAAGTTTTCTACGAACTCTTTTGCTCGGGGGAAAACAAAGTTAATAATAGCTGTTTCATCTCATTGATTATTTCAATCCATGTTTGTGAATTTGCAACTAATGCTGCGTTCTTTTCTTTGTAATTGCCATCTTTGTTAAGTGCTTCAACTTGTTTTTCAATTACAGGGACGTATACCTGGTGGGGCTCTTAGACCAATTAATGCTGATGCTGACACATCATTTGATGTGACTGAGCATTATTGGTTCCCAATGCTGGCTGGTTTGTCTGACCTGACATCAGATTCAAGACCAGAGGTTAGGAGTTGTGCACTTGAAGTTTTGTTTGATTTGCTGAATGAAAGAGGTAGCAAGTTCTCAACATCATTTTGGGAGAGCATTTTCCATCGTGTCTTGTTTCCCATGTTTGATCATGTGAGACATGCCGGAAAGGAGAGCTTAATTTCCTCTGGGGATGAGTTGTTTCGTGAAAGCAGCATTCATTCTCTTCAGTTGCTGTGCAACCTTTTCAACACTTTTTACAAGGTAGATGAGTTTTGTAGTTCTCTTAATATTATTCACATGATATAAAATGCAGGGGTGGGGTTTAGGCTGTGCGACGAGTAAACATATATCATCTAAACTCTCAATGGTCAAATAATCTTGTGTCTTTCCTGATGACTACTGGTTGCTTGAACTTTCTTGTGTTTTTGTTCCCTACAGGAGGTGTGCTTTATGCTGCCACCGCTCTTGAGTTTGCTGTTGGATTGTGCTAAAAAGTCAGATCAGACTGTTGTTTCAATTTCTCTTGGGGCGTTGGTCCATCTCATAGAGGTTGGAGGACACCAGTTCAGTGAGAGTGACTGGGATATGTTGTTGAAAAGCATAAGGTATGCATATCTTCAGATTTTAGAATGCATAACTTTTTGACAATTAGAATTTGTATTTTCAAGTCCTATGTATTTTGTTTACGTCATTCGTTTTTTCCCCAGAGACGCATCGTACACAACACAACCGCTTGAGCTACTCAATGCATTGGGACTACAGAATCCAACAAACCCCTCGATTTTAAGAGATTTAAAGGTTCATACAGATGGTGAAATTTCTCAGTTAGGTTCTACTGATAATGGGAAGATTTCACCACTTGCATCTCCGAGCAGCACGAATGCACGAGATCAAAATCAAGAATTACAATCTATTCCAGATGGATCCGAAGGTGAGCTATTTAGGATCTTTCCCCTTAAAGCTTAGAAAACAGGGAATCTGTATCTTCATCAGTTAATATCATTCATATACCAGAATTAGTTGCACTTTGCAGAATCATCTGTCTAACTTTTTACAAAGTTAAATTATCTGACCGTATGCTGATGTCTTGTTTTCCTTCATACTATGAGCAAAAGGCTGGCCCATATGCTACTGTTCATACAGGCTAATCTAGACATTTGAATTTGTACATATGCTACTGTTCCTTCATATGCTGTTGTTGTTGTTGTTCTTGTAGGTGTCCCCTCACCATCAGGTAGAACTCAAAAGTTTGCTGAAGCTGAGAGTCTCCAACGAAGTCAAACAATAGGTCAAAGAATCATGGGAAATATGATGGATAACATATTTGTTAGAAGTTTTACCTCAAAACCAAAGAGTCCTACATCAGGGACTCCAGTTCCATCTTCACCACTAAAGGTACGCAAGTCATCTTTGGTTGTGCTGTTTGGTGGTTAGCAGTTCCTTTTTCCATGTATTTGAAGTTTTTATATCTTTTTTCAATCACAAGAGATGTTTTATTTAGGGTTTTTTCTTTTCCTCTTTCAAGAAACGTTACACTTGAGAAGTTATTGGTTTGTGATATCTTCGGTCTCCGCTGCTATTCCAATTATTCTCGAAAAATTAAGGAAATTTATTTCTTGCACTCGGATAGCTTTTTCTGGTTAATGCAAAATTTTGCTTACAAGTATTAAGAAGCTAGTTTTGTCAATTCAATCTTGCTGATGTTTTTATTTAAGGATCAACCGGAAAAGTATGGGTGTAATGTGTTATTGACACTATATGCATTCTCTCCTTTTTTTCACTTACCCCTCTCTTGTTGATCCAACATTTCTCTAGGTTCCTGAGTTCGCGGAGCCCGAAGCTAAAGATGAGGAGGAAAGTCCACTGATGGCAACTGTTAGGGGCAAATGCATCACTCAGTTATTACTTCTCGGTGCTGTTGATAGCATTCAGGTTTGCATGTTTGGACTTCGGGAAGTGGCACCTATGGTATAATTTTTATAATTCTTTTACCAATTAGCGTCTAAATTGGCAGAAAAAATACTGGGATAATTTGAAAGTTACTCAGAAGATTGCCGTAATGGACATCGTGCTATCCTTACTAGAGTTTGCTGCTTCATATAATTCATATTCTAATCTTAGAACACGAATGCACCATATTCCCGCAGAAAGGTAAGAAAATCAGTTTCCTAATTTCATCTTTTAGTATTCTTCTTGCCTATTTTCTTTATTATTACTCTTAAGGTCAAATAACCTGGCGTCTAACAACGTAATATCTTCGCAGGCCCCCTCTAAATCTTCTTCGTCAGGAGTTAGCAGGAACTTGCATTTATCTCGATATCTTGCAAAAAGTAACATCGGGACTTAATGACAGTAATGGACGTCTAGAATCTAACGGGTCTCATGACCCTGAAGAAACAAAATTGGAAGGAATAGCAGAAGAGAGGCTGGTGTCTTTCTGTGAACAGGTACTCAGGGATGCAACTGACCTCCAATCTATGGTAATCGAAGCTAGCAATGTGGATATTCATCGAGTTCTGGAGTTGCGGTCTCCAATCATTATTAAGGTACTATATCCGGGGGAAAAAGGAATTAAAAGTAAAGAGCGATATGGTTTTGCAGTGGTAATCGAGAATCTCTCTTTGTTTTGCTCGAAGCAGGTGCTTAGAGGCATGTGCTACATGAACAACAAGATCTTCAGGAGACACCTCAGGGATTTTTATCCTTTGCTCACAAAACTTGTTTGTTGTGACCAGGTAAAATCTCCCTTTCTATTTGCCTGTACCCTAGATCTCCCCATAGATTTTCTTGTTGCAAGGTTGTATCCGATATAAGGATTGCATCAAGTTTAGGGACATTCTCTCTTTGGCCATCGCTGCTGCTCCTGTAAACTAGCCGCGCCGCCACTATTCTGCATACGGTTTCTCCACATCTAAGCTACTGAATGGAATAAATTTGCCGAACTAGCATCTTATTCGTTAAATTCGTTTTTGTAACCAAATTATATCTCCATGTCTTCAGATTGGTGTTCGTGGAGCACTCGGTGATCTTTTCAGGATACAGTTGAAAGCTCTCCTACCGTGAAGAGTTCCGAGGAATTTGGTGTTTGCAACATCGAAGGGATCATAGGCATTGTTGTATTATTGTTATCCGACTGAAAAGTAAAGATTTAGATGGTTTAGAAGTGAGAATTGTATTTTTGTTTCTTGCAATGGTTTCGAGGTAGCATAGAATTAAATATGGGCAGGTTGTTTCAGTGATCCTTATACATACAACTTTTACAAATAGCGAAATTTCACGTTTTATAGGGATGAATATATCTGAATTTCATGTATTTTTCCGATTGATTTCTGCATTTTTTTAATAATCTAGTATCCGATTCATTGACAGCCTAATCGTGGTTTATTATTCTGTTAAAATTGTATTAACAGACTGAACTGAAATTTATTTTCATTAATTAATCGGTTAATTAGGTGTTTGATTGGTTGATAGTTAAAGTTTTTTTTGAGCTTTGTTATTGGTTAATTTGGTTCAAACAATTAACCAAATTAGCCGAGTTAGTTGAATATTAAATATTTATATAGGCTTAAGTCGTAAATAAGTGTTCAAACTATATATTTTTTTTAATAAATTTTTTTTACACAATCCTTTTATAAAATTTAAAATCTAAATCACAAACCCTAGCAACCTAAACCCTGAACTCTAAACTCTAAATTCTAACCATAAACCTTAAATTATATACCCTACATACTAAACCCCTAAACCCTAACATAAAACCCTAAACCCTAAAATTAAAGGGCTTGTGTAAACTAAAGTTTACACAAAGTATTTTCCTTTTTTTAAATAGTGTTTAAAGTATTTTTTGGGTCAAATAAGTATATAATGTTTTTAAAGTTTCTATTTAGGTGTCTGTCGTAACAGACGTTAAAAAAATAAAAAATGACATGTGGTAGTATTAAGTATTTTTTGAATTTTATTTTTTTAAAAAATAAATTAAAAGTTTTAAAATATATTGGAATGTTCAAATAATCTCAAAATAGTCCTTAAATCCCTAATCCCTCAAATGCGGCCACTCTCATCGGTGTTGGTCACGTTTCTAGCGACGGAATGAAGTATCCTCCTCTCGTCGAACGATCCACACACCATCCATCATCTGTTATGCCGTCGTTCATTGTGAATCAATCGAATGAACCATTCGACGATTTCATCGTTTCGCACGACGTCGGTCGATTTCTGGCGGCGAGATGGTGGGGTAAATGATCGTGATGGTTTGACGACGAATGTGATGTGCGGCGGCGAAATCATGTCAAATCGAGATTTGAGTTTTGGGTGTTAAGGATTTCAAAATTTGGGGTCATTTTGTTTTATTAATTTTTATTTATTTTTAAATATAATTTCAAAAATTTAAGAACATACACGTGTTAGATAACGAAAGTTAACGGTAAAAATTAACGGACAGTAATGGCGGAGCACCTATTTAAGTAACGTTAAAAACTTTAGGCACATATTTGGCCCAAAACAAAGTTTAAACACCTATCTAAAAAGGTATAGTTTGGGCACTTATTTGCCTCTTAAGGCATTTATATATGAGATAGATCTACTTATACAGAATGTAAAACTCAGAGTTTTACACGTTTTTTTGGATCGTTTGATTGGTGAGATAAATGGTTGAAATTAACTCCTTACTCTTTTTCCTAAATGATAATCTTCACATAATTTATTGTTATTTTCAGCCATCAATTTTACCTATCCAACGATCCAAAAAACATGTAAAATTTTGTGTAATTGAATTATATATAATTAAGCCTTAATCTGAATTCATTAAGATGTCAAGAGATTCAATTAATTTTTAAACTATTAAAGAAGATACTCAAACTAATATAAATGGAAAAAGATGCAAATCTTAAAATTTATAACAAGGTTTAGTTATTTCGAGAACAAACTGAATTGATTAAATTTTATTAGATTAGATTAGCAATTTTCAATTAATTGATCGGTCATCAAATTAATCGGGACTTCATTGAATCGGGTATTGCATAGATTTATTGAGATAACAAACATCTAAATTCAGTGTCATGTTAATATTTAAACTCTTGAACTTAGGAGACTTCAAGTCTGATTTTGTTAGACTAATTCCTGCAATTAATTTTGATGAAAATCTGCCCTAGAAATCATATGAATAAATTAACACCTCATCTGGAAACTGAAAAAGAGTTTCTTAAATACTTAATAGTTCATGTAATAAAATTAAAATGTTTATCATCAACAATTACATCTATACAATGTGATACGGAAAACGCTGTTGTGTTGAATTGGTTGCTCTGCGCTGGTTTCTGATATTCAAAGCATGCTATCATTCAATGTTGGATGTAGTATTTATGTTCGAATAACTAAAAAACGACACGAACATGCAATCTCCATATGCAGAGGGACAAATAGAATCATCTTACTTCTTGCTCAAGCTGGTATTTATAATCACACATCTGCTGACTTGTCTCTTCTCCACTCCTTTCCTGGGGCTTACCAGCATCCTGCTGAAAAACAATAGTTTTCGAAATCTAAAACTCAGTAAAAAGTAACAAATTCCCCCAAACAATCATCAGAATTCTGGAAAATTACCTCCAACTCAGCTGAAAATGACTTGCTCCAAACCTTGCCACTTTTCCATTGCAAATATCTATTAATACAACTTCCCCTGCAAAACAAAACCATCAACAATACTGTTAGGAATAAGACATGTACAAGATGGTTCAGCTTTGCCTTCATGTGTGAGAGAAACTAACAATCCACTATATATTTATAAACACGAAGACTATAAATATATGATATCCTATGTATTCCAATACCTAGTGTATCCAAAACACTCGTCCCGGCTCATCATAAAAAAGGGCTAAAGGGTCAAATTTGCCCCTGTAGTAATCCGAAATCAGCAATGTTGCCCCTACTTTTTTTTCTCCGTAATTTTGCCCTCAAAGTCACTCAATTATAACAATGTTGCCCTTTGACCGATTTTGACCGTTAAATGCTGACATGGCAGTTAACGGTGCTGACGGGGTAATTTTACCCTCGAAGTCATTAATTGCAGCACTTTTACCCTTGGTTTATTTAGTTTTTGAATAAAATTGGATAAATAATTTGGTTTTTTCGAGTTGAACTTTAACAAACAGAATATATGAAAAATCGATTAACAAATTGATGTAAATATTCTTTGAGTCCCTAGTAATTTTAAAAATAAGCAAAATGAGAACTCTTCCAAAAAATAAAAAATTATTCAATTTTTTAAAAAAATCTATAAACTTAATAAAAATAAATACGATATTAAAAAAATTTATTGAAAATAAACCAACGAGAAGCATGTTAATTGAACGGTGAACACGAACTATTCTATTCGAACGACGTTCGATTGACACACTTACCGGCGATGGGTTGTTAGGAAAAAATGTACGGTGAACTCGAATCATGTGGCTCAGGTTGAATTATGCTTTATCTTCTGGATATCCTTGTATTTATCTCCCATGCCGTTTTCGCCGAACACCACTAATGTCGTTTTCTGAGATCATCGTACATTTTTTCCTAACAACCCATCGTCGGTAAGTGTGTCAATCGAACGTCGTTCGAATAGAATAGTTCGCGTTCACCGTTCAATTAACACACTTCTCGTTGGTTTATTTTCAATAATTTTTTTGAATATCGTATTTATTTTTATTAAGTTTATAGATATTTTAAAAAAAATGAATAATATTTTGATTTTTTGCGAGAGTTCTCATTTTGCTTATTTTTAAAATTACTAGGGACTCAAAGGATATTTACATCAATTTGTTAATCGATTTTTCATATATTATGTTTGTTAAAGTTCAACTCGAAAAAACTAAATTATTTATCCAATTTTATTCAAAAACTAAATAAACCAAGGGTAAAAGTGCTGCAATTAATGACTTCGAGGGCAAAATTGCATGAATGACTTCGAGGGTAAAATTGTCCTGTCAGCACCGTTAACTGCCACGTCAGCATTTAACGGTCAAAATCGGTCAAAGGGCAACATTGCTACAATTGGCTGACTTTGAGGGCAAAATTACAGAGAAAACAAAGTAGGGACAACATTGCTGATTTCGAATTACTACAAGGGCAAATTTGACCCTTTAGCCTAAAAAAAACATCTTACAGAGATCCTAAAATGATTAAACTTTAGTCTATATTTATATACCCTAATTATTGAGTAATATTTAACCACTAAAATTATAATAAAGCTCAACTTAATTATTAATTAGAATTCGAGTCAAAATATAACAAATACTGAAATCAGCAAATGAAGATAAAAAAACAAAAAGACCCACCAGTTGATTGGTAGAACAAAAGCCTCATTATTACCACCATTGCAATCTCCATTCTCATTAGGACATTGAGGATGCTGGTCTTCATCCAAAGCTTCAGGCTTCAAACAAAGCATCATACCATAAAAAGATTCATTTTTTTTCAGCTGAATTTCATAATCAGTACTGTTGACACAATAAATCCACCAAATAAAGACTACCTTTTTCAAGACAAAAAGAAAACCAACAAAGAAACTACTGTATTTTTTTCAACTTAGTGGGGTTATATAGGGTCCTATAATATTATATTATAATAAGACTGAGTCACTGAGTTGGTGTACAATTAATGGTAAGGAGGAAGAAGAAGTGAGTCCACTTGATGAGTTGATGAGTGGGGTATATAGGGTCCTACTCTTTTTGTTGTTGTTGTTTCATGATTTTTGTTCTCTCGTTTTCATTTCTCTTTTTGATGCGACCAAACGGTGTTGTTTTCCGAAATGAAAAATGACGTGTTTCATCGTTGCACGACAGGGCAATACACAAATAATCACTAAACTATCTCCAAATATACAAAATAGTTATCAAACTTTTAAAAATTATATAATGGAGATTAAACTTTTGTTTTTGTTACAAATGGTCATTGAGTCGTTAACTGTCGTTATCTGGATGAAGTGACAGTTACATAAATTTGAATAATATGACATCTAATCTTTCATACTGAAACATTTAATTAATTTATGCCTAATTTAACCCTTATTATTGATGACTAAATTGATTGAATGTGTAAATATTGAGGATAAAATATGTTATTATACAAATTTTCGTAACTGTCACGTTTTCCAAGTAACGACAGGTAATGACTTAGTGACCATATTGTAATAAAAACTAAAATTTATTTCCCATTATGTAACTTTAGAAAGTTCGGTGACCATTTTATATTTTTAGGAATAGTTTAGTGATAATTTGTGTACTTCACCATTTCATGACCTAATCTGTATGATTTTTAGAATAATTTTTTTTGTTGAAATATGGATTGTATTGTATTAGCCATAAATGTCATCACCGATTACAAAGTTTTAGATACCATCCAGAACATCATAACAAAAAATTAAAGGCTCATTACAAGACACGACCCATTGGGCAAGTGAGCGCGCAACCCTATTGGCCTCTCGGCCTATGTGCGAGACGTTGAGACCGGCATGATCGACGAGGATAGCGTGTGCATCAGGTAGGTGCGAGGCAGTGATCAATCTATCAAGTTCTTCAGCGTTCAACTTGTTGATAACTGCCATAGAGTCTTCCTCAATGATCGCTCTTGGCCAATTATTCTCCATGGCTAAGTGGAGGCCCATCGTGAAAGCACATGCCTCGGTTGTCTCGGCGTTGTGCGCCCCATAAATCTTGTGGGCTCGCGCGTCGATTACCAGGATGTGCGAGTTGTGTGCAACCACTCCAATCGAAGCTACCCCCGTGTTGGCCAAGAAAGTCGCATCAACATTTACCTTGATGGTGCCCTCGGTTGGATAGGACCACCGCTTGGTTTCGGCTACATAGGACCATGATACTAGTTGGTTCATGGGCAGCCTTGTAGTCTGAGGCAATAAGTTGGGCATTAGGGGTGGGCAAAAATACCCGACCCGAAAACCCGACGACCCGAACCTAAAATATCGGGTAATTCTCGGAAAAAAATTACCCGACCCGACAAATTTACCAGGACACGGGTCGGAAGTTTCTCCTTACTGGGTACCTGACACGACCTGATAAAAATTAATATATATTTTTTTATATTTAAAATTCTATTTTTATTTTATGTTTCTTAATATTTTCACTTTAAAATTAAGTTTAAATCCCTACATTTTTCTATGTTTGTATTATATTGTTTTAAGTTTTAAGTTTAATTTTTTAAAAATATTTTTGTGTTTAGCATGTGATTTTTTTTTTTAAATTTTAAAATTAAAAAAATAGGAACCGGGTACCCGGTACCCGATTACCCGAGTACCTGAATTTTACGGGTACCCGAATCCCGAGTACCCCGATATAATGGGTCAGGACACAGGCCGATTAATGAGGTACCCGGATGAACCGGGTACCCAATTTTCCGGGTACCCGAAAATGCCCACCCCTATTGGGCACAGTCCACCAGTGCTCGAATCGAGAGGCTCTTGTTCTCATGGACGAGCTTGTTCCTCCGGTTCCAGAGATTCCATAAGAGGATGATGAAGAGTGTGTACTTCTCCTTATCGAAAGTCTTGAGCACTTCTTCCAACCAAACTTTGTAACTTGGAAAAGGACCGTTAGGTAATAAGGTCAAGAAAGCACAAAGGTCAAAGGCTTCTTTGATGGTCGTGCATTCATGGAAAGCATGGAAACAAGTTTCAATCCCGCTGTTGCACATTCTACAAGACCCGTATCAAGTCACGCGGCTGCGAGCTTGTGGTCCATAGGGAAAGCGTCGTGGCATAGTCTCCGCCCAAACAATTGAATTTTGGGCAAGGTTGGCATTTGAGCCATAGCCTTTCGAACAGAGGAGGAATCTCCTACCTCATGACTTTGGAGGAAAAGCCAATTGTAGCTGGATCAAGTAGTGTAGCTTCCAGATAAATGGTGACCCCAAATGAGTAAGTCACCCGAGTGCGGTGCAAAAGGACACCAGTTGATCGAGTATACATCTTCATCCGAGAATACTTGGTTGAGCTTGACCACGTTCCAAGCTGCCACATTGGGAACCATGAACTCCTCACATCTAATCGGGTTGGTGGCATTATCCAAGTGGTTTGCTTCTAACAAAATTGGCTTGGTGCATCATCACTTGTCTTTAAATATCCGAATCGAGATATTAGTCCCAAGTCTTCAGTGGAATCCATCTTTGATTGCCTCTTTTGTCTTGAAAATGCCACTCTAAATGAAGGACATTTAACTCTCTTGCTTTGCTTCGAGAACATCTCCTTGAGAAAAATACTTGGCCGAGAGAACCTTGTAACATAGAGAGTCTTTGTTGCATATCAATCTCCAGACTTGTTTGGCAAGTAAAGCAAGGTTGAAAGTTTTTAAGTTCCTAAACCCTAGGCCCCTAACTTCTTTCGACTTGCAAAGGTTTTTCCACGCCACATAGGCCCATCCTCTCTCTTTACTTTTACCAGACCACCAAAATCTTCTAGTAGTAGAGACCATGGGATCAATAATACAACCTGGGAGCAAGAAACAAGTAATAGCATAGGCGGGTATGGCTTGGGCCACTGATTTGATGAGAACTTCTCTTTCACCATAAGAAAGGAGATTCTTGGCCCAATTGGCCACTCTCTTGTCAACTTTCACATCCAATAAACCCAAGGCCTCTGTTTTGTTATGTCCCACAATTACATGAAGGCCAAAGTATTGTCCAAGGACCTCTTCTTCTCACATGTTCAAGATGGCTTGCATCTTGGATGTGCTTTGATTGTTCATGCCATTGCTGAAATATATAGAATATTTTTTCACATTGACTTTTTGCCTCGATGAAGACTCATAAACCTTGAGCACATGCTTCAATCTTGTGGCCTCCTTGATCGAGTTTTTTATGAATAATAGACAATCGTTTGCATACAACAGATGGCAGGGGATATGGGGTCCCTTTGCCTTAATCCCCTAGATGGCCTAAAAGAGTCTGAAATGATACCATTAATCTTGAAGCAATGGGAAACAATAGTCACACAATTCATCATAATATCAATCCATTTAGAAGCAAAGCCCATTTTGGTCATAACATTAGTGAGAAAATGTCATTCAACTCTATCATATGCTTTCTCCATATCTAATTTAATAGCAGCCCCTTTGTTAGGACCATTTTTACAACCCTTTAGATAATGGAACAATTCATGAGCCACAATAACATTATCAGAAATAAGTCGACCCGCAACAAAAACACTTTGATTCTCAACAATACTTATGGTCATAGGAGGCTTCAATATGTTAACGAGCACTTTGGAACAAAGTTTTATAGACCACATTACATGAGCTAATCGGCCTAAAATGTTTCAAGAGGGTCGGGTTATCTAGTTTAGGGATAAGGACAATGATAGTTTGATTAACATCACACATGTTTACACTTCTTGTAAGAAGATCCAGATAAAGATTAGAAAAATCAACATTAAGGATGTACCAAAACTTGCAGAAAAAAGAGGCTGGTAAATCATCCATACCTAGGGCTTTGTTAGGGTGAATTTGAAAAAAAAAGCTTGCTTTACTTCCTCCACTGTGAATCCAACACATAGCTTGTCGTTCATCTCCAGTGTTATGCAAGTCTCAATAGCTTGAAGGATTATGTTGAAGGTAGTGCTCATGCCTGATTGGAAGAGATTGAAAAAGAAGTTTGTTGCAACTCTGAAGATGTTCTCCACCCCTTCAACCCAATTCTACTTGTTATCCTCAATGCCCTTAATCATATTTTTCTTCCTACGGTTACTTGCCATAGGATGGAAGAAGCCCATGATTCGATCCCCTTCTTTTAGGGATGTCAATTTAATCCGAATTCGATTCGATCCGAAGAAATTTATCCGATCCATATTCGATTGAAAAAAAATCCGAATCCGAATTCGAGGAAAATGTCTGAGTCCTAATAGGAGATGGGTTGGATATGGATCATGCCAAGATCCGATCTGAATCTGATCCGAATCCGATCCAAATCCATGTTCGATTCGAATCCGACGCATCTGATCCATATCCGAGTCCGAATCAAAACATTTAAGAATTTTAATTCATTAAAACAAAATATCATATATAATATTTACATTAAAACAAGAATACAACATAAATAAAGTAAAAAGTTAAACTAAATACATTAACTTTATATATATATATATATTAAAAGTAATAATAAAAATATAAATGTCTTAAGGATGTAAGTTAAATATTAATAATATTTATTATGATTTATATATATATTAATTAACCTTAATATAGTGTAATATATCTATTTATACCATATACATGTATAAATAAATATGAAAAAATAAATGCAAGATCAAGTCATAGATAAACAAACAATAAAATAAATACAATGGGGAAACAATTAAATGTAAATATCAATGAATTACTAAAACTTAAGAAAGTTAGTGAATGAAATAGTAAGTAATGTGCAATCGATAGATAAAATTATGATATATTGTACTAAAATTATGAATTAAAATAAAAAGCAAATTAAAAGCATAAACAATAAACACAAAAAATGAAATGTAGTCAACAAATAAGGGATAAAAATGAACAAGTGTAGAATTAAATAGCATAAATTAAATGTGTAATAAATTAAATATACAAAATTATGGACTTGTTTGCACTAAAATAAAATTATTAGAGGGTCAAAACACAATATACCCTAAAGACGCTAAAATTCGTGAAGCTACCCCTTAGACTTGGGTCAAGACTAGGGATGACAATTTAATCTAAATAAAAAAAACTCTAATCTAAATGCGATTGAAACAAATCCGAATCCGATCCGAAAAAATCCGATCCAAAAACAATCCGATCCAAATTCGTTTGAAAAAAATCTGAATCCAAATCCGAAAAAAATATCTAAGTCCGATTGTAACGGATTCGGACTTGGATTTTATGCAATCCGATCTAAATCCGATCCATTGCCATCCCTACCTTCTTTAAGCCATTTTACTTTGGACCTTTGTTTCCAATAGATATCCTCCTTTTCCATTATAGTTTTCAGCTTCTTTTTTTGATTTCTTAAGCTCATCATGATTTTCCTTGGAGATGTTTTGTTCCAAGAGGCCCTTGATCTTCTATTGGAGCTTTTTCTTCCAGCTCACGCCAGTTCTTCTTCTAGACAATTGCCACTCATTAAGGTTCTCCCCAACAATTTTCAGCTTGTCCAAAGTGTTCCCTTGGGAGAGCTCCAAGAGCTACTAACAATATGCGAGCACTTCTCCTCATTTGTCCAACACATGTCGAACTTGATGTAGTCTACCCTCCCGGGTTGGCTTGCCCTCCGTATCCAACAATAGGAAACAATGATCTGAGTCCTTGGTGAACTCCGTAGTGATCTCATATTTCCCAAATAAATGTAACCAAGGTATAAAGGCCACATACCGGCCAATCCTTTGTTTGACATGATTCTCCACCTTGTCCTCAAAGTGCCATGTGAACCACCCTCGACTCAGTTTAATGTCCCAAAGGCCATTTCTCTCAAGGGCAGCTTTGAAAGCATCCATTTCCACTCTCGGTTTTCTTTTCCCACTCGTCTTCTCAATTATGCAAAGGATGTCATTAAGGTCATCCCCTAGTAGCCACGATAGTTGAGATTCCCCTTTGAGTTTATCAAGTAGCTCCTCATCCAAGTGCTTCCTAGATCGTTCATGTGTGCCATACATGCCAGTGAATCTAAATTTAACTGTCCTTTGTGAAACTTCAACATCAATGTGTGACTTCGAGAAGGAGAGTAGATTAACTTGAACACTATCCTTCCACAACAAGACTAGTCCTATGCAATCGTCACTTCTCTCAACATCAAAACACCATACTATATTCAATCTCCTACGAACACCGTCCACTTTATTTTTAAAGAGCATGATTTCACTAATAAAAACAACGTCGAGATCATTCAAGGTCACAAACCTTAACAGAGCTTGAATTTTCTTGGGATTTCCCAATCCCCGACAGTTCCAACATAAGTTTTTCATTGTTCCCGGCGGGGCTGGGAACCAACCTCCACCGATATGGGTGCCTTGAGAGGGGACACCGCCTCTTGGCTAAGTTCAACTTCATTCGAGGGTCTGGGAACAAGCTTTCCCACTAACCATTTTACCTCACCTTCAACCGGTTCCTTACCCAAACCTTCAATTTCATCCATAATAAGTAGCTTCTTCTCAGTGAATTGAGGTCCTTCCAATTGTTTACCCAACTCAAGAGGCATATCCTCCATGGATAGGATATTCGGATGAAGAGCAAGCAAGATGAGAGAGAGAGGTTTTGCTGAAAAAAAATATTTTTTGTAAGTATATTATTCCAAAAGAGAGGGGCTCCCACAAGATGACTATTTTTCCTCTTGTCCGGTCTCCAATCCATAAGAGACAAATGATACTTTTCATTTAATGCCCAACAACCTTGAACTTTTGTGAGAGAAACAAGACATTCTAGATTCGGTAAAACTATCAAACGCTAGCTACTTTTGCCAGCTCTACAGGTTCAAGATTCAGCAAAGTCCACGCTGCCCCCAATGCCTAGGCCAGGCCTAACGACAGAACTGTTATCTGCTAAGGGAGGCTAAAAGAATAACACCTTTGGCCTTGTTTCACAACAACAACTTTTTCTTACATGTACCATGTTTGACCTAAGGCGGGAAAACCAAGTTTGGGGAGAGGCTCCCTCCCACGCGATCTTCTTCCTCCATGGCTTATCGGAGAAAAAAAATGAACAACACCAGAAATCCAAAATCCAGCCCTCATACCATATTCCTCATAACGATAACCAACATAAAAAATAATATGTGACTGTGGTCCACCAGAAAAACAATTCTCCACCGTGCCATCATATTAAAAAAACCACCGTAAGAAATCAAAGGGCCAATATCTCGGACACCAAGTCACCCACATCGCACCCCATGGGGGCTGAGGCCCGCCCCATTTGGGTAGGGGTCAGGTAGGCCTCGGATCACTACCCTTTAAAGAGATAAAAACATATTCAAACTGCTCATTGTAGACATTATTTTTTTAGGAAAATACTACCATTCATTAAGAAACATAAATGGCATCATCAACAAGGTTCGTTGTAATATAATCTGGTACATTATAATCAAAATAAAAAGGCTCTAAAACAGAAAACATCTATGAGCAAGACAATGAGGAACTCGATTTTCTTCTCTACTAACATAGGCCACTATAAAATTGGGATGCAACTCCAAAATGTGCTTGGCTTCTTCAAGGACCAAGGAAAAAAGATACAAATCTAGACTGATGAAAGAATCCTATTGATCACTGCCCAGGAATCACCTTCAATTATAACTCGATTCCATCCATTATCAGCAGCCATCTTAATTCCTTCTGAAAAAGCATGGCCTTCAGCATCTCAGCATTTAGCACACCAGGGATGACTTGGGCATTTTCATCGATCATAAGGCCAAGGGACTCACAAGCAACAACACCAAAGACTATATCTCTAGTTTCTGAAATGAATGCACCATCCACATTGATTTTGAAAACACCTTCAGGGGCATCTCCATTATTTAGACCTGTTAGAAGGGACATTGAACATAATATGATCAAGGGTAGCAACAAAATCAGAAACAAGTAACTGGGCATAGTCCACAACTACTCTAGCAGAGAGCAACAAAGAGTTGTGAACAAGCTTGTTCCTCTTATTCCATAAATTCCAGATAAGCACAACAAAGAAAGTGAACTGCTCTTTTTCAAGATTTCCTAAACAAAGTTCAAACCAGGTCTTGCAACTGTCAACTTGATCCTGAGGCAGAAGGTTAGACAAACAACAAATATCGAAGGCTTCGTTGACCATACTGCAATCTTTTAGAGCATGGAATAAGGTCTCAGACTCAAATTACACATATGGTAGAGGCTAGAACCTAAATGAGTTGCAGAAAGCTTCTCTTCAGTAGGTAAGGCATTATAACACACCTTCCAAGCAAAATTCTTAATCTTTGGCAAATTCTGAATTTTGTGCAATGCTTTACAGATAAGAGATTGATCCCTTTCCACATTTTTATGTAACTGTAACCAATTATAGCCAGACTTAGTATTGTAAGTCCCTGAAGAGTGATGGTCCCAGATCAAAGCATCCCTCTCAATAGGGGCAATAGGAGTTCAAATGACCTTTTCAGCATCGCCTAGAGAAAACAAATTTCTTACTTTCCTCACATCCCAGCAAGCCTCATTAGGAATTAGGAACTCATCACAATGAATGGGATTAGAGGGGTTGTCCATATACACATCAGACAAAGTAGTTACAGAATCTCCTCCCTATTTCTGTTAAAAAATAGGGACTTTGTTGTTAATACCCAGCCTCCAACGAAAGCCATCCTTGAAAGCTTCTTTAGCTTTAAAAATGCTACTCCAGATAAAAGAAGATTTGTCATGAACCTTAGCATCTAGCACAAAACCATAAGGAAAATATTTAGCAGAAAGAACCTTCTAACACAATGAATCTTTGTTTGAAATGAGCCTCCAGACTAGCTTCCCTAGCAATGCTAAGTTGAACTGTTTTAAATCCTTGAAGCCTAGTCCCCCATCTGTTTTAGGTCTACACAATTTGTGCCATACTACATGAGCCCAACCCCTTTCATTAGCCTTACCAGACTACTAAAAGGATCTCATAGCTGAAATAATGGGATCTAAAATACAGACAAGAAGCAAAAAACACCTCATAGAATACGTGGGAAGGGCATGAGCAATAACTTTTAATAAAATTTCTCTCCCACCATAAGACAATAGATTTTTGGTCCACCCTATGATTCTTTTATCAACTTTTTTGAACATAAAACCTAGGGCATCAATCTTGTTTCTACCAACTATTAGAGGGATTCCAAGGTACATACTAATATCCACTTCTTCTCTCATACCAAGAGCATCCTTAATTAAGCCTTTACTATATTTAGACATCCCATTACTGAAATAAATGAAGGATTTATCAACATTAACTTTATCTCCCGAGGATGATTCATAAATGGCCAAAACTTCTTTCATTCTAGCAGCTTCATGGGCAGTATTCTTTATGAATAATAAACAGTCATCTTCATACAATAAATGATTGGCCAAATGGCCATGCAAACTGGCTTTAATACCGTCAATCTTACCTTCTTCTTGCTCTTTCAACAGTAAGGCATATAACCCTTGAGAACATAAAAGGAACAAATAAGGGGATATGAGATCTCCCTGTCTAATCCCTCTACTAGGCCTAAATTCACTGGACAACCCACCATTAATTCTAATACAATAAGAAACTAAAGTTACACAAGACATTATTAGATAAATCCATTGTTGTGCAAAACCCAACTTTAACATCACATCATTAAGGAAATGCCACTTAACCCTATCATAGGCCTTTTCCATGTCTAACTCAATTACAACTCCCTTGTTATCCCCACTTCTAACCCCTTTTAGATTGTGTATCAATTCATGGGCAACAATCACATTATCAGAAATAAGTCTACCTTGAACAAAGGCACTTTGATTTTTAGCAATACATAGAGACATAACATATTTTAACCTATTGACAAAAACTTCAAAAACTATCTTATAAATAACAATACATAACATAATAGGTATGTATTGGTTTATAAGTTTAGGTTCATCTACTTTTGGGATAAGAACAATTATAGATCTATTAACATCACTCATAATAACTCTGCTTGCTAATAAGTCAAGACAAAAGAGAAATGAAACCATCATCAACAACAGACTAAAATTTATGAAAAAAGGAAGTAAAGAAACCATCTATACCTAGAGCCTTAGAAGGGTGTATTTGAAGAAAGGCTGATTTGACTTTTTCTATGGTGAATCCAACCCACAACTTGGTATTCATGTCTGATATGATGCAATGCTTGATGGAATTCAGGATCAGATTTGAAGAAACTCCTCCACTAGATTGGAAAATTTTGGAATAAAAATTCTTAGCAATTTCAAACACTTTCTCATCCCCTCCTGCCAAACACCATTGTCATCCTTAAGCCCCTTAATAAAATTATTCTTTTTTTCTATCTCTAGCTCTAGCATGAAAGAATGAAGTGTTCCTATCACCTTGTTTTAACCATTGGACTCTAGACCTCTGTTTCTAGTACACTTCCTCTATGTCTAGTACTTTCTTCAAGTTTTTTTTCAATCCATTCAACTCATGGACCTATTTTTCAGTAATCTTCTCATTCAGAATAGATTCAATTTTTTCTTCAGAACTTTCTTCCTCTGGATGGCCTTTCTTCTTCTATTCCTTTGCCACCAATAAATTCCTTCACCAACAGCTTTGAATTTGTCTAAGGTTGAACCTTCCGATTTAGTCCAACTTTGTCTCACTGTTGCACCACACTCCTCCTCATCAACCCAACAATAATCAAACCTAAAATGATCATCCTATATGCTAGATCTTCTCACTAGGGTTTTAGTGTCTAGAAGTGTGAAGTGATGGTCAGAAAAGGTTGTGTACTCAGAATAAACATCACACTGGCCAAATATTTGCAGCCAAGAAATGGTAGCCACATATCTGTCCAGTCTCTCTTTTACAAGGATCCCGAAATTATTTCCATTATGCCATGTGAACCATCATTTGCTTGGCTTAATATCCCACAAGCTATTCCTCTCTAAAGCTTCCCTAAAGTTCTCAATTTCATCTCTAGGCTTTCTTCTACCATCATCCTTTTCATTGAAATCTAGGATCTCGTTGAGGTCTCCTTCTAATAACCAAGGGAAATCTGATATGTCTTTTAAAAAATCCAACAAATCTCAGTCTTCTTGTTTCCTGGTTCTGTTCTATGTTTCATACATCCTTGTGAACCTGTATTCATCACTTCCCATAGTAACCATTAGATCAATATGAGCTTTGGAAAAGGACAAGAGATCCACTTGAATGTCCTCCTTCCACATTAACATTAATCTCATATAATCATCTGCTCTTTCAACAACTATATTCCCATTCATACCAAGTCTTCTTTTCACATCATCTGCTTTATTTTTAAACAACCACGCATCACAAAAAACACTAAATTGGAAGATTTTGAGGCTACAAGATGTCCCGGAGTTTGAACTGTCTCAGGGTTTCTAAGCCCTTGACAGTTCTAGCTCAAGATTTCCATGGCTCCTGACGGGATTGAATAATTTAGGGATTTTGATTGGAGAAACAACCTCAAAACCTCCCTCAATTGCTTTTGAGACTGCAGCGGAAATATATCTAGTCTTTTTAGGACCAACTGGGTTGCAAACTTCATTCTTTCCTTGCAAGGTTCTTTTAACACTTCTATTTTTAGAGGCAAACAACACAACATGTTTACCTCTCATGCCAGAGCCACCCAACATAAATTCACTATCCCCTACACCCTCTAAAGTTTTCTTTTGTTTACTAGAACCAGAGTTTCCAGCACCATTAAAGTGCATAATTCCAGGCTTAGGAGAATTAACATTGGACCATTTCTGCCTAGGGGAAACTTTCAGCCAAGGACCAAACTGGAATTGCCCTCTTTCAGCTTCAGGGGAATGGAAGAGCATACCTCAAAGTCATGTCCAATTAAACCACACCAATAACAAAAAACTGGTAACCTCTCATATTTGGCCATACAAATTCTAGGAGCTCCATCAACCATTTTCTCAACATGAACACATCTCCTAAGCAGCTTACTACTGTCAATTTCCACCCTAACTCTCAAGAATTCACCTAAACAACCCTCCACTTTCCTTAAATCTGCACTTAGACTATTATCAAACCTGGCCCTAATAGATTTCTCAAACTCTTCTGTCATACCAACTAAAGGCAAGTTGTAAATACTAATCCACATAGCTAGAGGAGAAAAATCATACTCTCGAGGACTTAAACGACCATTAAATTGTTTAAGAGCAAGTAACTCGCCATTAAAAGTCTAGGGAACTCGATCTAGAACATAATTCTTATCCTCTTGTTTAGTGATCTTGAAGAGAAACAAATTGATCCCTAATTAAGTAGCTTCTTCCAACGGTTGATACTTCTAAACAACAAAAAAACACTCGAATCAGCATTGGCCCATCAACAATCGAAGGTGACACAAGTTTCCCCATCAACCATTTTTCAGAACTTGGAATCTCCTGTGCTAACATATAATCAGATTCCTACATATCCTGCAATTTCTCCTGTAACACCCCTCGCCCGGGAATGCGAGCGAGGAGCGTTACATTTGCAGCGTATTATTATTCAGATTCATATTATACATATTCATGACATACATAAGCAATTCCAATTATCATAACATACTTGGCATACAAGTTTCTTTATGAAACACACTTTAGATTTATATTACATATACATGCGGAAGCTTACTCTAACATTCAACCAAAAATGTAAACATACATATATGTGGGCTAACAAAAACCTTAACTATTACATACAAGAAATCATGTTACAATCATAACAATTACATACATGTACTAACACAACAAGATAATCATTTAATCATGCATACACATTCAACAACCATTACATAATCATGTTACCAAACCAATTTCTTAATCTACCCTATTCGAATCATACATATAAACAAGGCTCATTCCATAGGTACATTCGAACTAAGCATAGCAATACATTTTAATCTTCATTTTATATCATACATCTAGATGCATATTACAATCCTATAGTTCATGTCTCATTAACACAATCAATTTTCCAAGATCACATAATCATACAAGCACTCTTTAAATTCCATAGCAACCATCATTCATATATATATATATATATATATACCATGGTTCTTTAGTACTTAATTACACAACCGAAACATTAAGCATGTTAAAATACATATTACATAACCAAGTTTTTAAACATAACATTTACATGTCAAGCACCCAAAATACATGTATCATATGCATGTGACACTTATATACATCTATGCCACCAACTATAATAACCAACAGAGTCATACTTGTGCTTGGACTTCAAGGTCAGCTCTCTAAGACAATCGACTAGCTTTCGGGACTAGTACCTGAAATTTTTGGAAGAAGGGAACATAAGAGTGATAAGTACAAGGTATGTACTTAGTGAGGCAGCCCTAAACTTTACTAATTTCTATCTTTTAGAGCATTATTCAATCTTTAAGGTTACCTAACTAGGCTTTAATCAAAGTTCACCTAGCTAGTCCATCATACATAAGTAGACTTAGCTAATCTTGTAACCATTTCAAGTAACCATTGATGCAACATAAACAACATAATTTTATGTTCATTCATACATCAAGTATCAATCAAAACATTATCATATACAACATCAATCATCATTTAAAAGCATTAGCATATACAAGGCAAGTAGGCATATCAATTTCATTTCATTGGTACTTATCATTTAGGTACTTATCTTTCAAGTCATGTAACTTTTAAATATGTTGCCTTGGATGATTAATGAACAAGGTAATCGAGTCTACGTGTGACATATGACTTTGGATACCCAAAGGTATCAATGCTTTGTAACCAACTTGTGACATGTAATCAGAGGATGCCATAGCATCAAGGTGACTTACCACCTTAAGGAATATTGGTGACTAACCACCATCCTTTAACAATAATCAGAGGAGCTCAATGACTCTAAGACATGCCCTTCTACCTATAGACACTAATCAAACTAAGGTCTTATATTAACTTATATGTTTAACAAAACCAATAGCTTGTTATTCAACAATTCACCAAACATGTAACAATATCGATCTTTATTTTAGAGCAATCATTCAATTCATGATAACATGAAAAATCAGCAAGCACATATTATCATTTTCATCATGTAAACATAAAAATACAGTAGCTAAACTCATCATATAAGTTCATGTCATATGGTTTATTCAATCATCAACCCAATGTAACATATCTAGGCCAAAGTCAGCTTATCTAACTAGCATAGTCAACATATCATAAGTCTTTCCTTTAATCCTTCTTCCTTAGCATTTTAGTTTTTACCAACCATTATTAGGTTCATTTCATGCTTCCTTCATGTTATCTAATAATAATAAAAATAACAAGGTTAGGATACTAATTCTAACACTTTAAACAAAATTACACTAACAATACTCCAAGCTAGTTTGTCTCCTTAATGATGATGCCTCTCCCTTTCTTCTTGGTTTGATCACCTCTTGATTCCTCTAATATCTCTTCACCAATATGCTCTTGAATCATATTAAAACATATATAACATCCATTAGTATCAACCTTAGCACAAAAATCCAACCAAATCAAGCAAACAACAATAAACACACAAGTTGTCCTTAACATGGCAGTTTTGAGCATTGTCCACTAATCTGTCCATAACTTTTTATTCCCTAATCCAAATAAGGCATATCATACTATTCTGGAAAGCTTATAAACACACCTTTAAAACCATATATGACTCACATTTTTAGCATTTCCCAGTTAATACAGTTTTACATTTGAAAACAGGACAATTTCAGGGCCTAATCTGTCCAAGCTTAACTTAGTGACTTTAGTGCATTTAAATCCTATATTTCACAATTCATTTGATTCTAAGCTATTAACCTACATGTATTAACATAACAATGAAGTTCTAACATCTTTAAAAACATAGCATTCAAGTCCTCAATTTATCAATTTCCACATAACAATCCCCTTTAATCCTTTAATAATCCTACATGTGATCTAAATGCATTTAACCTACCAATTGAGACTTAATTCAAGCTTGGCCATTTAATTTTTATTCATTTCATGACTCCCCTGTTTTAAGCATAAATTTTCAGAATTTATTAACACCATTTGACCCTAAACATTTCGAATTTCACAATTTAGTCTAGCAGATTCCAAATTCATTCAGTTTCAGTCCAGTCAACTTCTAACAACAATTCAGAGACCTATACTTAACATTTTTGAGCAACTCATACCTCTATTCCATGTAAAATTTTGTCCTCTACAACTTTGTATAAGAACACTTTTTTCTAGAAATGACTCTAACATGCTAAATTTTCCAAATTTCTGAAAGGTGTCTATAATTAAAAATTCTGGGCAGATTCATTATTCAAGCTTCATGCATGTAAATTTTCTAGCATTTTAAGCAACCTAATGTAACATACAACCTATCAACACATCAATAATCATTCTCAAATCAAATTCACAGCACAAACAATTCAAGAAACACACCAGTTCGTCAAGAACATTCAAACAAAAACATGAGCAGAATTTTAGCCAGAACACTTACATGAGTCTAAGATGAACATGCATGCTTCCCTTTCAATTTTTCCAGCATTAATCTCTATAAATTCACTATCTCTCTCTTATTTTCTCTTAGTTTCGGTTGTGTGAGGAAATGGGAGAAAGATGATAGCATTTGGGGTTGTTTCACCCTTGTAGTCGTGTGTCTCTTAGAGACAAAAGAAAGGGACACATGGTTTATTTTAAGCCATGTATTAAGACACCTAAATTCCACTATCTCATGTATATTATATTATAAAGTATTCAGCCATAATTATATATATATATATATATATTAATCTATTATAAGTTTAATTCCCACTAACATATTATTATATATCATATTATAATGTTAATCTAACATAAAATCTCATTATTTTATACATATGATATATTGTACATGTTTTTTTTTAGTATATATATTGTACATGTTAATTTCCATTACCACCGTAAGTATCTATATATATTTACATTATCATACTTGTTGTTTTAAATCCAATTGTAACTTATTAAGACATAACCTATCTTGTTTTTTTTATATAATCATAGCTAAAGTGTAAAATGTTTACACTTTTCAAGTTATTTTTCTATAATTCTAACTAGGGTAGTTTTAGGGTGTTACATCTCCCCTGTAAACTTTAGTTCTCTCATCATTCTAGAAACCTCTTATTTTAGTGTAAAACTCAAACCTTGCTTTTTGAAGATTTTTTTGAATTTTTACAAACCCCTCTTTGTACCAGATGAAACAATTCTTACTCGCTAAAAAGATAGCCTCTTTTACATTTCCTTGTCGAGAATAAACTCAAATGAAGTCACGTGAAAGGTCAAGTGCTCTTTTAAAAGACTTAAGAGCCATTAAAATATCCAACCAAAATGGTATCGTATAAGGGGCAAAACAATCTTTTCGAGAGTTAAAAAATTCAAACAAAATTGCATTAAAAGGGATAAAAACCCTATCCAACATTACCGTTGAAAAATCGGGGCCCACATCTGACGAGACACAGGGAATGTTCCCTTGATTCCCTACACTAGCGCACAAATCCGTGCCCCTCTAACGTTGGAGCCGCCATAATGATTGAGCTACATCAGCAAAACCCCATCTCACATATGTGCGCTGCCCATGTCGACCCAGAGCGTAAAAATGAAAATAATAACAATAATTAAACTCGTGCCACATCATCATCTTCAACCTCTAATCTGGCATTTCAACAAACACTTGGTGAACATTACAAACACCTTTCTTCTTCCTGCTGTAAAAACCCTCAAAACACATCTTCAAAAACAAATGAGCACTGTAAAACAACTTAATCCAACTTCAGCAACCCCAAAGAACATCCATAGACACAAAATCAAGCCTCGAAACAGAACCATGTAAATAAGACCCATCGTCACTGCTCACCAAACTAAGACCTGACCAAACCATATCCATTCTGTGACCATAACCATTCATCGACAACCCCCAATCCAGACTTTCCCAATCAATAGAGGAGCATCGCCAAACCTGAACTTGCAAAATAGAGAAAAACCAAGCACATACATAACATCGGCCATTAGCATCAACACCATGTCCATCGTTCCAATCCTGACCACAGAGGTGACACAGTGACCCAAGATCGGGACACGGTAGACCTACACTCAATGCCCAACTACCGCAAGGTGGTCGGACGTTCATCAGAGCAAAACCTGGTAGATTGCAGATCAAAAAAGGAAAAGGCAATTTGGAAAAATTAGAGAAAATTTCACCTTGTACGGACACGCCCTTCGCTCCTCTCTCCCAGTCACCTTGTAGACATTGTCGTGTTTTAAATGGGGATATTTTTCCCTGGCACCTTGTTGATGGCCATCGAAGGGCTTGCTTGCTTCCCATGTTGTGTGAAGCTGCCGCACCATGAGGCCACCCACCGATGCTACTGCCGACTTTACTAAAGCTCGGCAAAATATTAGGAATGCAATGTAAATATGTAAGAAATAATACCAAGAGTGAGTCTATTGCGTGCAAGTATACACGGTCAACAAGTAATACAACAATAAGCTGAGTATCGTATCCATAGGGATTGATCAAGAATTTAAGTGTTTAATGGTTTACTTGTTAAAGGGATCAATAATGTTAAAATTGATTTGGAATTTTGATTTTGACAATAGCTAAAAATGAATTGAAAGTAAAAGTAGTTTAGCAAGAAGAAGTATTAAAAAAGATGATGAGCGTTAGCAAGGGATGCTTGGATTTTATGTTAGCTACGCCGGTTATTAGTAATGTTCTGCCTTGGATTTATTATCGATCAAATTTTAAGAATAGTATTACCTCTATCGATGGCAATACCCTAAGTTAACCGCGTTAAAACCCCTATATGTATATAGTGTAGTTTTTCATAGGTTAACTTGATTAAGTTTCAATCTTTACTCCTAAGGGGTAGATTCAATTTCAAAGTAAGCTCATCTACTTGAACATCTTATGTCGAAGTTTCTCTCCTTAGTACCTGGCAACTGATCGTTACCCCTTAAGTTTGTTAAGATATTAAGGTATAGTAAGCATATAATGCCAACTGTCGTATGACAAATAACTTAAAGAAATGAAGTGCTAGCAGGGTAGAATATAGTGCCGAGACATTCAAATTATTAAAAACCAAAAATAAATTGAGCGTTAAATGCAAACATCCCCAACTAACTATAAAAGCTTTGTTCATGGTTGGGGGATCCACCCACAAAATATCGTATCTCAACATCACCATTCAAATAAAAATTAAACTAAGAGAATAAGCAAAAAAAGGAGATATGTCGATGCAACCCTTCAAATGCTCCAGAGCTCTCGGTCTACGATGGTCGAACCACGTTGCCTCTAGCTTCCTCTTTCACCATGATGCTCCCCTTTTTCATCCATGATTGGTCTTTTTTAAATAGGCACTCAAGTAAAAAACTTTACTACCCAAACTCTGTTTTTTATTTCTTTTTCTTTTTATTTATTTACCAAAGGTTTCTGCTGGCAATTTTTTTATTTTTGCTTCGCAATACTGTTTGGCATGAGAAGTAAGAGGGAGCATACAACGAACCCCATGCTAGTCCAAACATTACTAGGCTTACTCTTCAACTCATATCCTATAGCTTTTACTTGAGAACTAAGAGGGAGCAAACCACGAAGCCCCAAGTTACTTATTATCTCTAAGGTAGATGAGAGTTCTATATTTTCTTGCCTTTGGCAAAATATTGTTGCCTTATTTTTTCTTTTTACCCTGACACCGTTTTTATTCTTTATTCCGAGCTTAGTTTCATGAATTCTAAGTTTGTTTTGGGAACTAGATGCATACTACGTGTTAAGTGAGACTTCAGTTTACTAGACTAGAGATCAGTTTCCAAGCAACTTGGCATCACTAACCTGCAAGCGTATGTTATCAAAGATCTAATCTATTTATCGGACATATTATTCTAACACAAATTCTAACTACGCTAGCAGTTATTGTTATCAGATCAATCAAGCCTTGGCAAAAAATTTAATGGTCTGGTATGCATGATGTAGCTAATCTACATAGAAACAAAATGAAAACGAATATAAACATGAATGCAGTGCATGCCAAAAAAATGTGAGGCCACACATACCCCAAACCAAAGGTGTGCATTATCCTCAATGCATAAAAACACACACACACACATATATATATATATATGCAATAAAATGAAATGTATGCACACATGAACAAAATGAATGTAAGGAGTTTAAGGGGAATATGAGTCCCCTTCGAAGTTTTTTGGGAGTGATACACGGGTTTTTCTCTTGACAAAGCTCCCTCGGTTGGGAGATGCATGCTTCTTGCGCTTGTGGCTGGGCTTTGATGCGGCTTTGGAGGCTCTGATGTCATGTAGAACTTCCTCGACAATCCTCACTGGCTAAGAGGCGGTAGGTACGCCAGTGGCAGCAGACGAGGCAGGTGTAACTGGTGTTGCGGTAGCTTTGGCTTGGATTCTTTCTTCTTCTGATTCAGGTGACGTGTCTATTCCTACGGACTCGACTTGGACATGGGACACTGGTACGGTGGCATTTGACTGCTATGAAGTATGAATAGAATGAGGACTGGATGGCATATCATCGTTGGCAAGGAGGTCGGTAGGGAACTCAGGAAATGTTGGCAAAGTATGCGGGGACATTCCTTCAAGAGTTTTCTTGAGGGCACAGTCCTAGTCATGAGTATATTGCCAGAGCTTGGTGTTCTGCTCCTATACTTTCTCCAACTTTTGAAGAATGAGATATTGTCGTTGGTAGATTTGAGAAAGCATTGCCACTGAATCAACCAGAATAGGACTCACAGGTTCTGCCTTGGGCACCTTGGCCTTGGACACCAACTCTGCAGCTTTTCCTTTAGCATTCTCCTTGGAATTCGTCGCATTGAGTTGCCTCCATAAGGCAAGAGTGATAGTTGTTCCTTTGCTCTTTTGAACATTGTCCGAATCAAGATGTGACACACTATACTACATACAAATAGTAGAGATTAATGAGGGGGAAAAACAAACTACCACTGCCCTTACTAGTTCATTTATAAGTCTTATCTATAGTGATATGATCAAAGTTGATCTTGCTTCCAATGATGATCGAATGCAATAAGGCCATTCTTTCCTCTGAAATAGTCTAGTTATGGGTGGTTGGCATAAGATTTGCTTTTAAGAAGTGGTTCCACCCCATTGGTTGTGGCTTTAGTGCCAGCCGCTTCACCGTCCGGTGACCTTTTGATTACACATTCCATTTGGTGCTAGGCTCGCATAAATCTTTAAACAACATTTGCCTCTTGGTAGCGTCTAACGATTCAGCAAAATAGAGTGTTATTCCCTTTCACCATTCAATTTAAACATATTATTAATATACCACTCATCAAATCTAACACACGTACCTCGCACAAAAAGAAAGGTGAGCCTTTGGTCGTGAGGTGGGCATAAAACTCTCAAACAATATTGGAATGGACTTCCCCAGTTTGATGGAAAAATATCTCCCACTTGTGCTTTGTGACCACCACAACGAACTCCGGTGAATAACCCAAGTTGGTTTCGCTTTTGAACTTAAAGCCTTTTTCATAGCAAAAGGTTCTTGCAGCAAAGACTTCTTCATACTTCTTTTGGATTTCTTCATTGAAGAAGATCTTAAACGGTGTCGAATAAGATTTCATGGAGAGACTTTTGAAGAAATTGGAAAAATTTGGGGGAAAAGAAAAGTGATTTTTACTTTCTTGCTGTGAGGAAAATGAAGAGAAAGCGTAAAAATTTGGATACGGGAAAAGTCGGGGTTTAAGTAGAGAGAAAAAAATTAACGGATGATGGTTTTAATGGTGCGATTAAATGGGGATAATGATGAAAGAGTGGTGTGTTTAGAGAAAAGGGATAATGATGAGCTAAGGGATGAAGATGAAGAGACGGCGTGAGAAAGAAATAATGTGATAAGGTTAAAATTTGAATTTCAAAGATTTACTCTATACGGATAGGGTTTATCCTGCACTTAGCAAAATTTTTCACTCTTCCTTGGGCCTTACTCACATAAAGTCCATCTTGTACAATGTTGGATCCCACAGGCCAGCCCTGATCTCGGCATACTTCCTGGCAACGTAACTTGTACCGATAGTCACTCAAAGAAAACCTTTCAAATTAGCAAAAGAAAATAAAAATAGAAAATAAATAACATATTAAAAAAGAAAAAACAACTAATCTAATTATTTACACTGATGATTGAAAATGAAAAAATCATTCAATCTCTGCCAGGAGAATGATCTCCTTGACATTACCTTGATTACCTTCCAGATAATGTTTCAACCTTTGGCCGTTTACCTCAAAAGTTGTTCTAGTCTTCAATTCCTTGATGTCAATTGCTCTATGAGCATGTGGTTTGACAATTTCGAAGGTGCCCGACCATCTGGACTTAAGCTTCCCTAGAAATAGCTTTAACATAGAGTTAAATAACATAACTCTTTGACCAACGTCAAACTGCCTTGGTAATATTCTGTTATCATGCCACCTTTTTGTTCTCTTCTTGTAAAGTCTGGCATTCTTGTAGGCTTGCATTATGAATTCCTCAAATTCATTTAGGTTTAACAAATGCTTTGTACCAGCAGTCCTCCATTCCATATTAAGATTTTTGGTTGCCCAATAAGCTCGATGTTCCAACTCCACTAGCAAGTGGCATGCTTTCCCTAAAAATGAGTCTGTATTTGGAGGTTCCCAAAGGAGTCTTAAAGGTTGTTTTGTAAGCCCAAAGGGAGTCATCTAGTTTCAACGAACAGTCCTTCCTTGTTGGGTTCACAGTATTTTCCAAAATGTTCATAATCTCCTTATTTGAGATCTCCGCTTGGCCATTCATTTGGGGATGGTAGGCTGTGGCAATTCTTTGTTGGATTCCATACATGCACATATCTTTAGAAATTAAATTACATTTAAAGTATGTACCTTCATCATGTAAGATATCTCTGGGGGCACCGAATCTAGTGAAAATATGTTTGTGCAAGAACTTGGCAACAACCTTGGCATCATTTGTTGGCAAAGCAACATCTTTAACCCATTTTGAAACGTAGTCAACGACCACAAGGATATATAGGTTACAAAATGACGGGGGGAGGGGGGAGGGACCCATGAAGTATATTCCCCAAACGTCAAGCAGTTTTACTGGCATAATGTTCTGGAGTGGCAATTGACTTCTGCTAGAAATGTTACCCGTCCGCTGGCATCGATCACATACCTCGACAAAATTATGGGCATCCTTGAACAACGTGGGACAAAAGAATCTTGACTACAACACTTTGGCTGCGGTTTTCATCCCAACAAAGTGGCCTCCATACGGTTAGAGGTGAGCGTTCGATCGAGTCGAGTCAAAACATTTTGAGTTATTCGAGTTGACGCGTCATATTTTACAACTCAAACTTCAATTGAATTTTTTTGGTTTTAGTCGAGTTTATGAAATTCGAGTCGAATTTTTGAGTTCTTATATAAATTTAATTATAATTATTTATCATGTTATAGTACGGTTTGATTCCAATTTGAACTGGGGGTGGGCATTGTTGGGTACTCGGTTCATCTGGGTACCTCATTAAATAGCTCGTGTCCCGGCCCATTATATTCGGGTACCCGGTTCCTATTTTTTTATTTTTTATTTCTAAAATTAAAAAAAAATCACATGTTAAACACAAAAATATTTTTTTTAAAAAAATTAAACTTAAAAGAATATAATACAAACATAGAAAAAAATAGGGATTTAAACTTAATTTTAGAGTAAAAAAATTAAGAAATATAAAAAAAATATAATTTTAAATATAAAAAATATATTAAATTTTATCGGGTCAGGTACCCGGTAAGGGGAAACTTCCGGCACGTGTCACGGGAAATTTTTCGGGCTGTGTAATTTTTTTTCTGGGAATTACCCATCATTTTTAGGTTTAGGTCGTCGGGTCGGGTCAACCGGGTCGAGTATTTTTTCCCACCCCAAATTTCAACAACTTTCTCCACTTATATAAGATATATATATATATATATATTTCATATGTGGCATGTATTTTTTCATATTTTTATATTGATAGATATATATTAGGAAAATTTGAGGGACTCAACTCGAAATTTAAAATAAATCCACTAATTATTAACAATTCTTGAGTTATTCAGTTTCCATTTTACAACTCAAACTTTATTTAAATTTTTTCGAATCGAGTAAAAAAATTCAGTTTTTTCGAGTCGAGTTTTGCTCACCCCTACATATGGTGTTGCATGGTATAATTGCAATATGTTGTGTTGTTCATCTTCTGGCATACACCAATGTATCACTTGATCAGCATACTGCTTAAAAAAATGGCTCATCCCAATAGCATTATCGAACACCTCGTATAAATCGTTTCCTGGCATTGCTTGCCAAATCCGGTGGCAAAATATTGCTTACCAGGTAGTTGACTGTGTCAGTGTACCATGCATAGAATTGACTGTAAGTAACTCATCGGGGAATTCATCCCTTATGGCAGCGGTCTTGCCATCCTCAAGGTGATGCTCTAATCGTGATAAATGGTCAGCTACCAAGTTCTCACTCCCCTTATTGTCTCGAATCTCAAGATCAAATTCTTGCAGCAAGTGTGTCCATTGGATCAGTCTGGGCTTGGCATCCTTCTTTACCAAGAGATATTTCAATGTTGAATGGTCTGTGTACACCACAACTTTGTTACCTACCAAGTAAGATCTAAACTTATCAAATGCAAAGACAACCGCGAAAAACTCTTTCTTGGTTTTGGTGTAATTTAGTTGGGCTTCATTTAACGTCTGACTGACATAATAGATGGTATGTAAAATTTTGCCACGTCTCTGTCCCAACACAGCTCCAACAGCATAGTCGCTGGCATCGCACATGAGCTCGAATGGCTCATTCCAATCTAGTGCCATGACTATCGAGGCATTAATTAACCTCTCTTTAAGTTCTTGAAACTTGTAACCCCCTAGACCGGCCTATGCGGAAAGACCAAGTCTAGTAAGGCACATTAAGATTTAAAACTCAAGTAGAAAACATGTTTGCAAACTAAGCGTTAATTTCGACAGCATAACGGCAGAACTTAGTGAAAACCATCAAGTTAAATAAATCTATTTAACACGTCAAACAGTAATACTTTCCAAAATCATTCACAACATAGACTTCATAGATAATATAGGCAGCCATGATTACTTAAATAAACCCATCATAGGATGGTTACAAAATAAGTATAAGTTAGCATATCAAAATACTTCTAGTTTAATACCATACATAACAAAATATAGGCACATGTCACCCTGAAAGTACAAACGGTGGATAGAAACATTACATTCAAAAAAATACCAAATGTGTCGATCCTCCAAGTGTCGACTACGGGGTGGCCTATCCAAAATATCTGAAAGGGGAAAGAATTTGGGGCGTGAGCTAGAAAGCTCAGTGTGTTCCAACAGTGCAAGTAAAACATGTACAACAACAATATAATATACATTTCTAGTTCAAAAATATAAAGTTCAAGTAACAGTACGGTTCGGTTTAATCTTTCCTCTACCCTCCAACCATACTCCAAGAGGCAGTTCCCCAATACTGCGTCAAAGGCATTAACCAGTGCCCATTGGGCATAGGTGCCAACCTAAGGGAATACCTTAGGAACGGTACGGTACGGTAGGAATTACCCTAGCCGAATCATAGGAACCTGTAATGGTAAGGAATTACCAGCTGGATCAGGGCTGAACCTGCGGTCACTTCATATTTTATCCCCAAATACCCCAGTAACAACCTATGTAATAGTTCGATTATCAATAACAACTGTAATTTCGGTAAATGTAAAATAGACATGTATTTTCCATAAAGCGGTAATCAGTAAGCATATTGTTCAATCAAAACTATGATGTATCATACATATAATATAATCATGCTTATTTTAGAATTCATATCATAATCATGCAAAAACACTTTATCAATCATGAGCATGTGTTTAGTTCAATAACATATTTTCATCATGTAAAACAATATTAAAATGGTTATATAGCACACAAGGAACACACCTCAAAAGATGAGATCGATCAGAAGATCTATCGAGCACCAAGATCATGCTCCGCTACAGTGCTGGAACCTAAATAGACAGGGATTATGGTTACTAACAGATTTACACCTTAATCATAGTAAAATACTAAGTTTACAGGTCGTACGAGTGACGATAGGATCACGAGGCGGTACAGATCGGGATGAGCTGGGCTGGGCATAGGCACGGTCGGGAGATCCACGAGTACCTATTAGATCAGAAGATGAACATCAGTCCCCAATCATCAGTTTCTCTTGAAAGACATAACTTATACATATGCATGTTCGGGTTCAACGTCTAATTTAGAGGCTTTCGGGTTAGAATTTTGCGAAACGGGCTTCAAAATTGGACTCAGGACGTCGAAAAACATAAAATAGGAGTTTTCGGGAAAAGTTAACTTTTTGGTCAAAGTCAACGCTGACGTCAGCGGTCAAAGTCAACGCTGACGTCATGTTGATGTCACTGGTCCAAGGCTGACTCGGACGAGTTGACTCACTGAGTTGACTCGGTCAACGGGTCAACGGGTCGGGTCAACAGGTCAACGGGTTTGACCGAGTTGACTAGTTCAACCAGTTCGGTCTACACGGACCGACTCTTACCTTAAAGAACCCGAAGGTCGCCGGACGGTCACCAGAACATCATCGGAAAGCTCCTTTCGCGTCGTTTCTACCAGAAAAAAATAGATTTTTAGACAAGCAATTTACCTTACACGATTAAACACGAAAACGAAGCCGAAAATCTCACCTTAAAGCTCTGATATCGCCGAAAAATACGTAACTCCGACCAAGCTCTTTCCGGCGCCGATAGGACGAGAAATTTTAGGGGTTTTGCTCAGCTCGAGACGGGGAACCCAACGACGGTGGGAACATGGCGAATGGACGTCGATCGAGGCCGGAAAAGTCGAACAACGAGGGTAACACGAGTTTGGTTTGTATCCGAACCCTTCGACTGTTCTCAACGGCGCACGGCGGAGTATTAAGGCGAGTGGCGATCATGGTTTGATCGGGAAGGGGGCGGTGGTCACTCTGACGGTGGCGGTGCAAGAAACGACGCGACAGTGGTGGTGGACGGACGACGGCGGTTTGCTTAGGGTAAAGGAAAAGAGGATGACGGTAAGGGGAAGGGTCGGAATTTCTCTTGGGGACATGCCTAATTAATTCCCACTGAAAATGGTAGGTAGGATATTTTATGTTTAATATTATTTTATTTCAAAGGACATGGTTTAAAAGAACTCTGGGGGAAAGATTAGAGCCAAGAGCTCACTTAGCTCAATGGCTGGGCACCCGGCTAAAGAATCAAAGGTTGTGGGTTCGATTCCCACAACCCTCACCTCCCCTCTAAATTTTTTTCCCTTACATTATCCTTTATTTTATTTTATTTTATTTTATTTTATTTTATTTTATTTTCTGGGTGTTACAAAACTCTTTTAAACAAACATCATTAGATGCAAAAGTGGTACTTTGTTACCTTTTACGCTTGTAGGGGGTGGAAATTGTTTGATTACCTCTACTTTCGCTTTGTCTACTTCCAAGCCTCTCTTGGTCACTTTATGTTTGATAACCATGCCTTCCTTCACCATGAAGTGACATTTTCCTAGTTCAAGACCAGGTTAGTCTCAATACATCTCCGTAAAACAAGTTTCAAACTCTGAAGACATTCCTCAAATGTTTTGCCAAACACTGAGAAGTCATCAATGAAAACTTCTAGATTATTCTCGATCACGTCAGAGAAAATCGACATCATGCAACGTTAAAACGTTTCTGGAGCATTACACAATCCAAAGGGCATTTTTCTAAAAGCTAATGTTCCATATGAACAAGTGAATATGGTTTTCTCATGATTTTCCGAAGCGATGTCAATCTGATTATAGCCTGAGTAGCCGTCTAGAAAGCAATAAAATGCCTTACCCGCCAATCTGTCCAGCATCTAATCGATGAAGGGTAGTGAGAAGTGGTCTTTTCTGGTGGCATTATTTAGCTTACTGTAATCCATGCACACTCCCTAACCTATAATAGTTTTGGATGGAATCAACTTATCTTTAATATTTTGTACCACGATCATTTCACCCTTCTTTGGCACGCATTATACCGGGCTAACCCACGAGCTATTAAAAATGAGATAAATTATCCTGACATCCAACCACTTGACAACTTCTTTCTTAATTACTTCTTTCATGCTCGGGTTCAGTCTTCTTTGAGCTTTGGTTGTTTTCCATGGTAATCCTCCAAAATGATTTCGTTCATGCAAATAGTTAGACTTATTCATCAGATATCGGCCAAGATCCATCCCAAAGTTTGCTTATAACTACTTAATATTTCCAGTAATCTTTTCTCCTAATCATTAGTGAGATCATCAGCAATGATCACTGGAAAAGTTAAGTTATTACCTAAATAAGCATATTTAAGGTGGTCTGGCAATGGTTTCAGCTCCAATTCTGACGGCTCCTCAATAGATGGTTTTGGTGCCTTGATTTCTCTGTTAGCCATCTATAGTGGCTCTGGCTGTCCAAAATAACTCACGGCTTCATTCTCCAAGGTTGGTCCTTCAGGTTCTTCACTCATCTCAACTTCATCATCTAGTTCTCTAGCATCATCATCCGGGTCTTGGCAAATCTGTGCCATGTCCATACTGAAAATGGACTCCATCATCTCATCAGCTTAGCATTCATTAAGTTCATCTGCACATTTAAGATCTTGAAACTGATTAAATATAACATGTTGGTCATTTATGCGCATTGTAAGTTTGCCTTTGTGAATATCAATTAAGGTCTTACCTATGGCAAGGAATGGTCTACCCAATATAATTGGGACATTAACATATGCCTCATAATCTAAAACGATAAAATCAACTAGAAATATAAATTTGTCTACCTTCACCAACACATCCTCAATCTTACCCTTAGGATATGCAAAAGATCAGTCTGTCAGCTGAAGTGTTACCGTGGTAGGCCTTGCTTCAATTCCAAGCTTTCTGAAAACTGACATTGGCCTCAAATTGATGCCGGCTCCCAGGTCACACAGTGCCTTGCCTATGAATCTATTGCCAATGGTACAAAGAATAGTGAAACTTCTCGGATCTTTCAGCTTTGGTGGCAATCAATTGAGTATCATTGCACTGCATCCCTCAATAAGAGCTACAATCTCGAAATCACCCAATTTCCTCTTTTTGGACAAGATGTCCTTCATGAATTTGACATAGTTGGGCATTTGCTTGAGAGCTTCCACTGATGGTATATTTATTTGCAATTGTTTAAGAACTTCCAAAAAACGCTTTAAACTACCGATCTTGCTTATGTTTCTGGAGTCTTTGTGGGAAAGGTGGTGGTGGACAAGCAAATGCTGGCTCCACTGGATTTGCCGAAGTGGTGCTGAAATCATATTTTTGTCTGGCATCGGTTAGTGGTCTGGTATCATATTGAGGTCTGGCATTAAATTGAGTTCTAGCATCAGATTGAGGTATGACATCATCAATTTTTGCCTCGTCTTTCTCTGCTTCTTTAAGCGCATCTGCTGGCATCAACTTTTCATCTTGGCAATTAATTGACTACTTGATAGGCATCTCAGTCTCACATTATTTGCCACTCTGAAGAGTTAGTGCTTTGCATTGTTCATTACCCTTATGTTGAGCATCTTCCGTATCGCTTGATAAAGTTCCACGAGGTCGATTGCTGAGTGCATTAGCAATCTGCCCTAGTTGAACCTCCAAGTTTCTCATAGCTGCTGCTAAAATCTAGAAGGTTGCATCATTCCTCTCCATGTAATTTGTAACACCCCCTTCTCGGCCTGGTAGAGAACCGGGTCGGAGAGTGTTATCGAAAAACATATTCGGAGATCGGAAGTTAAATTAGAGTTCGAAAAGTTTTTAATCAATATTTTAATGTTATCGAGCTTTAGCAAACATTATTAAACAATATAACAAATCTAATTATTCCAATATGAAACAATGTTTACTCAATTAGGACCAATTTATAATTTTTACAAAATTTAAGGACTAAAACATAATTTTACCAATTACGGGTTAAAATCAGAATTTTGTGTTATCATACTGAAATGAAACTTACTAATTATTAGCATGTGAAATTTCGTTACCATCCGAGGTCATTTACCTATCCGATTAGACGATGCAATATTTAGTGATCATTTTGTAAATCCTTTAAAATTGTTTTCATTCGAATTAACCTATCAAACGAATTTCAGACCTTATTAAAATTTTTACCAGCATGCTTAAAATCATATATATAATAGCATACAAAATTTTAAAACGTTTTGAATTTATTTACTAAGTTTTCACTATTTAAGCTAAAATATACCATTTGCGCCATAATATACTATTCAAAAGCCTTTAAACCTTACACATTATATAACTTTTATATACATCTCGAAATAACCTAAGTCGGTTATTTTAACTACTTTTCCACCATACTAGGAGTTCATAAGGACAAAATTTATTACTCTTTACTTATAGCGACTTGTCAATCTTTCAACTAATCCTGGTCTCGAACTAAGCACTATATTAACCTGAAATATTATGGAAATGAATGCATTAGACTTACATAGTCTAAGTGAGATAGCCATAAATAATGAATGAATATATATTATGCAATGCAACATGTCTCAATATCATCAATAATGCTATGTCATGAACGTACACATCATTTCTATGCTTACTAACAACAATAACTATCATGGCATCAATAAAATAAATTATTTAATAATCAATATCAAAGCATCATAATAAAAGTAATATCAATAATCAACATTTTTTTGGATCGATTCAACCGTATTTAGACACACGAATTCTATCACTACACCAACAATTAACCAACATGGTCTCAATATCCTCCACTACACCGTTTTGACATTCACTACACCGTTTTTGACCAATACATATCACATCCCTCCACAATACCACAAAACTTCATACCAATGATCTTATAAATTTTTACGACATACCAATTGTATTCAATGTCTATAAATTCACAAGTTCACTAAGTCTATATTTTCAAATCATATCATATCTAATAACAAGATGAGCCGTAGCTCCATATCATGTAGCATTTCGTATTATTTTCATATATCACATACATGTAGCATATCAGAGTCATATTCAAACATATCAAAGTAATGCAGGACACTTATTAAATTTGTCATTCGAACATAGTTGCTCTACGTGAGCCCTTAACAAATGCAAACATAACCATAAAATAATGCAACGGGACGACGATGAGCCCATCCCTTGACACAACTATACTCACCTTGACAATTCGATACTTTTACGGTTCTCGAATAACATCGCCTTTATTTTTAGTTTTCGGAGGAGATGATGGTTATTCTTTGTAACCCCAACGATAGTAAGGATTCAAATTTATTAAATCGAAAACTCAGGCTCACTAACCTATCACTGAATCGTGCCTCACTATTATTATTATTCACCTTTGCTTTTCACTCGATATGTTTCTTGCGTACAACCCCCCTATTTATACTTGAGATGGCCGGCCTTCCCTTCATGTTTTCCACGGAATACCGTGGCTCAAATTGGGCACAAGGCCCTTGGGAGTGCGGCACGTGGTGGCAAAATGCCACCCATCCCATAATGTGGCTGAGTGGTTTTAGGACGCGGGTTGCCTTTAGGCAATTCCTTCATTTTGAAGGAATTGCCACGACATTTAACTCCTCCTATTTTTAATAATAATAATGATAAAATGGTTAAATCAAATAACTAAATTTCAAACCTAATTTTGACTAGACCAGTTTTTAGGATGTGACATAATTAGTTAAAGTGTTTTTTTAGTTAGATTTTTGTCCTACATAAAAATTGTTGTGTGATTTCTACGGTATTGCATTCTGGTTAGAACCTTGCTGTGCATGGTTATTTTGACGTTGGGCATTAAATTGATTGCCTCCATGGTTTGCCAAGATAGGTTCGAGTGCTGCTTCCAACCTGTATTATAAGTATTAGAGTTTGGATTATAATTACGAATGAAATTGCAAACAAAATTTACCGACTCAGATTTTGCTAGGCAATCTTCCATATGATGTTCCTCCCCACATATTGTGCAGAATGGGTCTAATGCCTTGACTTCTTGAGATTTATTACTCTTTTGCAATGTTCTCACGATGCTAGTGAGATTGGAAATATGAACGTTGATAGATGTTAATGCATCAAGCTCCAATTTTTCAGCAGTTTTTGTCCATGTTCCTAGTCTAGTAGTAGGATACTAAAAATTATTGGCGACAATCCTTTCAAGGATGTCAATTGCCTCCATATAATTTGTAGAACTAATGCTATGATATAATAATTGAAAAATAGTCTTGGACTAAATTGAAAATAAGTTTGTGGATTTTTTAAATGTTTTTGGCAAGGTTTGAAACGTTTTTATGTAGCCAAACCAGGATTTTCAAGGCACCAGTTTCGATACAGGCTAACATATTTCGAAATAATTTGAAACTGCCAAAACATGTACCGAAACAGGGCTTGCCCGTTTCGATACGGAGGGTTTTGGTTTCGAAACACCCCTTTGGTGTTTCGATCCGCCCAACGGTCAAAACCTCCCCAACGGTCAAATTTCCCAACGGTAATTTAAATTGCAACTCAACTGTCACTCGTACTGAAACGGTTTGTAACCGTTTCGATACAGCTCATACCGTTTCGATACGTCCAGAGGCGTTTTGATATGGCTTGCTGCATCAGGCTTCAACGGCTAGTTCTGAAGAAGGTCGTTCCGATACGGGCTCGCCTGTTCCGAAACGGACAGCTCTAGAACTGCAATTAATGAGGAAAATAAAGTCTCCAACGGCTCCAATTCAATCCCAACGGTCCTCGATGGCTACAAACTCATTTGGGAGTATAAAAGGAACCTCCAAGCATCAAGGATAGGTTAATGCTTCAATTGTCAACAATATTATGATGTCAAAATGTCTTTAGAGCTTTAATTGTAAATTCCTTGTATAGACAACACTAGTGAGCTAAATATTGTCAAATTTGCTCAAGTGTTTAGGTTTTGGGTGAGTGCTAAATAGTGCAAACAAATACCTATTAGAGGGATTTCAAGTTTGCTTAGAATTTCTCTTGTAAGCGAGTGCTTGATCAAGCTTTGGGTAGAAAGCTTGATCGTTGTAATGGTTTCCTCCTAATCTGAGAAAAGGGGACGAAATTCTTAGTGAATTTGTTGAAATCCTTAGTAGGAAGCTAAGGTAGTGGATGTAGGCTTTGGGTTAGAAAGTCGAACCACTCTAAATCCTTGTGTTCCATTCTTATCTTTTAGCTTCCACTTAAACACCCAAAAATCAACCTTCTCCACCACTTGGCAAGCACATCGATTGTGACCATCGAGCTCAACATAATTCTTGTCTAATAGTGAACCATTTGACGAAGCATCGACAACAGTCCTGGCAAGAGCATTAAGTCCGTTGTAAAAGGTTTCTATTTGGGTCCAATTAGGGAATCCATGCATAGGGCACCTCCTCAACAGGTCCTTGAATCTCTCTGAGGCATCATATAAGGTCTCGTCATCATCCTACCTAAACGTAGTGATTTCACTCCTCAGCTTGGCATTGAGTTTAGGTGGCTGGAATCGCAAAAGAAATTTATAGCATAGTTTTGCCCATGAAGTAACAAAACCAGGTGGCAAAGAACTTAGCCGCACTTTTTCTCTATCTCTCACGAAAAATGTGAACAATTTCAGCTTCAACATATCTTTAGATACTCCAGGTTGCTGAAATAGTTGGAAAACTTCCATGAATTGCTTCAGGTGTTGCATTGGGTCTCCAGTAGGTGATCCATCAAATTGTCCTACATTCAAAAGTGTCTATATTATTACCAGTTTAAGTTCAAAATTAGTTGTGCTTACCTCTGGACCAATTAGGCTTGGCATTAGAATGTTCATATTTGGTGCCAAGTGTTCTCTAAAAGGTCTTTCGTTAACCGAAACAATAGTAGGGGCAGCAGGGGCGGTCGGTATCCCGTTGTGTATTGGTGGATTCTCCTGGTGGTTTGGGACACCATCTACCCCTCATTGTCTATTAAGAGCCATTTCTCAAACTTCCTTTTTCAATCTGTGCAAGGTTCATTCAATTTCTGGGTCGTATGGCCAATCTTCCGTCGCGAGGCGGTTCTTGGTCATACACCAAACAAAACAAATAAATAAAGTAAAACAAAATAAGTAAATCAAAACAATAAATTCCGTTGCAATCCCTGACAACGACACCAAAAACCTGTCAACTTTGCTAATGCTTAGCAAAAGATTGAGAATGCAGTGTAAATATGTAAGAAATAATTCCAAGAGTGAGTCTATCGCGTGCAAGTATACAAGTATACACGGTCAGCAAGTAATACATCAGCAAGCTGAGTATCTTATCCAAATTGATTGACCAAGAATTTAAGCGTTAAATGGTTTACTTGTTAAAGGGATCAAGAATGTTGAAATTGATTTGAATTTTCGATTTAGACAATAACTAAAACAATACAATGAAAGTAAAAACAGTTTGGCAATTAGAAGTATTCAAAAGGATGGTGAGCGTTAGCAAGGGATGCCTGGATTTTACGCTAGCTATGCCAATTATTAATAATGTCCTACCTTGGATTTATTGTCGAGCATATTTCAAGAATAGTATTACCTCTGCTGATGTCAATACCCTAAGTTAACCACGTTAAAAGCCCTATATGTCTATAGTGCAGCTTTTCATAGATTAACTTGATTAAGTTTCAATCTTTACTCCTAAGGGGTAGATTCATTTCCGAAGTAAACTCATCTACTTGAACATCTTATGTCAAAGTTTCTCTCCTTAGTACCTGACAATTGATCGTTACCCCTTTAGTCTGTTAAGATATTAAGGTATAATAAGCATACAATGCCAACTGACGCATGGCAAAGAATTTAAGGAAATTATGTGCTAGCAGAGTAGAAAATAATGCCAATGCATTCAAATTATTAAAAACCAAAAATAAACTAAGCGTTAATCGCAAACATCCCCAACCAACTATAAAAGCTTAGTTCATGGTCGGGGGATCCATCCACAAAATATCGTATCTCAACATCACCATTCAAATAAAAAATAAACTAAGAGAATATGCAAAGAAGGAGGTCAATCGATGCAGCCCTTCAAATGCTCCAGAGCTCTCGGTCTAAGATGATCGAACCATGTTGCCTTTAGCTTCCTCTTTCACCATGGTGCTCTCCTTTTTTATCCATGATTAGTCTTCTTTAAATAGGCACTCGTGAAAGCCCTAGGATGGGTTTGAAATTTGAAATTTGATTACACTGAAATTTGATTACACACCAAGTTAGGCGTGTTATCCTCTTTTGAATTTTAGGGCTGTCGTGTATTGGTTCAACGGCTACTTTGACCGGGCATCAATCAGACTTCAATCCTTTGCCAACCGAGCTTGGCAATCTCTAGTCCAACTTTGCCAACTACGACTCGGCAATTCTCTTTTGCATTTTCTGCTTCCGCTCCTGTGCTGCTCTGACATGCCTGCTCTGCTCCTACCCTACATCAACACCAGAAAAACAACCCTTCACGCTGTCAACAGAACAACTCCCTAACACCTTATGCAAATGCATGATTTTAAGAACTAAATGCAAACATATATACCTAAAGACAAGCAAAAGCATTGTGAAATATGCATAAAAAATAGTACTTTCTAGGAGTTAACAGATGCTTAACCCCTCATTGGCACCAACTAAAGAGATAAAAAACAAACTAGAACTACTTCAAGTAGCCATTCCTATGTCTGAAATGGGGACCTTTTTCTCCTGCATCTTGTTGGTGGCCACCCAAGGGCCTGCTTGCTTCCCATGGTGTGCGGATTCCATAAAGAAAACCCCATAACAAGTATTTCGAACCCATCGCCGCTACTTGAGACCTCATCGGAGACAATGAACTTCCAACCAAGTAAACCAACCCATTTGCTAACTTTTTTTTTCTAATCTCTTGAAGATCTTCCAAGGCCATCCCTCAAATATGATCCTGCAAAAAGAAAGATAAATGAGAACTTGAACAACACCAAAAAATTCCTTCAAGACCATGTACATCGTTCCAACCCTAACAGTGGAGGTGACGCTGGTTCCTACGGCCACATGGTGACCAACCTAGCCTCACCAACCTACTATCAGGGGGTGGTCAGACTGTACACTCGCACATCGGTACCGGAAAAGGATGATAGGAAAAGAGGTGAAAGGAAATCGTCTCAAATTCTAGAGAGAAGTCAGAGGATTTTCTCTCTTTAAAAACTCTTTTCCCTTGTGATTTTTAAAATAGACATTGACAAAACTGGGTCAAAAAGGAGTTACCGATTTACCATTTGAGTTGTTCATTGGCCGGTTTGAGATTTATTTCTGCTGCCACGTTTGAAAAGCTATCTTATATTGGGGGGGGGGGTCAATGACACAAATACCTTCATATTTTGTTATATTTGTTAGTGTGATGCTTAAAGTTTGTAAATGCTCAATGTGCTTTATATACTTTATTTTCGCTTTCTAAAATGTTCCTTGAAACTAACGATGTTAAATTAAAAAGAGTGACACGTGTTTCTACCATGTCATCATTTAATTGTTAAAAAAAATTAAATAATGACGTGGTAGAGACACGTGACACTCTTTCTGACTGCCACGTAACATTTCTCCCCATAAAAAGAAAGAAAATATAAGGACATGATTGCAATTTTATCTTTTTGTTTTTTGACAAAAAAGTACAGGGACATGGTTATAATGTTACTATTTTTCCTTTCTTATTTTTCTCGTCTTCTCCCCACGAATCCTTAACAACAGGCCACGACGATTGATGTTTTGCCATTGAATTCGATTGATGTTTGTGGTGAAGTGAAGGAATTAGTATTGGTAGCGAAACAAGCACGGGAAGTGAAAATCGAGATTGACTTACATGATGAAAGAGCCATGAGAAGAGTTCGAGAAGGGAATCGAGTCGGAATTTTAAATTTTAAAATGGGTTATTAATTATCTTCAGACTTATCGAGTGTTGTAGTTTCATTTAAGCCTAAATTGGAAAATACTAGCTTGTTTATAGTAGCTGAAATAATTCGAATATTGAGAAATATACCGAAGTTTGTGAAGGAAGAGTGTTGATGATGAACTCGACTACAAAGAAAAAGAATTTTACTCGAACTAAATTCTCTATTTTGAACCAAAGTTTAATGAAAAAGTAACTTGTATCTTCATCAGTTAAATCGGATTAAAACAAAATTTAGATCATAAATAGGGATAACAACTGTGCAGTTTCTGGCTATCTCGACCCAGAATTTAAATATTTTAACTTGACACCGACCTGATGTTAAGATATTTATCTCCAACCCGACATAATAAAAGCATAACTTAACTCCGACCCGATCTTAAAATTTTAACAAAAACTTGACTAAATTCAAAAAAAAATTAATAAAAATATTATATATATATATATATATATATATATATATATATATTGGGTCAGAGAATTTTCACCCTAAACTCGACTCGATCTTTTTCCAAAACATGTCTCGTCGCGACCTGAACTTATTTTTTTTAAATAGTCCCCTATTAAGTTGGGTTGAATCTAAGCAAGACGAAATCATGTTATTTTGCCATCCATAATCACAAACTCTTATTAGATAAAAGTTAGAGGTTCATTTAATTTACCTCTCAGTGGAATCTTTTTTGGTGTGTTTTCTGATATTTTGGCTTTTAATAAGTTAGAGAGGTATTTTCTGGTTTTTTGTTTTCTTCATTTTGAGGAATGGAAACAATTGAGTGGTTAAAGAAGTAGTATCTCGGATTATTTTAGGTAAGGACATAAACTGTAAAAAATTTAAAAATATAAAATTAAATTGTTAATAACAATGTAAATTTAAAATTTTTAAAAATACGAACGTCTTCTCTCTCCTTCCTTGGATGAGGAGATTCACTTTGAGTCTTCATGGCAAGCCTAACTCAACCCAGCCCAGCCCATAAGCTCTTAGGCCTTAACAACGTCACCTTTAATTGGTGAAATCTTGATGAGTTTCATACGTTTTTTTTTAAATCGTTAAATAGGTGAGATTAATTCTTTATTTTTTTTAAGTGATATTATTCACATATCTTATTGTTAATTTCAGTCATTCATTTTACGCATTCAACAATCTAAAAAATGTGTAAAACTTAAAAATTATTACATTGTGTAAACGGATCTTATTCTTATATATGTGTTTATAAAAATGTAATAAAGATATTAAACCCAATTAGTGGTCATGGGCAGATGTAGTATATAAATTGGGGCTGTAATTGATCCCACTTGATTTATTGGGTATGGAGTTTTCAATGAAATAATATAGAATTTTTCATAGGAAATATTAGATGTGACCCCATTTAATATGTTGGAGTATAGAGTCAACAATAATTATTGTACTAGTATGAGAATCTTCCATACCTCATATTTTACTACTGACCCCACTATATGAAAATCATGGCTCTGCCATTGTTAGTGGTATCGGTAGAAAAGAAGATGATGTTTATCTTAAGAGATTTGAGTTTGAGCGATTTAGCCTGCAATGTGTGTTATTAAAGGCTTAAAAAAGTATGAATAAATACTACATTGTAATCACCTTAATATTATTCAAAAAAAATGTATAAAGATATTGATATTATTAGATTTGTGAACTTTCCAAGTACTCCTTGTAGAAAAAGAAATATTGTTATAGTTATAAAATTTGGGTCTGAACAACTTGTTTGTATGATGTGTACGCGTTATTAAAGGGCTAAAAAAATGAATAGATATCACTATGATATTACACCAAATGGTAAAAAAATATTATTTTATTTTTAAAATATTAATAATGTAAAAAATAATATATATATATATATATTGTTAAATCGAATGATATTTTGTGGTTTTAAATTTGTATGCGATTTTTCAAATTTTCTTAAAAACCGTTTTTATTTTCATCACGTGATCTCACTATATTTTTATATTTTATATAATTATAATTAACAATATTATATATTTTAACAAATTTAACGATGGTGTATTTTGTATTTTAAATATATGTGTAATTTACATTTTAAAAACAATTAATTTTCTTTTATAATTTTTTATATCTTGAAATTTAAAATTTCTTTTTAAAAATATCAATACAAACAAAACTTATTCTGTCGTCTCGGAGATTTTTTGGGCCCTGAGCGAATACTAAAAATTGACTCTTATATAACGAAAGCATATCTCATTACGAATAGAAATTCTCTGTCACTATTTATGCCCCAACATCAAAAAGTTAGGTTTAAAGTTTAGGGTTATGGTTTAAGAGTGTGATTTAAGATTAGCGTTTAAGGTATTGAGTGTAGAGTTTAAGATTTAGTATTTAAAAGTTAGGGTTATGACTTAGAATTTAATTTTTTTTAGTGTTGAGCACTGAAAATTGGCGAAGAACTATTATTCATTTCATTACTTTAAACAATTAATTTAATATTTCAAACACGTTAGTTTCATTGATAGATTAATTAATTTATTTATTTAGGAAAGTGACTTTTTTACCATTAAATTAATTTATTTATTTGATAAACTAAAAAATAAGAATAAAAAATATGTATAATTAAATTTCAAGGGTTCTAAATTGATTGGGGGCCCTAAGCTGATTGGGGGCTCTGAGCGGTCGCTCAGGGCAGGGGTGTTCATTGTCGGGTACTCGGTTTTCGAGTACCCAAAATATCGGGTACCCGGTTCATCCGGTACCTCCTTTGTCGACCCGTGTCTCGACCTGCTATATTTGGGTACCTGGGATAATCGGGTAACGGGTACCCGGTTCATATTTTTTATTTTTTTATTTTAAAATTTTAAAAAATTATATATTAAACGTATAAAATTTAAAAGTTTATAATACATAATCGAAACAAAAAAATTAGTGATTTGAAGTTAGTTTTAACTTTGAAGGGTGAAATATTTAGATATATATTAAAGTTTATCACCAAAAGAATATATTAAAAAAATTAATCTCGATCGTAATTTTTTCCTTTAAATATCATACTGACGAATTAATACAAATATTATTAACACAATTTAATCTTAAAACTATATAATATAAACATAGAAAGAATTTAAAGATTTGAATTTAGTTTTTTGAGTAAAAATATTAAAAATCTAAAATAAACATATAATTTAAAATATTAAAAGTGTCATGTCAGGTCGGGTCGGGTACCTGGTAAGGGAAATATTTCAGCCCAAGCCCGGCTCGTGTGCCTGGAAAAATTACCGGGTCGGGTACCCGGCCCGATAAAAAAATAAAAATCTTAAAAATACCCGCTTATTTTGTAACGGGTCATCGGGTAATTGGTCTGGGTCAATCGGTTCGGGTAGTTTTGAACACCCCTAGCTTAGGGTGCTCCCCTTGTAGTCGACCCTGCTTACCGACGCTAACATTTTTTTATTAAGTAAAGATATATATACATTCTCAAGGCAAATGTCGAGATTCGAACCCATCAACATGAACATCCTCGATCAATACACTCAATCAATTAGTAGATTTCACAAATACTAACATTTTAAATTCCATTTGAAAATATCTTAAATACTTATTTTATATAAAAATCATAAAAGATTAAAAAAGTAATTTTATATTCATATGTGTATCTTTATTTGATGACAATGTCTATACCCAACACGTGTCAGATTTGATCGGTTAAATCAAATGAAGAATACTACATCTACCCACCGAATCATTTACCCACCCATTTAATATGACATATGACATGGTAAAGAATTAATATACTCCCTCCGTCCCACTAAAACTGTCACATGTTGACTTTTTTTGGTCAAAATTTTTTAACTTTGACTATAATTTATTTAAATATTTTAATTAATTAAAAATTATAAAAAATATATTTAAAAACTAGTTGATTCAAAGTTTTTAAAATATATTTTTTCATATTTTTATCAATAATAAATTTTAAATTATAAGAGGTCAAAGTTGAAAAAGTTTGACCAAAAAAAGTCAACATGTGACAGTTTTAGTGGGACAGAGGGAGTAATACAATAAATAATTTAATAAATAATTTTCAAAATCATAAATATAATACAATTTTAATATTTATTTACTCAATGAACAATTTACAATGTCATAGGTAAAATATAATTAATATATCTTTACCAATTAACCATTCCCAAAAACTATAAATATAATATAATTAATATTATATCTTTTAAATATAATAAGAGAAACTTGTCATAGTGTAAACATACCTCTAAAAATCTGTCGTTTTAATTTTCAAAATCACAGCAGCCCCCTCTAAAAATTACGGTATTTGAAAGTGTTTCCCCAAGCCTTTATAACTTGACCGGTTCATCTTCAACAAAAGATTCTAAGAGCGGTTAACATGGTAATTTTTTTTTTTTTGGAATTTAAGTATTTCTTTTGGTATTTAGAAATTGATTAGTATTTAACTAATTAGTTCTTGATTTGAAAATGAGAAACTAACACCCCAAATCTATAAAAAATGGTTTTGGAAGGTTTACTTTTAATTTAATTAACATTTAATGAAATTATTTGCGGTAATTTTTTTTGAATATTTTTTAGTTCATCTTATTTATTAGGGTAATCTTCACCCATAGTCCCTTTCGTTTGGGATTTGTTCTATTTTGGTCACCCAAATTCAAAAAAAAAAACATTCTTGTCACTTATATTTTGAATCGTGTCTATTTTGGTCCATTGAACATTAACCTCCGTTAATAAAAAATAATAATTTCCAATTTAACCCCCAAACTTTCGAATTTTTATTTCTCACCATCTTCCTCAAAACTTGAAAAATTTATTTTTTATCTGCCCACCACTCGATCCCGACTCTCTTTCCACCGCCATGGGTCCATCGCTACCTACTGCTGCAATTAGTTGAAATAGTACGGAAGCCATTTGGTTCGTTAGTAGCAGCAAAAGAAACTTCTTTAAAAACCTGCAATACACTAATCTAGCTTGTGATTAGTATAACTCTTTGCCTTTTTTGTTTTCAGCTTACCGAAAAATATCAGGATCCAATCCCATGAGATAATAGGTGAGTACCACCCAGAGGCCAACCTCTATGAATGATATAGGAATTTTCAAAATCCATGTAGGGAGGGCATATGCCCATGCAGGATAGAATAAGTTGTCTCTTTGCTTGTAGAAGATTGGAAGCTTAAAAACAATCATGCCAAGCTCCACTAATCCATTAAACATGATTATAAATACAGAGAAGAACACAGCACCCATACGAACTATTCCATCAGTTATAGTCTTCTTATGCATCTCAGTCCTCAGGAAAACGGTTGATCCTATCACTATCAGTGCCATCACTACAAGCTACAAGCAGAAAATAGAAAACCCTAGTCATAAGTCATAACCAGCTCTATTAACTTAAGAATAGGAAATGACACCGCATTGGAGAATCCTAATTCCTACCTGTACAAGCTTGAAGATGTAGATTGTACTTTATAAAAGAATGTGGGCCACGTTTGTTATTTGCATTTGTTAAATCTGGTGGGCTTGCGTCTAAAATCTGTTTGGCTTGTTAGACTATAACAGACTGGTTGGTTAATAACCATTTTCTGTTATACTCATTGGGCTATATAAAGCGGGTAACTCGACCCTGGCCAATTAATAAAAATCCGGCCTACATTCCTTATTCATTTGTTACTCTCCTTTTCTCCCAAAATGTGTAAAACGTTTAAAGTTTAATTCCTTTTCACGTGTTCCTCCATTAATCCAATATGGTATCATTTGCCGGGAAGGTTCTGGTAACCTTGATTTGATTTCATCTGAGCTTCCCTTCGTTGTTTTCTTGTGAGATTCTTGTTGCATCTCGTGTTTGTGTCTCTGTTTGTACGATGCCATCCTCCGTTGATTTGAGTTCCGGCAATGGCGAGGCTGATTCGGCAACGAGGACAAGCAAGCCTTTCACGAACAAGAAGGTCAATGTTCTCCTTGACGAGTCGAATTTCTTGGTCTGGAAACAGCAAATCTTGTTTATTGTGCGTAGCCACCATCTTGAAGGTTTCCTCACTGGTTCTCGCAAAGCTCCACCGGCGATGGTGCGTCAAGTAGATGGATCGGAAGATGCATATGAAGATTTTGTCATTCAAGATTCTACTCTTGCGTCGTGGCTCCTTTCCACTATGAGTCCTCATCTTCTAACTCATTTTGTGGGATCCGAAACGTTGGCCGCGATCTGGTCTCTTCTCACTGACTACTATAGTAGTCATTCCACAACGACGATAATGAGCCTTCACTTCAAACTCCGATCTGTTCGCAAAGGTGATCTGAGTATGGGAGCGTATATTGCCAAGGTAAAAGAGATTTGCGGCGCTCTTGCGTCCTGTGGAAGCCCTGTCTCCAAGACGGAGCAGATTGTGACTATTCTCAGTGGCCTTCCGTCGGAGCACAAACCTTTTGTGGCACTGATAACTGCTACTCGTGAGTCGTTATTCGTAGATACGGTTGCCACCATCCTCACAGATGCTGAAGCTCAGTAAGGTATCTTCGATCAGGATCAATCTAGTCCTATGAGTGCTCACGTTGTGCATCTGTCTCCCAATTCCTCTGGCGTTTCTGACCACTCAAGTGAAAACTCCTCTCAGCGGCCCTATCGTCAACAGGCTTCAACTGGTCATGGTCGTACTCATAATAGATTTCAGTGTCAGTTATGCGGTAAGATGGGGGCATCTGGCTGATCGATGCTTTAAGCGTTTTGATCAAAACTTTATTGAAGTTTCAGCCAGTTTGTACAAGTCACATGGGAGTGGTGCTGAAGGTTCCTCTACTTCCAATCTATGCTCTCTTAATGATACTGCCTCTCTGGTCTGCAGCAGCACGACATCTGGTTCCCCTGATTCTCGCCGGTCTGGTTGTCCACAGTGTCTTCATTTTTCATCACCTAGTTCGTCTGGTACAACTGACCAGTGGTTTTCTGATACAGGAGCCACACATCACGTGACGCCTGATATGTCCAACGTACATCAAGGCACTAACTTCACCGGCCCAGGTAAGCTTCCCGTTGGTGATGGTAAGGGGCTTAATATTACTAAAGTTGGTAAATCTATTGTTCATTCTGCTTCTGGTGATTTACTCTTATATAATATTCTGTTGGTTCCTCAGATTACTAAAAATCTTATGTATGTTTCGAAGTGTGCTAGAGATAATGAGGTCTTTTTTTAGTTTCATGTTGGATTTTGTGTGGTTCGTGATAAGCATTCCGGAGAAGAGCTGTTGCGTGGTTCTGAGACTGATGGTTTATACTTCTTTCATAATTCCTTTTCGTCTGTTAATAATGTTGAGGTTCCTCCAAAGCAGAATAAGTGTAGTTCATATACTGTGTGGCATCGTAGTTTAGGTCATCCTAATCATGCTTCTTTGCTTAAAGTGTTGAAAGATTGTAATGCCTCTTGTGCTTCTGAGTTGAATAAGACTGGCAGTTCTGGTATTTGCTCTACTTGTCAACTTGGGAAGAGTCATAAACTTCCCTTCCCTGACTCTCATATTGTTTATACAACACCATTTCATTTAATTTTTACTGATCTATGGGGTCCTGCTCACATAAAGTCAGGTGGTTTTGCATACTATGTTGCTTTTGTCGATGCTTGCACTCGTCATACTTGGGTATATCTTTTGAAGGATAAGCCCTAAGCTGCTGCAGCTTTCAAGTTATTCTCTAAATTTGTTCTCACTCAGTTTGGTGCAGAGATTAAAGAAGTTCAAAGCGATTGGGGTGGCGAGTTTCGTAGCCTCTCTCGCGTGTTAAGTGATTCTGGGATTCGACATCGTGTCACCTACCTACACACGTCTGAACAAAATGGAGTAGTTGAACGTAAGCACCGACACGTCCTTGAAACTGCACTGACCTTTCTTGGTCAAGCTTCCATGCCCCTAAGGTTTTGGTCTTATGTTGTTATGAATGCTGTCCATTTGATCAATCGTCTCCCCACTCGTGTTCTTAATGGTGTGAGCCCTTTTGAGAAGCTACACAATCACAAACCTGACTATGCTTTCCTTCGAGTTTTTTAGTGCAGATGTTATCCCTATTTTCGACCTTTTCAGATTATAAACTTGAGTTTCGGAGTCAACCTTGCAATTTCCTTGGTTACATTGTGCAACATAAGGGTTATCAGTGCTTAACCTCTCAAGGCAGAGTTATCCTTTCACAACATATTGTGTTTGATGAGTGTATATTCCCTTTTGCAGATAAGGAAACTCCCAACTCCACATGTGCTCCAGTTTCTATGGTGTACGAATCTTCTGCACTGTGTGTGCCTACTGGTGTACCTCGTTCTCAGTCCCCTAGTTGTGATACCCCCCTTTCGAGCCTTCATCTAGTCCTCTGAACTCCTCTTCCATATCAGCTGGAGCTGAACCTGTTGTTGATTCCCCAGTCTTGCTTGTGGCCTCCATAGAACCTGGTGTTGCTTCCCCAATCTTGCTCATGGCCTCTACAGAACCTTTTGTTGAGATTAGTGGTCACTCATCCTCGATGGCTAGTCCTACGCTGGGTTCTTCGACTCCTTCTGGTTCGACAACTTCTGGTGGTAGTCCAACTATTCGAGTCAATGAGGATATTATGCAGCCTCCTGACCCAGTGTATCTTACTGATAGTGTTTCACAGGCTGTAGATGTTGGATGCGACCCTCATGTTTCTCATGATGTCTCTAATGCCCATCCCATGCTCACTAGAATCAAGCGTGGCATTTTTAAACCAAAGATTTACTCTGCGGTTATGAGTGAAGAGCTTGTTCCTGTGTCAATTGATCAAGCCTTGCAATCTCCTGCTTGGAAAGAGGCAGTCTTAGACGAATACAATGCTTTAGTTGCAAATAGCACGTGGACTCTTGTTTCTTTACTAGAAGGAAGACACCCAGTTGGATGTAAGTGGCTCTTTCGTATTAAACACAATCCAGATGGCTCGGTTTCATGCTATAAAGTGGATCTTGTTGCTAAGGGCTTCTCTCAAGTGACGGGACAAGATTTTGGTGATACGTTTAGCCCTACGGTTCGTTTCTTTACTCTTAACATTCTATTGTCATTAGTTGTTACAAACCACCTGGTACACTAAATGGTAGTTTAGATGAAGAGGTGTTTATGGTGAAACCACCTGGTTTCAAACAGTTTGCTAGTGATGGCTCTCCTCTTGTTTGTTCTTTAAAGAAGGCCTTGTACGGGTTGCGACAAGCCCCTCACAACTGGTACACTAAATTACGTGACTTTCTTGTCACTCTCGGGTTCAAGGAGTCAGCTGCTGATACGTCTTTATTTGTTCGCAATTTGGATGGTGTCTTCACTTATTTGCTTGTATACATGGATGACATCATCATCACTGGGTCTTCTGAATCCAGTATTGAAGAAGTAATCTGCAGTCTCAATTCTCAGTTTCCTTGGTACTGAGGACACTGTTGTGTGTAAAAGAGTCTATCGCAATTAAGTGCAAGTGTACACGTCGCAAGTAATAAAGTGATACTAGAGTATCGGATATCGTCTCCACAGGGACTGGGCTAACCCTCTCCTTCGCTATCTGCACAAGGGGAAAAGAATAGATTAGGATATTGTCACGAAAATAATAAAGAATACTGGAAAATAAAAGTAGAGAAATTAAGCTAGAGAGAATGGGTTGGTATTGAATTGCTCAGTAGTGCAGGTATTGCAGAGTTTAGGAAATCCAGTCCTGTCGTCGCGCCTGTCGCCGACAGCACCTGTCGCGGCAGCTGTCCGTTGGCTGTCGCGGGCAGCAAACACACCAACTCCGTACTTCAAGTTTGGCAAGAATCCCAGATCTGCCTTGCCCTATCCCTAGGCACAAGTCTGTCGATGAACACGTCTTTGATGATACCTCCCGGCGTGAATCGAAGGATGAACACCGATGTGTATGAATTCTTCCTTAGCCACTTAACCTCGCCCTATCCCTAGGCACGAGATGGTTCAACTATAAACTAGAGAACGCGCTCTTATCTCTTTCGTATACTTAACTCTCCCGATGCTAAGTAAATGGATAACCTCACAATGCTCTCCCGATGCTCTTGCAAGATATTAAAACCAAGATAAAAGAACTTGAAGTTTATTTTATTGAACTTGAAAAATCCTAAAACAAAGCAACCCTTGCAACTACTTTACAAAACAACCCGTAGCCCTAGGGGGAATTTAGAACATGTCGGTGACGGGTGGACGGCAGGGGTTTGGTTTCGGTTATGGGGTAATCGGTTATGCTCCTAGGTTAAATCTATGCCCTTATATAAGCTTTGGGCTCAAGTTATCTAAGGTAACAAGGATTACAACTTTAATTAAAAGTAAGATTCTAATAAAGGCTAAATCTCTAAAGTCTCCTACTTTCCAGCCGCATCCCTATTTTGTGGGAATTCCTTTCCTTGAGCTTTGGCTTGACATATCTTTTGATCCGGGGCTTGGAAAATTATTTGGCTTCCACACGACAGACGAGCAAATTTTTCTCTATCTATCGAGGTCCACTTGACTTTTCCTCTTCATAAGTCTGCTGTCACCTTGCTGTCGTGACAGGTCCATGACAGGTTCGTCTTCTTCGGCTGCTTGTCCAGTTCAGCTTTCCTGCTTATCTGCCCTGCGCCTGCCTTCATCGTCAACCACGGCAGTTACCTGCAAAAATAGCCATCTTTCAGTAGAATCCGTGCTTTTAATCCTTTTGTGATGTTTTACTGAAAACTAACCTAAATGCAATGCAATGATGCTTGAATGCAGCAGAAATATGGGTTAAAAATGGTGTAAATAATAGAACTTTTACACACTCAACACACCCCCAAACTCAAGTTTTTGCTTGCCCTCAAGCAATGAAGAAAGAAAAATGAAAATTTTTTGTGTTGGCCTTCAAACAGTGAACTGTCCCTTACCCGTCGCTCATTCTCTATGGCGGCAGCAACCTGTCGGAAGGGTTAGGATCTATCCGGAATCTCCCTATAGCTCTTGTGCAGTGTGTGCATGCTTGTGAACAGTTATATGCTAAGACTCTCTTAGTTTCACTAGAATATTCAACTTCTTAACTCGAATTTTTATGCCAAAGTTTATTTTTTTTTAGAAAGCACATTTTCATGCTTCTTTTTCTTCTATTTTCAAGCTAAATTTTTCTAGAGCCAGTTTCGGGCACCTCTAGTTAGCTTCCTAGAGCCGGTTTCGGGCACCTCTAGGTTTTTGATTTTCTTTTGCTAAACTTCTTTCCTAGAGCCAGTGTTAGGCACCTCTAGGGGCTATTCAAGTTCTAAGCTTCCTATTCTAGTTTGGCTAAAAGACATCTAAGCAATATAACAGTCACAAAAGTGTTTAAGTTTTCAGAACTATAGAAAGGCTCTAAACTTTTCCTTAACCTGTCCTAAAGATGCTGCCACGACAGAGCCGTCATGACAGGTAAGTTAACTTCACAGTTTTAAGCCAACAGTTTAAATTTTCTGATTTTTTTTAAGAGAACTTAACTAAATAAAAGAGACAACAATTAATAAAAAAAATGTACTTAAGACTCCATTAATGATGGAGGGTTGCCACCCCCAAACTCAAGGGTTGCATTGCCCTCAATGCAAAATGACAGAAAAATAAAAACATGAAAACTACATCAAAAAAGATAAAAGCAGGCAGCAATAAGAGGTAAATAAAAACTTAAATTTTTAGTCGTTGTCCTCGCTGCTGCTGCTGACTCGGATCTGACGGCGGCGTCTGGGCTGTGGAGGAGGCTGGGCAGGTTCAGGGGCAGGTGCAGGGGCAGGTTGCTCCACGAGTTGGACATCGAAACTGCTGCCACTGTCCCAAGAGCTGCTGGTGGTGGTGCTAGCCTTGGGCATCCGTTTCTTGTCTGCCACGTGTTTTATCCTCTTGACCGGCGTAAATTCCCTCTCCAAATTCCTCCGGATCAGAGGGCTGTCATCGGAGGTAGGTCTCTTTGTTCCTCTGGGAGAGGTGTCTGCCGGTGGGCTGTCTGCTACCGTCGGGGCAGGTGATGTGGTGGAGGCAGTCGAGTGGGAATGTGGGGATGCAGGTGGTGTGGGTGTGTGAGCAGGGGTATGGGCAGAAGTGGGGATACGGAAATAATGGGCAGGAAAAGTAGGGAATTGAACATCGGGAAAATTTAAAGTTTGGGTAATGAAATTTACCGTCGAGTTTGCGAAGTCCCGTATGAACGTCATCAATCCCAATTGTCTCTCCTCTACCCGTTGTAGCGCAGCAAGGATGAGGGTGGTCTGGTCTGTCGGAGCGGTGGCGGCAGCAGGTTCAGGGGCAGGCTCCTCTGATGATTCTTCTGGGAGCCGGCTGGATTGAAAGATGAGACAGGTACGACCAGCTCCATGAGGCTGTTGAGGTTGTTGTCTGTCCAGCCTCTGCCCTTTATTATTTTGTCGGAAGATTCCTCGGGGACAGCTGCACAGCGGCAGAGGGACGTTATTGTGAACGGCAGGCAGAGGCGAGAGTCGGAGCGGAAGGCGCAGTCCAGGATGCTGTCCCTCATATAGTGGCCTACATTGATAGGCATGTCGTGCATGATGGAGTGAATAAGGGCCAGCCGCTGCCGGTTGACTGTCGTGTGGTGGGAAGAGGGTATGATGCGCTTTTTGATAAAAGCGTTCCAGAGTTTAGCTTCAGGGAGGAGCTGCCCCCTGTTGACGGAGTGGGGGTTCTTTTTGCTGGTTGTCCATGATGTTCCCTCCTCTGTCAACTCCACCATGACAGCATCATAAGCGGCAGCATCGAGGGTGTCGAGAAATTTCTGGTGGGCATCATCATCGGGGCCAAAGAAGAGGCCAAACATGTGGTTGATGCTGTCTGCAGTGAAGGGCACCTTTACTCCTCGAACGGTGACAGATGTTGCCGTTCTGCTGTCGACAGCAGCATAAAACTCCCGGACTAATGTGTCATTCATCTCTGCGGGTTGTTCAGCGAAGTGCTCCCATAGCAAATTCTGGATTGCTCTAGCAATTAATGGCCGGAGTCCCATGTTGGGTGCCTTGCGGATGTAAACGAAACCACGTTCCTCCCATAACTCCTTTGTGGCGAAGGGCGTTGCTGCTGCTGAGGAAGACGCTGAGGCAGCACTACGACGGGTCTGTCTAGTAGACATGTTAGTTGCAAGGGTTGGAAAAATGAAGAAAACAAATAAAACTAGAGGAGAAAGCAAGGAAGAATAAGCAGAAGTGAGAAAAAATGAAAATGAAAACGGGGTTATATAGCGGTCGAGTAGCTGCCCATTTAATGCTGCAACGACAGGCATGAATAACGGGGCGGTAGATTGGATTTAGCGTGTCTGACGCGTCTGACACGCATTTATGCGTTTGCCGCACGCTTCTGCGTCTGCTGTGTCAGTCTGTTGACAGCCTGTCATATCCGTCCGCGGCGGCAGCCGAGACTACAGGTTTCCATAAATGGGCTTTATTGGGCTGATGGATGGGCGGTGGGCTTGGGTCACTTCTCCTTTTCTTCTTGACTCCTTTATTTCCTAAAAACTGAAATTAGAAAAAATAAAATAAAAATAAAACATTATTCGAATGAAATTAAACCTAATAATAATAATAATAATAATAATAATAATAATAATAATAATAAAACTTAGGTTAAATTAGGAGTGCCTTGTGGGGCATCTCCTAAAGTAACCACTTCCTGTATTCCTGGGGCTTCAGTCCCCTGATAATGCTTGAGGCGTCGTTTCCGGTACTTCTTGAAGTCCATCCGTACCCTCCATCTGGTGATTATTCTCATGTTGGGGGCTCCTTTCTTTCTCTTCCCTTTGTAGTCCATGAAGTCCTCCCTTCTTGGTAATGTTTCTGAGGGCATGAATATATGATTAGAAATAATCAAATTGACATTCGGCCACAAACTTACCTTGTTTTCGTTGAATGTTGTTGTGGTTGAATGTATCCCTTGCTGTCGTGTCTGCTGCTGCGGCAGGCAGTTATTTTGACAGTTCTTTATCAGGTTACTTTGCAGGTCAATGGGACATTGGTAAGTGCCATCGCTCTCTATATCAAATTCTGTTGACCACTCGTAGATCTCCATCAGTAGAGATTTTGATGATTCTGTGTCCACCGGCGTTGGTTCCTCAAATACCTGCAATGGAATTGGTGAGTTTTCATATAATTCAAAAAGTTCGTTTATTACCTGCTCATATTCCATCGGTGAGGCATTGTCATTGGGTAGCTCTTCTAGGTGGTCGTGCGAGTGCCATGACAGGGATGGATGTGTGCAATCTTGTTCAGGCATAATCGAGGTGGTGGGTTTAGAATTTGCCTCTGATGTAGTTGTTGTGTCAGCATCAGTTGCTGCCGAGGCGGCAGTTGCTGTTGAGGCGGCAGTTGCTGTCGAGGCGGCAGTTGCTGTCGAGGCGGTAGTTGCTGTCAAGGCGGCAGTTGTTGTCGAGACGGCAGTTGCTGTCGAGGCGGCAGTTGTTGTCAAGGCGGCAGTTTCTGTCGAGGCGGCAGTTGCTGCCGAGGCGGCAGTTGCTGTCGAGGTGGCAGTTGCTGTCGAGGCGGCAGTTGCTGTTTTGACTGGAGTTTCTGCCTCAAAAGTGGTTGCTGCCGTGACATTCTCTTGAATTTCACTCAGCGTTGTCGCGGTGTTGCTCCATTCCGGCTTCTCGATCATTGTCATGGCAAGTTGTTGCTTAGACTCATCGTATGTTGGGTATTGCTTCACATGGGCGTCCTCGTCATCTTGCCTCGGGATTTCAGGTTCAGTCGTGGCATGAATGAGGACAGGTCTGCTCAAGAGTTCATCCATCTTGGCGATACTTGCGTTTGTAGAAGCCGACACTTTTTGAGTGATTGCCATGAAGGCTTGCAGTGTGTCTTCTAAGGATTTTGACTGCTCTTGAGGATGATGACATTGCCTGGGCAGGTCGGGTTCTGTAGCAAAGCTGTTATGGTATAAAAAATTTTGTGGGTTTTGATCGTACCATAAAAAATTTTGCTGTTGCGGCATCGGCATTTGCTGCCCCTGTTGCTGCCATGGCTGCTGCCCTGGCAGCTTATCTTTACGGTAATTGCAAGAACTTTCCCACATCAATTCTCGAATGGTTTTTCCTGGCATGTTGATGCCCTTGAACCTGTATTTTCACCTGAGTTTTTTTTTTGTTAAAAAAAATAATAATAAAAAATAAAATAAAAATAAAAATAAAAGAAAAGTGCAGAAGCTAGGGTAAGAGTGTGTTGCCAGTCCCCGGCAACGGCGCCAAAAACTTGTTGCGTGTAAAAGAGTCTATCGCAATTAAGTGCAAGTGTACACGTCGCAAGTAATAAAGTGATACTAGAGTATCGGATATCGTCTCCACAGGGACTGGGCTAACCCTCTCCTTCGCTATCTGCACAAGGGGAAAAGAATAGATTAGGATATTGTCACGAAAATAATAAAGAATACTGGAAAATAAAAGTAGAGAAATTAAGCTAGAGAGAATGGGTTGGTATTGAATTGCTCAGTAGTGCAGGTATTGCAGAGTTTAGGAAATCCAGTCCTGTCGTCGCGCCTGTCGCCGACAGCACCTGTAGCGGCAGCTGTCCGTTGGCTGTCGCGGGCAGCAAACACACCAACTCCGTACTTCAAGTTTGGCAAGAATCCCAGATCTGCCTTGCCCTATCCCTAGGCACAAGTCTGTCGATGAACACGTCTTTGATGATACCTCCCGGCGTGAATCGAAGGATGAACACCGATGTGTATGAATTCTTCCTTAGCCACTTAACCTCGCCCTATCCCTAGGCACGAGATGGTTCAACTATAAACTAGAGAACGCGCTCTTATCTCTTTCGTATACTTAACTCTCCCGATGCTAAGTAAATGGATAACCTCACAATGCTCTCCCGATGCTCTTGCAAGATATTAAAACCAAGATAAAAGAACTTGAAGTTTATTTTATTGAACTTGAAAAATCCTAAAACAAAGCAACCCTTGCAACTACTTTACAAAACAACCCGTAGCTCTAGGGGGAATTTAGAACATGTCGGTGACGGGTGGACGACAGGGGTTTGGTTTCGGTTATGGGGTAATCGGTTATGCTCCTAGGTTAAATCTATGCCCTTATATAAGCTTTGGGCTCAAGTTATCTAAGGTAACAAGGATTACAACTTTAATTAAAAGTAAGATTCTAATAAAGGCTAAATCTCTAAAGTCTCCTACTTTCCAGCCGCATCCCTATTTTGTGGGAATTCCTTTCCTTGAGCTTTGGCTTGACATATCTTTTGATCCGGGGCTTGGAAAATTATTTGGCTTCCACACGACAGACGAGCAGATTTTTCTCTATCTATCGAGGTCCACTTGACTTTTCCTCTTCATAAGTCTGCTGTCACCTTGCTGTCGTGACAGGTCCATGACAGGTTCGTCTTCTTCGGCTGCTTGTCCAGTTCAGCTTTCCTGCTTATCTGCCCTGCGCCTGCCTTCATCGTCAACCACGGCAGTTACCTGCAAAAATAGCCATCTTTCAGTAGAATCCGTGCTTTTAATCCTTTTGTGATGTTTTACTGAAAACTAACCTAAATGCAATGCAATGATGCTTGAATGCAGTAGAAATATGGGTTAAAAAGGGTGTAAATAATAGAACTTTTACACACTCAACAGACACTTTGATACTCAGTCAAAAGAAATACATTCTTGAGTTACTTGACAAGACTAAAATGAGTCAGGCCAAACCCTCTCCCAACCCAATGGTCTCTTCCAGCAAATTAGTGCAAGATGCGGGTAGCCCAGTTGCTGACCCATATTTTTATCGTAGAACAGTTGGTGCTTTGCTCTACTTGTGCCACACTCGTCCTGATATTGCATTCAGTGTCCATCGTGTTGCACAATTTATGCACAAACATTGCGAGGATCACTTGGCTGCCGTTAAGCAAATTCTTCGTTATTTGGTCGGAACCCTTGACTATGGACTGGTGTTTACTGCTTCTGACTTAGGTGTTGGCCATGTTGTTGCATTTGCTTATGCTGATTGGGGCAACAATCTTGATGACCGTCGATCAACAACTGGCTATTGTGTTTATGGTTGTAATTGTTTGGTGGCTTGGAGTTCAAAGAAGCAAAAGTCGGTGTCGCGTTCAATCTCTGAGGCAGAATATCGAAGTATTGTCGATGTGGTGTCCGAAGTGACATGGGTTCATACTATCTTATCTGATATGGGAGTTACAACTACCGCACCTCCTATTATTTGGAGTGACAACACTAGTATTGTCACTATGTCCGCAAATCCTGTGTTTCACTCACGCTCCAAGCACGTTGAACTTGATGTGGACTTTTTCCGGGAAAAAGTGGCTGATCGAAAAGTGCATATTAATTACGTACCAGCTGAACATCAGGCTGCCGACGACCTTATCAAACCTTTGTTAAAAGCCTATTTTCAGTCTTTTCGTCAGAAGATATGTGTGCACAATTCTGAGCTTATTTCCTAGATGCACCATCGAGCTAAGCTAGGGGGAGGAAGCAGTGGGAATGTTGACTTTATAAAAGAATGTGGGCCACGTTTTTATTTGAATTTGTTAAATCTTGTGGGTTGGTGTCTAAAATCTGTTTGGCCCGTTAGACTATAACATAATGGTTGGTTAATAATAATTTTCTGTTATACTCATTAGGCTATATAAAGCGGGTAACCCGACCCTGGCCAATTAATGAAAATCTAGCATACATTCCTTATTCATTTGTTACTCTCCCTTTCTCCCAAAATATGTAAAACGTTTAGGGTTTAATTCATTTCCATGTGTTTCCCCATTAATCCAATATAGACGAAGGAGTTCCTCTTCATCAACAAAAGTTTTTTTGAGAAGCTCCATTATCTTAACATCATAATCCTTGCTCTTCAAAAGAGTAGGATCACTTTGGTTCTTATCAAAGGGAGTCGCAAGATCATTTTGCAACATATTTGCACATTTATAGTAAAATCAAATACAAGAAGTTTAATGCTTTGGACGTGGAGAGTGGCGGACCCATGGCGGTTGAAAGAGGATCGAGATCGAGTGGTGGGCAGAAAAATAAAATTTTCAAATTTTGGGGGAAGATGGTGAAAAATAAAGTTTTAAAGTTTGAGGGCTAAATTAAAAATTAATTTTTATTAACGGAGGTTAACGACCAAGGGATCAAAATAGACACGATTCAAACTATATGTGGCAATAATGATCTTTTTTAAACTCATGTGACCAAAATAAAACAAACCCCAAACAAAAAGGACCACGAGTGAAGATTACCATTATTGTTTTTTAATTACTTAGATATTATGATATTATATATTTACCATTGTATTTTGATTTTAATATTCTTTGTTAAATTTAGGAAAGGTGCAATGATAGATCTAAATATCGAATATACTACTCAAGATCGTAAAGATAACAATTCTTATATGGACTTTAGCTTTGACTCAGATTCGGATATGATAAGAAATGAGATCAAAGAAGATGACTATTTGACGGTAGATGATGGAAATATAAATGAGAGTTGTGAAGTTGTAGCAGATCAACCTACATCTATCACACATAGAGAGCCATTTGCTAGTCCAAATGTATGGATGACAATTGTGTCTTATGATGATGTAATTAGTTACTATCATGAATTTGGAAGACAAAATGGGTTCCAAGTAAAAATTAAAGGATAACAAAATGCAAAAGAAGTTGAAGGTGACAATGTCAATGATTGCACAAGGGTAAGATTAACATGTACAAAAGAAGGAAAAATTATTTTCAAAGGAAATGACTCATCAAAGCCATCCCTATTGGAGTATGCCCAAAGACCAATTATGAGATGGTTGTGAAAGACATACTTATTTTATCTTGTCTATTAATATAAAGTCATTATTATTATTATTTCAGTCTAATTCTGTGTGTTTATAAATAAACTAAATTATAATAAAGTCCTTAGAATAATATAGTTATTCTTAAAATGTCCTTAGTCGAGTATTATTGTGGGCATGGACAACAATAATATATTAAGACTAATATCTAGTTGATTGATGACAAAGTGTTGTCATTGATATGGAGATGTCAAAATCAATACATAAGTATGTGTTAGAGAATGACATACTCGACTGACCTGCTATGATCATGTTTCTTGGATTATTATGTGACAGTCACAACATTGCTCATAGTGATAACTACATGTATGATTCTCAAACTTGAGATCATCGTTATTTCAACATTGTGAGTGACATATTTTGATACAACCAAACGTGTGTCGTAACTGGCTACACTATAAAGATTGACATTGGATATGTAGCGAAATATGGTTGATCAAGATAGGATTTGTCCCTCCTACATAATATGAGTAATATCATAGGCCACTTGATTGAGTGAGAATAGAAATGCATGGTCATGCTCGAATAAATTGATATGAAATATCATAGTTATTTGTTTATAATAGTCTACTCAAGATATCAAGAAATATTAGATGGACTATACAAGTGTGACTATTTCATGACTTGTGTCTGATCTAGATATAAGGGCAAAATGATGTAATACATGAAAAGAGTTAATCACGAAAAAAGATTATGTCGAACCACGACTTCCTTTAACTTAGATAGCAATGATATATTGCTAGATGACACTCATTGCTTGTAATATTAGAATTATTCTAGATATTACTGCTAACGTTACATGAACCTACAAGGGTCACACCCTATGATTGAAACGAACAAATGTCGACTAAATAGCATGTGTACAAACTTGTTGTGCACGAAATAAGCAAAAATCGAAATTATTATGATTATTGTAATTATAGATAATTTCGTTTACATATATTTTAATACTAGATAAATATTGTAATTATCAGATACTATTAATATATATATATCCCTAAAGAAACCTGATTGAAGTAGAATCAGATTTTACATATTTAATTATATTCGGTTAAATATACAATATATTTAAAGAATTCGAATTTAATTAGAATTAGAATTTTTAATGCTATATAAAGGCATAAGGTCTAGCAGCCAAAGTATGCTTTTGTGAAAAACCTCTATAATAGTTAGAGAAGAAAATATTGTTCGTTTTATTCGGGTCATTACAACAAAACATGTCTTTAGCGGCATTTTTAGCTCTATAGCGGCGTTTTTTAGCGTTGCTAAAGACATTCGCTGCGCTTAGAAAAACGCCACAAGAAGCACCACTGAAAGCTGCGCCACAATAGTTCACGACGTTTTGGCCAAAAATGTCGCGAAAAGTCAAGATCTATAGCGGCGTTTATAAATACAAACGCTGCGAATAACTGTCAGTTAGTGGCATTTGTAATTACAAACGCCGCAAAAAGTTAAGATCTATAGCGTCGTTTACAAACGCCGCGAATAACTGTCATTTAGTGGCGTTTGTAAATACAAAGGCTGCGAAAAAACTGTCTGTTTGGTGGCGTTTGTAAATACAAATACCACTAATAATTGTTCTTTAGTGGCATTTGTTTTTACAAACGTCTGTTCTTGGCGTTTTTTTTATACAAACGCCGTGAAAAAACCATTTTTCCAAAAAAAAAAAAAAAACTCAAACAAAAAACATACTATATTGTATAGGCATATTCTTAGCTTTAATGTGAATCATCACTATTCAATAACCACAATGGGAATCGTTTTTTTAATTACACAATGGAATCATCACTTGCATAGTAAATGGACCTTTGGGGGAAGAAGATGGGGTTATTTTGGATTTTTTAGAAAATATAATTAAATTAATAAATATTTTTAATAAATTTATTTTATTTTAAAATTTAAAAATAAATAAGGAAAATATCGTGGCACGTTCTGATTGGTCAAGATAATTTTTTAACGGTATGGGGCAATATAAGTAACGGTAAAAACGTTAGGGGAAAAAATGGTCAAAATAAACTTTAGGGGGCAAGTTAAGAAAACATGTAAAGTTTAGGGGGGGAAGTATATTAAGCCAATTGCAAATTAAAGGATAAAACGAATAAAACATAAAAATTATAGCAACGTAACTCCTAATGATTAAATTAAAAGGAATCAAAACCTAAAGGCCGAATTGTAACTAACCAAATTAAATTATGGTCAAATTAAATTACATCTAAACCTAAAAAAGAGAAACTAACACTTAAATAAAAAAATAAGTAAAAATGCTAGACTTAAAAGGTAATTAACACAGAAAATGTTGCGCGGGTTCTCCACCCACAACATTGTTTTGTTCTTTTGATTTAAATGATCAACATTTATTAGGATTGATTTCAAAAAATTTATTTTAAGTGGTCAGTAATTTATTAAGTATGTAATTTAATGGAAAAATTATATTATGGGTAATTCTCACCACGTCATTTATGGGACCAACCAATGAAAATCACCCACTTCACCATGATTTTTCCATGTCATTTTTTTCAACCAATGAATCTTCACTAAAGTTTTTCCATGTCATTTTAAAAACTATTTTTTAGAAGTTATTCTATTATTAAATTAATGATATAGAAAAAAATGATGAAGTGAGTGGTTTCTAGTGGTGGGTCCCATGGATGACGAGGTAGAAATCACCCATGATATAATTTCTCAATTTAATGAGATTTTTTACCTTAGTTATCATGACAACTGAATAAATGATCTAGTGGGTAAACAGTTTTTTTTTTTCAAATCAGATTACAACTTTAGGGCTATAACGAGTTGACTCTCCTAAAAAAGGAGTAGCAAACATTAAATTTTGCATTTATTTTGGGTCCACAACTATTTTTTGTACCAAAGTTTTAAGAAGAGCTCGAGTTCAACGACATCAAATGCTCTTTCATATGCTAAATTTGTTAAAAATTATATATAATAATCTATTAATTCAAATCAATTACTACAAATATTTATTATCGTGTAACTTTTCTAATTTAACACTTTTTATTTACAACATCAAAATTTTCAAACTCTGGTTTTATTTAAAAGACCTTAATGTTGTTGTTCACTTTCAAGGGGAAAACATCTAGGGACGAAGTTATTAAAGGAAGGAGTGATATTAGTGTCTCTGTTTTTCTTTTTTCTAATAATATTTTTTTTTATTAAATAGAGATGTATTACATTCTCATGTCGAAATTCGAACTCATATAAGACGCGGAAAGATTAGTATTCTTAACCATTATATCAATTACTGAATCTATGTCTAATAATAATTTTAGTTTATATTAGTTTAAGTATTTGTTAAATTAAAGTTCATTTTTCTCAAATTTAGAATTAAATAACCGTCAGGTCCTTATTAATTTTAAAATTGAATGAATTTATCATTTTGAAAATTTTATATGTTCCAGGAAACATCACATGCATGCTTGTTGGATCTATAATTAATTGAAAATTTGGGTGTTTTGGACCAAATGTTTTGTTGACTAATCAACAAGCAATCTGTTTGTTGGATGCATTAAATTTTCACCCACTTTCTCTCAATTTTATGTTTGCTCAATAAATTATGAGGGACACAATTTAATAATAATTAACTAATTAATCCATCTAAACTGTTGTGGCATCTTATTAATAAAAAATCTTAATATAAAAAATCTAAATTATACATTTTTTCTTCAAATGTCTATTTTTTTATCAAAATAAGTTTTAAATATTTTATTTCATTATATTTTAACGTTTTTCCGTTAAAAAATTTGGCATTCAATGAATGTATAATATGCGACCTATTTTTTAGTTTCATCTATTTTTTAAGAAGAAAAATCATAAAAAAAACTTTATTTTCTCTCTATTTTTTAATCTCAATCCTGAAATATTTAAATTCATCTTCTACCGTTGTCAAATCTACTACCACTACTTATGTTTTTCGTCATCAAACCCCTACTGCTGATTACCCCAATCTTTCGTCATCGCAAACCGATGAATAAAGTATTAATTGAACGTTAAATGACGAACGCAAAAATAAATTTCATAAAGAACAATGATTGAGCTTTGCAATTCCTTGGGTAAGAAAAAGAGATTCTACTATTGCAATGGCGGTGCCGGAGACGACATCTACAATATACTTGTGGCTGAGAAGATTTGAAGTTATTTTTATATTTTTAAAAGAAAAGTGACATGTGTAATATAAAACTTATAATTAAATGACTTTGAGTGTAGTTTACTTAAAAAAATAATAGGAGCAAACACCTTTAGTTCGTTGCCCAAGCTGATCATCTTTATTTTCTCATATTCTTTTAATGTGGGTCCCTGATAGAGGATCTTGCCCCCACATACGATGATTTTTTTCCTTTATTTTATATAAAATATTTGGCTAATTATAAATTAACATTCATTTTTCAACATTTGTATTTTATCTCTAACTCCAATCCTGATTCCGTCTACTATGGAGGCAGCCTAACCATGTTGGGGGATTCTTCTTTATCCTAATAAAGTACATAGCTTAGCTAGCATTGTTAAAGTGTTGAAAGAATGAAATATTGTGGGAATTTTCGCACTGTCATGCAAATGAGAAATAAAGCAAATTTGTCCACGTAAAAGACCCTTTGAGAAAATAGGGCAAAAATTGAAAGCTAAAGATTCGGTCGGACCAAAGTGAATTTGATACTTAGTCGGTGTGCCAAAAGGTTCCCTACAAATCTATGGTCCAATGCCCTTGCTTTATATATATTTAAGAATATTTGATATGAGAAAAGATATACAATGATATTTTTAAATTATATTAATGTAATTTTTACGGAATTATAGAAATTTTTTATAATTTTTTTAAAAGTAATTGTTCTATACGCAAGCGCTTGTGGAATTTTTTTTACACAAGCGCCTTAATTTTAGGGGTTAGAGACTCCGTTTAAGGTTTAAAATTTAGGGGTATAAGTGTAGTAGTTTTGAATTTAGGGGTTGTTGATAAAATTTAGGGTTTAGGGTTAAAATTTAGGGTTTATAGGTTAAAACCTAAATCCCTACACATATTACCCTAAAACTAAACCCTAACCCTAAACCCTAAATTCTAACCCTAAATTCTAAATTCTAAACATGAACCATAAATTCTAAACATTTACATTAAAACCCCTAAACTCTAAACCCTAAGCCCTAACCCTAAACCCTATAATTGAGGCGCTTGTGGAAATAAAAAATTTCTACCGCCAGTGTATAGGATATTAATCCTTTTTTTAATATGATGGTGGCATCTGTTCAACTTTCTTAATTTTTTTTATAAAGTTAATGTAAGGGCTCAAATAACAATTCAGTTTTTTCAATCATACTAACAAGATTTTAACGAAAATAATGACTTAAGTTATTAATGTTACTTACGGAAATTATTGTAGCAACTCACATGATAATCTATGTGTATATCTTTGTTAATATGATAGACTGTCGCACAACCAAATAGTTTTAAAATTATTAAAAAAATATTAAAATCTATTTTATCATAAAATATTATAGAACAATACATGTGTTATGTCAATAAATAATGTCACATCAATAATAAAGTACACATAAATTACTATAGTAGACCTACTCATCATTTAGGTTAAGATGTCAACAATTTGTTGGTTTAGTGAGACAAATCACTAGATTCTTTAAATAAAGATTAAAAATTTGATTTCTAACGTTATCAATTGAACAAATTGAATTAGGAAAAGGAAAATTCTGTCACGCTCGATGAGCACGATGAGCACCACTAAAGACGAGCACCGATGAGCACCATTAATTCAATTTATAAAGATAAAAAATCTAAAGAACTTACCGTATAATTATATATTGTTTAAAAATCAAAAGATAAATTAATTAAAATATACTATTTTATTTTTAATTTTCTTTTAAACATAAATTAAAATACATATCTACCCCTAAATTACCAAATCATAATTTTTATTCATTTGAAATTCAAGACGTCTCGCCGCTATTGCCTCCTACAGAATGTTGCTTCCTAGCCTCTTGTTACATATTAATCGGATTTTACTGTACCGTTCTTTAAATTTGTTATAATCAACCTTGCGGAAGGTGCATTTATCGGATATATGGCTTTTCCGACCGTTTCTATATTGCTTCCATTGATTACTAATTTCATGTTTCACTTCTTTTGATTGTTTCTCTTTGTTTGTTAATGGCTCTTGTGGATTTAACATCCAAACTTCTCGGCGGTGGTAGGGCAACGGTGGCGGCTTGAATTTTAAATGAACAAAAATTAGAGTTTTGTAATTTAAGAGTAGATAGATATTTTGATGTAACCCTCTAGACCGGTCTATGCGAAAGGACCAGATATAAAAGGGTACATCTCAACTCAAATATCCAAATGGAAAACATGTCCAACATTCAAGTATCTAATGTAAAACATATCTACATAAACTAGTGAAATCATCATCATAAACACGACAAATAATGATTACAAAATAAGCATCATCAAGTAATGTATCAAAATGATCATGACAAAACATTATATAATCTCAAAATATAGGCACATGTCACCTTGAATAACCAAAAAGGTGGATAGAAACATTACAAACTAGCTGAAGTACAAAATGTGTCGATCCTCCAATGTCAAGAGTAGGGTAGCCTACATAAAATATCTGGAAGAGAAAAAAAAGAGGTATGAGCTAGGGAGATCAGTGTGTTCCAACAGTGCAAGTAACAACATTTACATAACAAAACAATTTAAGAAAACATGTTATAAAAGCATACAAGTTTTCATGCAACCTATCTACCCTCCAACCAAACTCCATGATACAGTTTCCCAAAACGATATCATATACTGGCATTAACCCGAGCCCTTTGACCGTGGGTACCATTTTAAGGAAATACTTTAGGTCCGGGTGGAATTACCCTAATCGAAACTAGAAACTTTATACGGGCAAAATTGCCCTAGCCGAAACTAAAAACCTTATACGGGCGGAATTATCAGCTGGATCAGGGTTGAACCTTACAATACTTCATATCATTACCCAAGTACCCCTACTAATTAGTCCAGGCAGCATCATTGTATGTAGTGATAAACAATTATAACAATGCTTGATAAACACATTTCTATGTTGTTAAATGGTAACCATAGAGCATGCTTGTCATATCGGGTACTAGAGCATATATCAAACCTATAGCATAATCATACTTATTCCATAAAACATGTTATGTCTATGCGAAATCAAGTGTATCAATCATGTGCATATGGCCAGTTTGAATAACATATAAAATAGGCAAAACAATTTACAATCAATCATATAGCACGTAAGGAACACACCTCAAAAGTCGGGCAGGTTCGATGATCTACTAGGCACTAGGACCACGCTCAGCTACGGTAATGGAACCTAGATCGACAAGGATTAGAGTTACTAACAAATTTACATTTTTATTAATATGATACTCTAAGTTACGGAATCATACGGGTAACAATGGGCTCTCGAGGTGGCACTGAACAGGACGAGCTGGGCTGGGCGTAGGCACGATCGGGAGATTCGCGAGTACCTTCAATTTAAAAGATCAATGTCATCTCTTTGATTTATAACCTTTCTCAAATAATTTAACTTAATACATATGCACATTCGGATTCAACGTTCAATTTAGAGGCTTTCAGGTTAGAATTTTACGAAACATGCTTCAAAATCGAACTCAAGACGTCGAAAAACATAAAATCGAGCTGTTCGAGAAAAGTTGACTTTTGGGTCAAGGTCAAAGACATCATCCTGATGTCACTGGTCCATTGGTTGACTCGGTGATTTGACTCACTAGGTTGACTTGGGCGAGTTGATTCACTAGGTTGACTCAGGTGAGTTGACTTACTGGGTTGACTCGGTCGATGGATCAAACTCGGGTCGGGTTTAAGCTTAGACCCAAACAAGCCGGTTTGGCTTGATTTTGGGCCGGTTTAAGAGGCTCGATTTAGCTCGGTCAAGGTTAGGCCGAGTTCGAGCCGACTGGTTCAACGACCACCGTCCAGAGCGGCCAAAATTTACCCCGAAAGAAACGTGAAGCCCACGTGTGGCCTATTTTGGCCAGGAACACACCAAAAAAATACCTTAGATGTTAAATAATTCAACCATTTCAATTATAACAACCTTATCGACTTACTAACAGTGGAAAATGGGTGACAAAAATAAAGAAACCTTTCAGTTTCCTCGCAACTCTGGCGACCTTCAAAAATCCGATGGACGGACGATCAGAGCCATGTGTTTTGTTCGCCTCAATGTGGGAAGCTCGCTTGCGGTGACAACGTGATGAACTGACATCGGTGATAGTTGAAAAACACGAAAACTAGAGAGGTTTTGCCTTAGGTTCGCTGAACCTTCAACGTTTGATTGCCGGTGATTTAAGTAGAGACCGTGCGAGTGACCTTAGGGGTTTTGGTCAGGACTCAACGGGGAATCGACCGGTGTTGGTGGTGAGCGACACGGTGTGGTGGTGGAGGGGTTGCAGCGGTGGCCGGGGTTGAGTGGAGAGAGTTGAATGAGGGGAGATGAACGGTCGATAATGTATTCCTTTTGATGGGGTTAGTTTGAATTAAAGGCACATTAATGGAGGGTAGTTGGGATATTTTGAGTATTATTATCATTTTATTTTGAAAGGAAAACGACATTGGTTTATAACTCTTAGGAAACATAAAGCCAAGAGCTCTCTTAGCTCAATTTGCTGGGCATTAGCTAAATATGCAGAGGTTGTGGGTTTGGTTCCCCTTGGCAGCAACTTCCCATTTTTTTCTCACCTCATTTTCCATTTCCAAATTAAATTTCCTTCATTCATTTTTTATATATATTTAATTAGGGGTGTTACAATTATCCCCCTAAAAGAAATTTCGGCCTCAAAATTTGCATGAGTTGAACAGATGCAGAAATTTCTCTTCCATTGACTTAAGAGTCTCTCATGTAGCTTCTTCTAGACCACGATTACTCCACTGTACTTTGACCATAGGAATATGTCGGTTCCTCAGAACTCTCTTATCTTGATCTAAAATCTAGACCGACTCCTCCTCATAGGACAGGTCTGTCCTCAACTCTACACCATGAATCTGAATAACATGACTCGGATCTGGATGGTACTGTCTCAACATGGACACATGAAATGCATCATGAAAACGGCTGAGCTGGGGAGGCAACTCAAGATGATAAGCAACAGGTCCAACTCTCTTCCGGATACGATATGGCCCGATAAATCTTGGACTCAACTTGCCCTTGTGCCCAAATCTCAAAACTTT